>CM024756.1:129431748-129536840 GCA_014218235.1 Colocasia esculenta
AGTGAAGTCGATGTTTGAATGAATCGTGTTCAAATGTAATCGTTGTTGAAGTGAAATCGATGTTTGAATAGAGTCGATGTTGGAAGTCAATGCTTGATGAAATCGATGTTCAAATGTAATCGTTGTTGAACTAAAAATCGATGTTTAAGTGAAGTCGATGTTTGAATGAAATCGATGTTCAAATGTAATCGTTGTTGAATGAATCGATGTTTGAATGGAGTCAATGTTGAAGTCGATGTTTGAATGAAATCGATGTTGAATGTAATCATTGTTGAACTAAAATCGATGTTTAAGTGAAGTTGATGTTCAACAGAAGTCGATGTTTTGAATGAAATCGATGTCGAATGAAGTTGATGTTCAACATAATCGATGTTTGAAGAAATCGATGTGGACTTAGAGAATTTCGTTGTGTTGATACTTAGGTTTTGTGTAAGCAAGAACATTGGCAGAAATATGTTTGTATCATAAGAGCCTTTTGAATTTTTGTTTTTCAGAAATGGTAAAGGCAAAGATATTAAAAGGTTTGTCATAGCAAAATAGCATAATTAACTGTTTAGCAAAATAGATAGGAATAGTTGCTCAACAATTCTCCCCCTTTTTGTTAGTGACAAAAACGTTTAAATGGACAGTGAAAAAATAAATTTGATTTTTCATAACTGTTGATCTCTGTCTTATTTGTTTCTTATTTTCTTTCTTCAAAAATTTGGCAATGCAAAAACATTGTTTTTTTTTATTTTCTTTCTCCCCCTTTGTGACATTAATAGAAAGGTCAAGATAGACAGAAAATTGAGAGAAACAAGCTTATATAGATTGTTGTAATGTTTACATTATGGAGTAAAGGTGGAGCTAGGGAGATAGAGAGAAGGAGGAATAGGTTGAGGTAGAAGAGGTTGTTCAGTAAGTGGTGGAGGTGTAAGATCAGAAGCAGGAGGAGGAGTCTGATCAGTGGGAGGAGAAGTAATAGTCAAGGGTTGATCTAGTTCTTGGTAGTCTCCCCCTGAGACCTAGGCTTGGTCTCAACAAGGATTCCTTTCTTAGAGAGAGATCCTAATGACCAATGATTCCTTCTTTCTGCGGGAAGTAGGAGGAAGATGACAGGAGAGTCGGAGAAAGTCAAAGGGTGATTTGGAATAGGAACCGAAAAGGTCTTAATAAAGAAGGGGAATTGTAAGTGTTAAATGAATACAATTAATTACCCTTGATAAAATCTTAAATGAAATTTTAATATCATTTTTTAATAAAAAAAGCTCTGATTGCACAGACTCTGACTTCCTGAGAGTCGCAGTATAGAACTCCGACTTGTCAAGAGTCGCAGTCTCAGGACTAGAGAGATTTTAGAATGAAAGCACATGCAGGTAGTAAAATTTTAATCAGGATTCCACATACCTATTTCTCTTCTTATAGATTAAATTTATCTTCAGGAAGAGGTTTAGTGAATATATCTACTAATTGATTATCTGTAGAGACGAATTCAAGTGAAATATCTCCATTACTTATATGGTCCCTGATGAAATGAGTCTGACCTCAATATGCTGTGGTTCTTGAATGTTGGATTGGATTCTTGGTCAAGTTGATTGCGCTTTGTTGTCACACAACATTGGAATTTCCTGAAGTGTATGACCATAGTCTTCAAGTTGAGCTTAATCCACAGCAGTTGAGTGCAGCAGCTTCCAGCTGCAATATATTCTGCTTCTGTTGTGGACAAGGCTACTGATTTTTCTTTCTGGAAGGCCCAGGAATTAAGCATCCAGCAAGAATTTGACAAGTACCACTGGTGCTTTTTCTATCTAATTTGCATTCAGCATATCCTCATCACAATATCTAAGCAAATTAAATTCAGAACATCTGGGATCCATAAACCCAATTTATTTATATTTTAAGATATCCAAAATTCTTTTAATAGCATTGACATGCGATTCTTTCGGATCAGCTTGAAAACTAGCGCACAAACATACATTGTACATTATGTCTGGTCTACTAGTAGTAAGATAGAGTAATGACTCAATCATGCCTCTATAGATCTTCTGATCTGCTTTCTTGCCGATTGGATCGCTATCTAACTTAATTCCAGAGCTCATGGTTGTTCCTAAGGGCTACACTTGTCAAAACCATATTTAGATAATAAATCTAAAATATATTTGTTTGACAGATGTGAGTACCCTCCTTGGTCTGCTTGATTGCAAGCCAAGAAAAGTAATTATACTCACCCATCATGCTCATCTCAAACTCACTTTGCATAAGATTTTCAAAGAATTTTACAAAGTGATTTTTTTTTTTTTTGGCAAAACCGGTCCTCAAGTAAGTAAGGCTAGGAGAGTGCACCCTCCCCCCAGAGGGGAGAATGTTCCCACTCCACCAGCATTTACTTGGGCCGAAATATATATTTGAAGAAATAAAGAGATACAAAACGGGGCGAGCCCCTACAAAGTCAGACTAGCCTAACCGAACATAAGGGAGGCCAGTTTTATCCAAAGTAGCTGGACCCCTACAGGCCAGGGGCAGCGAAGAAGAAGAAGTGAAAATCTTGTTTTCTTGGCTGGAACTCGCATGGGATGCAAGGGCATCGGCCACCTTATTAGCTTCCCGAAACACATGGCAAAAGCTAATATGAAGGGAAAGGAAACTGGCATAAGCTGGGCGCCACCATCTAGCACACTCCCAAGAGGGTAAGGAGTTGTTGTGAAAAGACTAAACAAGCGTGGCAGAGTCAGAATAAATCAAACTGATGCGAAGACCAAACTCTGCAGCTAACATGAGACCATCATGAAGAGCTCTCACTTCAGCTTGGAGGCTATTTCCAAATCCATAGTGAAACGCAAAAGCCAAACATATGTCACCATTGGAATTTCTAATGCAACCACCACCACCACTTAGGCCAGGATTTCCTTTAGAGGCACCATCAATGTTTAGGCAAATACCATTTATTGGAGGAATCCATCGACCAACTTGAGCTTGATACATCTGACAGAAGGCATATACCAAAGGATGACAAGGCACTAAGCTGAATGGCAGATGGAGCTATCTTGAACATAGCCTGATGGATAGCATAAGAAATCTAGTTTCTAATTTGTCAATAATGACCTTACTGGAAGTGAAGTTCTTATCGTAACGCCGTTTACATCTCTCCTTCCAGATTTCCCAAGTAATGAGAATCATACCATATAAGGAAGCATCCCAAAAGGGGAACAAAGATTAGAGCCCTGAATGGTTCTCCAACACCAAGAAGTGAAATGATCATTATTACTGTGAGGGGGAGGCAATATAGGAGAGAACCAGCGCCATAAAGCAGTAGCTATATCACTGTTAATGAACATGTGATCAATATCTTCATAGTGACCAGTGCTGCAGCAAGAACATTTGGAAGGGAGACAAACACCTTGATCAGAAATTCTTGAGTCAACGGGGATCACCCTATGAATTACTTTCCAGCAGAACAGAGAAGCCTTCCGAAGGAAAAGGCGGTGCCAAATCTTAGATAAGCAGGTCTATAAATGCCCCGAGGGTGCAGGATGTTATAGGCCAATCTGGTATTAAAAGAACCATCAAAGAATGGGACCATATACAAATATCATTATCTTCTGAGAGGTGAACATTACTCAGGTTTTGTATATGCGGAACCAACAACCAGGAAGGGTGGGAAGGGTCCTGCAGCATCTCCTTGACAGTTACATGAGGGGCATTATTCGGGTCAGGAAGCAGAAGCCGTATGGTGAGTTACCCGCCCAGCGGTCATGGAAGAAATCCACCGATTCCCCATTCTCCAAAATCCATCTTGAGTTGTCCTCAACAGTAGCTTTAGCAATAGAAAAGACATTCTTAGGGAGACCAAAAGTAGGATGAGAGAGCAATCGATCATAACGTGCCCAGATAGAAGAGCCATAATGGATATTCCAGAGGTATTTAGTGGCCATAAACAATTGGACATGCCATAAACTTCGAATGCCAAGACCCCCTTCAACAGTAGGGCGTTGAATAGTGTGCCAGGTAACCAGTGACGCCTTTGGATCCCATCAAGCCCACTCCAGAAAAATGAAGCGCATGCTTTGTCCAACATTATGATGACACCTTTGGGAAGAACCAGAGCAGAAGCAGTGTAAATGGGAATAGAAGATAGCACCGAGTTAATGAGAGTGACCCTCTCAGCCTGTGAAAGGAATTTAGACTTCCAGGTGGTGAGCTTTTTATTGATCTTATCGAAAAGGTACTTGAAATCAGAAATTTTAAGCCTTCCTTCTTTCAGCGGAACACCCAGGTAAGTAAGAGAGCTCTATTGTTGTTTGAAACCAGTGATGGCTTTGATGCTGGAAGCAAGGGTTGCAGGAGCTTTCCTGGAAACAATAAACTGGCTTTTACTGCTATTTGTCAACTGACCCGAAGAGACCTCATAAGAATTGATAAATTGGAGAAGTCTTCTGACATTGTTGGCATGACCATTAGTAAAATAAGGGTGTCATCTGCATACAAGAGAGTGAGATAGCAGGACAGGTGCGAGGTCCTACAAAAGGCTTAATAGAACCAAGAATAACAGTTGCCGAAGACCTCTGCTAAGAACCTCCTCCATAATTATAAATAGCGTCGGTGCTAAAGGATCACCCTGTCTTAATCCCCTGGAAGATTTAAAATAACCAGCTTGGTGGCCATTAACAAGAACCGAAAACCAACAATTTGAGATCAACATGCCACATAGGAAATAAATTTATTGCAGAATCCAAAGTGACGGAGAACAGTAAAAAGAAACTCCCATCCACCCGGTCATAAGCCTTCATCATATCAAGCTTAAAATGACATTGTGCCCCTTATCTTTCGACTAAGATTTCTAATAGATTTTTGGAAAGGGAAATATTGTCAGTGATAGATCGACCTTTAACGAAGGCACATTGCTCATCAGAGATAATACCAGGAAGAATATGTGTAAGACGACTACACAAAATCTTGGAGATAATTTGTGGCAGAAATTGCATAGACTTATCGGCCGAAAATCGGCAAAAGAGCTGGGATTGCCTACCTTGGGGATGAGGGCAATGATAGTGGAAGTGATACCACGAGGTAAAGGAAACCCATGAAAGAAACCTTTCACAGCATCGTAAACATCAGGGGCAATAATATCCCAGCAAGAAGTATAGAAAATACCAGAGAAACCATCAGGGCCTGGGGCACCATTACCATTCATGGACCAAATAGCATTTTAACCTCTTCTTGAGTAGGGGGGAGCAGAGCTGATCATTCTGGGTAGCAGAAATTGATGTGGGGATAACCTCAAGCAGAGTATTGTCAATCACATAATCACCAGAAGATAGAAGATTGTCAAAATAATGCACTGCAGCATCTCTTATTGCGGCCTGGTCATCACACCATATATTAGAGTCATTTATTTTGAGTGTAGATATGTAGCTGCGACGCCTGTTGCTTTGCACAATAGCATGATAGAATTTAGTATTCTTGTCCCCATCGTCCACCAATGGAGTCTAGCTTTTTGAGACCAGTACATTCCTCACAACGCATAGCATATTTAAGGTGAGCATTTGCACGGTTCAGGACTCTCTATTGCTCTACGTAGGAGAGGATCAAAGCACTCTTCGGCAGCAGACACCTCCTCATAAGCAGCTTGTAAATTACCATTAATGTTGCCAAAGACACCCACATTCCAGGACTTAAGAGCAGATTTGAGATTCTTTAATTTGACCTGGAGATTAACCAGGGGATTAGGGTGCCAACAGATGGACTCCCTCCACGTTTTTTCCACCATAGCTTTGAAGTTATCGTGCATTGTCCACATGGACTGGAAAGTGAATCTGGCAGGAGGCTTGGGAATATTCCGAACAGAAACAAGAAGAGGGCATGATCTGACAGCCCCCTGGATAAGTGGGAGACAGAGAACTCAGGGAGATGATTAGTCCAATCTGCAGAGAACAGAAAACGGTCCAGTCTAGCCTTTATAGCAGCAAGACCCACTCTGTTGTTGGACCAGGTAAAAGGCAAGCCAGAAAAACTTGCGTCAACCAGAGAGCTAGCAGATATAAATGCATTAAAATCTATCATGGAAGAAATATTGGAAGACCACCACCAATCTTTTCAGTGGGCTTGGATATGCAGTTAAAGTCACCACCCACTAACCAGAGCTCCGAAATGTGAGTAGAGAAATTCAAGAGTTCGTGAAACATGGATTGACGCTCCCCATGGCTACAAGAAGCATAGACAAAAGTGATATAGCAAATAATCTCATCACCAGCCTTATTAACCAAGGTAATATGTTGCAAAGAAGTGCAAACAACTCCCAGATGAACATTATCCAGCCAGAAGACCCAAATCTTCGAAGAATCACCATCATTACCAGCGACATCATGCATTTTAATAGATTGCACAGCGAATCAGCACGACTAAAAGGGATCATCGGCTCAGATATAGCAATAATCAAAGGACGATGCATCTGACACAACTGACGAAGGTGTCGCCTAGTGGCTGGATTGGCAACACCTCTAATATTCCAGAAAATAGTACTACAATTCATGAGGAAAGATAACCAGATGTAGACCCATCGGCCTTGGCCTTAGATCTAGTACGAACACCCCCAGGGGGTTGAAGTCTACCATCCATAGATATAGCAACCGCAGGCATTAAGAAATTGTCAATATTAGCACGATCAGCAACAAAACTATGATTAATGTCCCCTAAAATGATTTTCTCTTTAGGATCTGAATTATCTTCCGGGCTCCGTCTAGTAGATGGGATAGAATACTCCTTTTGAGGCAAAACCACATTCGCGTGAGAAGCTTCATTAGGATGTTTGGAAGGAACCCCTGTCACTGTTTGCTCGAGAGGAAGAGGTGATACCTGGGGGGTGTCATGCAGGGTAGCTTCATCGCCGCATTTATTGCCATGCATCACACCATGCATGGGTGATGGACCACGTGAACAGTATCACATTTTTCTTGCGTGCCCGAATTTATGGTGTCTGGAGGAGGCTCCTGGAGCACATCTTCATGGGGTGGAATGTGAGCGACTTCCTCCTCAGAAACAAGGTTGTGAAACCTATTAGACGTGTCCAGATTGATGGAGGGAGGGATCTGGATTTTCTTCCGCCATAGCTTTTTAACAGGCAAAATATCTCCAGTTTTGATTTGGTCCCTGCTATGAGCTTCGTCAGTAGACAGGGGTTTCTTATGCTTTCTTATGACAATCATTGACAGAGTGTCCCAGTTTCCTACAGAAAGAACATAACGATGGTAAACGGTGATAATTAACTGGTTGCCAAAACCCTTCCTTCTCACAAAGTGATTCATTAGTAGAATAAAAAATAATATCATCAACATATATTTACACAATTAAGATTCCTTCTGAAAATTTCTTAATAAATAAGGTACTATCTACTTTACCTCTTACAAAATCATGTGATATAAGATAAGCACTTAGTCTTTTATACCAAGCTCTTGGAGCTTGTTTCAGACCATATAATGCTTTCTTTAACCGGAAAACATGATTTGGATACTTAGTATCTTCAAAGCCTGGTGGTTGCTCAACATAAACTTCTTCTTTTATGAAACCATTTAGAAAAACACTCTTGACATCCATCTGAAATAAGTTGAAATTAAGAGAGTATACATAAGCTAATAATATTCTAATAATCTAGCAACTGAAGCATAGGTTTCATCGAAATCAATATCTTCCTCTTGGGAATATCCTTATGCTACCAGTCTGGCTTTGTTCCTTGTGATTACTCCTGATTCATCCATTTTGTTTCTGAAGACCCATTTGGTCCCAATCACTGGATGGTCAGAAGGTGTAGGGACAAGAGTCCAGACCTGACTGCGTTGGAACTGATTAAGTTCCTCTTGCATAGCTAGGATCTAAGATTCATCTGCCAGTGCATTATTGATTGCCCTAGACTCTATTTGAGATTGTCATACCTCTTGTCTTACCTTGTCTTGAGGATCACCTATAATATTTTCTTTTGGATGATCTTTGTAATACCTCAATCTTCTAGGTAATCCTTCCTCTGTTTCTTCTGGTTGTTGTAATTCTTCTAGTGGTGGATCATCTTTGTCTTCTTCTTTTTCTTCAAGAGAAGCTTGTTCCAGATCCCTACACAATTCTTCAACAACATCTTCTTCTTCTATTTTCTTAATAGAAGGGTTAGTTTCATCAAATAAAATGTGAACATATTGTTCTATAATTAAAGTTCTTTTATTAAACACTTTGTAACCTCTAGGTTTTGAAATGTATCCTACCAGAAAACCTTCATCGCTTTTAGCATCTAATTTATCTAGATTATTTTGCCATTATTTAAAATAAAACACTTACAACCAAAGGGTCGAAGGTGACTGATGTTTGGCTTCTTTTCCTTATACACCTCATAAGGTGTCTTCTTCAAGATTGGTCTGATCATACATCTGTTGATAGTGTAGCAGGCTGTGTTGACTGCTTCTCCCCAGAAGTACTTTGGTAGATTGTATTTTGCAAGCATTATCCTGGCCATGTCCAACAGTGTTCTGTTCTTCCTTTCTGCTACTCCATTCTGTTGAGGTGTTCTTGATGTGGAGAAGTTGTGATCTATGCCATTTTCTTCACAGAATCAGACAAATTCTTCATTCTTGAATTCCTCACCATGATCAGATCTAATGCTAATTATCTAAATTTCTGATTCTTTTGTACTAATTTACTAAACTTCTGAAAAGCTGAGAATGTTTCTGATTTGGCTTCCAGGAATGATACCCAAGTGAATCTTGAATAATCATCTACGATTACATCGCCATAAACTTTCCTCCAAGACTGACTGTTCTCATTGGTCCAAACAAGTCCATATGAATGAGTTCCAAAAGTTTGGAAGTTGTTACTACTGTTTTGGACTGAAATGAAGTCTTGATCTGCTTTCCTTTTGCACATGCTGTACAGAATCCTAATTTCTTTAGCTTCAGTTTCAGAAGACATTTAACTAGATCATGCTTGATGAGTTTCTTGATCACTAAAGTACTAGCATGTCCTAATCTTCTGTGTCATAGATCAGTTTCCTTACTCTTTGTGGTTGCAAGACATAGATTGACTTCTTTTAATTCTGTCAATTGTAGAGTGTACAGATTTTTGACTCTTTGTGCTTCAAACACTGTTTTCTCATCCTTTTGGATTATACACGTATCATTCTGAAACTTGAGTAAGTGACCTTTGTCACAAAGATGACTGATGCTAATCAGATTATGCTTTAGACCTTCTACATACAGAACATCTTCTATCAAATCTTTTTCCTTCGATCCTATAGTTCCACATCCTAGAACTTTCCTTTTCTATTATCTCCATAGGTAACTTGACCAACTTCATCTCTAAAGCTTGTAAATAGTTTTTTGTCACCTGTCATATGTCTTGAGTACCCACTATCTAATACCATTTAGATGCGCTTAGGCGACCCTGTAAATAGAACTAAGTTTTAATTTTTGGTACCCAATTTTCTTGGGTCCTTGATGGTTAGTCTTTAGAATCCAATGCAAGTGTCTAGTTGTGCAAGTGCTGATTGTGTGTCCTAATTTATTACAATGACTACAACACAAATCATATGCATTCTTTGTATGTGTAGTTTTATTGGATTTCTATTTTTGTCTATAGACATGTTGATTAACTTTTATGGGAATTTTGATTTCCTTTTCTTTCACAAATTTTGGAGTTGGGTATTTTTCAGGATAGATAATTTTCTCCTCATTTGATGGAGGTGTGTAACCTACTCCATATTTCTTTTTGCTAGTTCGAGCACCTTTCAGTTTTATAAATAGAGATGTTTTACATTTAGGAATTTTATATAAGGTAGCTCTTAGATAGTCATTTCTTCTTTTAATTTTTCCTCATCTTCAATTCTTTTAAATTTGTTTCAAGTTCTATGATTTTACTATTTTTAGCTTTTAAATCTTCACACAGTAGTTCATTAGACCTTTTTTTTCAGTTAGGTTTCGTCCTATCTTTTCTACTTCACCTTTTAGAAAAGTGTTTGATTTTTCTTGATTCAGTAGGTTAATCTTACAATTTTCATTTGTTTAACCACTGTTTTATATTTTTCATATAGTTCATTAAATGCATTCTCTAAGCTATCAGAATCGGATTCTGAACATGAAGTAAAGGATGTTTTAGAGTTTACATGTTCTAGTCCTACCATGAGGGCTAGATTGACTTGTTCCTCTTCTTCTGATTCTGAACTTGAGGAGTCTGAAGTTGTAGCTTCTTCATTTTCCCAAACTGCGGCCATTGCCTTCTTTTTGTATTTGCTGAATCTTCTTTCTTTGCCTTTCTTTTTATCAGACTTTTCAGTAGGTTCTTTCTTCTTGAGTTTTGGACATTCTGACTTGTAATGTCTAGGCTGATTGCATTCATAACAGGCTGGCTCTTTCTTCTTTTCTCTTTTGAAATATCTCTTTGAGCCGAACTTCTTTTTCTTGGCCAGAATTTGTTGGAGCTTTCTTGACAGCAGGACTTCATCATCATTGTCATCTGTTTTCTCCTTTGAATCTTCAGAGGAAGAAGAATCTACAGCTTTCAAAGCATTTGGCATTTTATTTTTGGATGTACTTTCAGATAATCTTTCCATATTTATTTCATGGGCCATAAGAGAACCAATTAATTTATCAATGGAAAGTTTTGTTAGATCATGAGCTTCCTCAATAGCAATGACCTTAGGGGTCCATGAATGAGTTAGAGATCTAAGAATTTTTCTGACAGTTTATTCATCAGAGAGAGTTTTACCAAGTGAGCTTAAACCAACTACTATGCTTGAAAATCTATTATACATTTGAGTAACATTTTCATTTGGCAACATTTTAAATTGTTCATATTGTGAAAGAAGAATGTCTATTCTAGTTTACTTAACTTTATCAGTTCCCTCATATGTTACTTGCAATTTATCCCACATTTCTTCAGCAAATTTACATGCTGATAATCTACTAAATTCTCTTTTAGATAAAGCACAACATAGATAGTTTTTTTCTTTAAAATTTAGAGATAGTTTAACTTTATCAGCTGTTGTAATTGTAGTAGTACCTTACACAGGAGTAATAACGAAATCACCTTGTTCTATTACCTGCCACAGATCGAAGTTTGTGCCTCTGATGAATCATTCCATTCGCATCGTCCAGCATTGGTAGTCCTCACCATCGAAGAATGGTGGTCTTGTAACTGACTGACCTTTATACTTGTGAGCTTGAGCTACCATCTCTTCTCAAATCTTTCGATTCTTCTGAGAAGACCTTGCTCTGATACCACTTGTTGGATCGAGATGGCACTATAGTTGTCCTAGAGGGGGGGGGTGAATAGGACTTCTTGCGCTTTAAAAATTATCTAAAAATTAGAAAACAATAAATAGAGTAGTTAGTACTTAGTGTGGTGTGTGTGAAACAAGTGAAGACTTGGCGGAAACAATCACACAAAATGCACAAGGATTTTATCTTGGTTCGGCCCTTCCCACATGGAAGTCCTACGACCAGTCCCCAAGAAACCACTTGGGATTTCACTAACTGCCAAGATTACTTGGCCTTCTCTCAAACCCGAGAGGTATTACAAACCCACTTGCTCCCAAGCAAGTCTTCCCTTCACTAAGGGGTACAAGACCACATACACCTGTAGGTCTTCCCTTCACAAGAGGGGCACTGCAGGAAAAAAACCCCTGCAGGTTATCTTACACAGAAGTGAAAATGCACTAGTGTGTCTGCTCAACAGAATGAGCAAACATAAAGAATCAGAAAGAGAAACAATTACAGAATGAAACTCAAAACTCTTTTTGAAAGAAGTAGGTGGACTGAGAAGATCTGTAATGCAGTAAGCCACCAACGAAGAAGACTTCTCAACGCCAATGGAGAGCATGCAAGTCGAGGATTGAAGTGTGGCTCTCTTTCTCTTTTTAGTGGCTCTTCTAGCTTTCTGATTGGAGTGGAATGTGAGCTTCTAACTTCTTCTATGTATGAAGCCTTGTGTGTTCTCTATGTGTGTATGACTCCTTCTTACTATTGTTCTTCTGGTTTCATATTTCTGCTTCTATATATAGAGCTTTATCTTTCTGTTTGAATCTGGCCGTTGGAAACTAGACGTTGAAGGATGTCTGTTGAGAGGAGACTTTGAGCTTTTTAGGTTTGTTCATTAGATCTTTACCTCCATGAGTCCCAACGTCTTTAGGCTATATTTTGTAGCTTCATGTTTGATAGACACTTCAAGGAGGTTCTATGAGAGTCATGCTCACGGCTGAAGGCTGAGGCATGCTTCATTAAATGTCCTGCAAGTCTGAAATGACAAGACGAAAGCATATACCTCCATACATACCTTCGGTGGTAGGTTAGATAAAAGAATATAAAGCATGAGGAAGTTCAGATAGAAGTTTAGAACATTTAAGAAAGAACAGACAGTTGCACACGATCTCTTTCTGAAATTCATGGGGTTTCTGATAGTGGTAGGTAGGTTCTGACAGATAACCCATATATCTTATACATGTCAAGCATTTAATTTCTGACCATCTGTCGAACAACTTATCTTCCTGTCAGTGGAAGGGATAACAAATATATCTAAATCTTTTATAGATCTCAAAAAGGATATTTCACAGATGACTAATATTGAATAAAATATTTTCCCACCAAAAGTTAATTTGAATTTTATATAAACTGCAGGAAATATGATTTATAGGACTTAAGGAAACTATCTTTATGTAAAAGATCTTTCAATGTAAAACTCATGTAATGATTACATTAAGTTGTGCTTACTGATAGAAACATAAAAGATCATCTAAGAATAGGATACAAAAGTTGATATGAGAAACTTTGACTTTCAAGGAGTCGAAGTAAGAAACAACAATACAACTACAACAGATAATAAACTTCAACTTTCAGATGTAATCGATGTTTCATATAGGTAATCGATGTTGAAATGAAGTCGATGTGAACATAATCATGTATAAGTGTAATCGATGTTGAGGCATAATCGATGTTGGAATAAAATCGTTGTTCTAGATGAAATCGATGTTGAATTTAAATCGATGTTTGAAGAAGTCGATGTTCGAATGTAATCGTTGTTGAATTGAAATCTATGTTTAAGTGAAGTCGATGTTTGAATGAAATCGATATTTAAATGTAATCGTTGTTGAAGTGAAATCGATGTTTGAATGGAGTCAATGTTGAAGTCGATGTTGAATGAATCGATGTTTGAATGTAATCATTGTTGAACTAAAATCGATGTTTAAGTGAAGTCGATGTTTGAATGAAATCGATGTTTAAATGTAATCGTTGTTGAAGTGAAATCGATGTTTGAATGAAATCGATGTTCTAATGTAATCGTTGTTGAACTAAAATCGATGTTTAAGTGAAGTCGTGTTCAACAGAAGTCGATATTTTGAATGAAATCGATGTTCAATGAAATCGATATTCAACAGAAGTCAATGTTTGAATGAAATCGATGTGGACTTAGAGAATTTTGTTGTGTTGATACTTAGGTTCTATGTAAGCAAGAACTTTGGCAGAAATATGTTTGTATACATAAGAGCCTTTTGAATTATTGTTTTTCATAAATGGTAAAGCGAAGATATTAAAAGGTTTTGTCATAGCAAAAATATCATAATTAACTGTTTGGCAAAATAGATAGGAATAGTTGCTCAATAGTTGTGGCTTCTATTCCTTTGTGGTGTGCCATCGTTAGTGGCACAGTTGAGTTGTGGTTTAGTTGAGGTACCTTGTGGTTGCAAGTACCTGTATCCTGCATAGGTTGTTGGCTATTTAGCATGCGGTGTGCTAGCCTTTTTAGGTGTTGAGGTGGATCGGTTTCTATGAGGGTCATGTTGTGTAACCTTCCACTTGAGGTGTTTGTACCCTTGTATGGGTAGTTCTCCGAAGTGTTTATTACCGTGGGTATTGTGATGGACTGACCCTTGGTGTTGGTCCCATTACCCTTCGTTAGTGGTTGGCCTGTGTGGCCTTTGGTTCACTCATTCCTTACTATGGAGAGCTGGTGCCTCTGCACTAGTCTTGTTGTTTCCGTTACTTTCTGGTGTGGTGTGTTATGTTTATTGCTAGCACGTTTTTACTACAAACATTTTTCTGTTGGTACTGCTAGTGAGACCCTTAGGTCATGTTTGGTATCGGGATACATTGGGTGCAGAATAGGTGTAAGTCATCTAGAATAAGTTATTCTTATTCTCTAACCTGATATCGTTTGGTATTTGCTAGGTTAAATCCAATTTCAATTTTATTCTCCATTTGGTGGAAACACGGATGGCAATGGGGATATGTCATTTTTTCTAACCATGTTACCCTTACTATCCCTACTGGCGAGGGCATCCACCATTCTATGTTTGGTAACAGTCAGTGAATAATAAGAATAGTTATTAAAAAACATAAAAAGAACCTTAGGGAGGATTAAACAAACATAAAAAGGAATATTTTTTTACACGGTGAAAAGTAAAGAAGAAATTTGTGGACTTGGGAAATTTTTGACGCCCCTAGGGCGGATTAAAACAAACTAAAATGGAATATTTGTGTACATGGTTAAAAGTAAAGGAAAAATTTGTGGACTTAAGAAATTTTTTAGGTCCTTTGGGTGGATTAAACAAACATAAAAAGGAATATTTGTGTACATGGTGAAAAGTAAAGAAAAATTTGTGGACTTGGGAAATTTGTTAGGCCCCTAGGGCGGACATCATCCTTTCATTATGAACATTAGGACTTAGAAAAAATTAGAAAATTTTGAAAACTTTTGGATCGAAAGTCATCTTCTTTTCGGCAAAGTTCACAGGGACTTAGACAAATTTCTAACACTCATATATATCTATAGTGTATGCATTTTCCTTACACTGCTAAAGCATGTTGGCGTAGTACTTTGTGGTGCATGTAAATTTTTTTTGCCATATGATGTACCTAATTGATAACTAGACATCACAAAATCATAGCATGGCCATTTGCACACCCATTGTTATTATTTTAACACACGAAGAAGAATGATGAGAACTAAGCAAGTCTTCTGATTGCACATATAACAAAATTACACTGAGTTTGACATAGTACAAGAAATGGAAACTGATCCTCACACAAATATGGCACATAATTACATTGAATTTGCCATAGTACAAGAAAAGGAAACTGATCCTCACATAAACATGGCACATAATTACACTGAGTTTGACATAGTACAACAAAAGGAAATTGATCCACACACAAACATGGCCTACTGTTTACTTCTCAGACATATGTAACTTTTTGAATGAGTCTAATAGTCGATCACACAATTCCTTCTTGCTGTCGACTGCAAACTTCTCTTTTTCAAGCAAAGTATGAAACTCATGGACCGAATGCATTCCTTTTTCCTCTTCCCCAACTTGCGTACTTCCACTGTTGCACGAGTCTGTTACCCATTGGAAGAAGCCACAACCTAACCGATGATCATCAGCCTACCAGGTAAATAATTATTCACTGTTTATAATGTTCAGAAAAAAATCACATATATCAAAAGGATTAGCCATATGAAATACTTATTGTAGATTGAGGGCAAACGTAGAAACTCCTCCCATAAGGCTTCAAAGTGCGCTTTCCACGGTGTCCCTTCCCACAAGGACATTGTAGGACCTCATCAACCCACATGAAAAATTTACAAGGATTGCCAGATTTTGCCTACATAAGTGATAAGTTATGTATGCCAAGAAACGATGAGTACTAATTGGATGATGACTTAACTCACCAAAATGGGCAACAATAGTAGGGACGTTGTGGATTTGCACTACTATGTGACACACGAGTATACACCACCCTGCTCCGCACTCACAAACAATGCCATTGTCATTTCTGTCCACACTTCTTAGTGGTGAAGCCATGGATGAAGATTTCCTAGATGAAATGACACGGTACAAGGTGGAGACCTTAATTAAGATGTCCAATGTTGTATATTGATGAAAATGGGCTCAGTTGGGTAGTAGTGTGGCATCAAAGAAATGCCTGGAAGTAAGACACAAGCATCCTGACCAACCATGGAAGGTTATTCAAGTACTATAGTGGTTGCCAGGAAAAATTGGCCATCCTTCATATAGTAGAGAGTAACACCATGGTTAGGGTTACTAGTGTCATACCTCCCAATTAAGCATTCTTCTCATATATGCTCCTTCCCATCATCATTGCCCATATCACATGTAACCTGCATAAAGAGTTAGTGACATAGCAACAAATAAAATCTAATTACAAACATCTATGTAGTAGATAGTAACATGTCAACATCTAAATAGTATCAGGTGCCATTAGTGTATCACAACATCTACAAATTATCAAGTACCACCAGTGTATCATTGTATCAACCATAACATAGATACCCTTCACCACCTGCAAGACCAAAAAAAAGATGAACCATGTGCTGGCTGGTCACCAAATTCAAGGTCATAGCCCTGTTCTCATATAGGCATGACCCTCATGCCACAAAAGTACCTGGTCATATCTGCATTGTAGTTAAGGTAAAATACTACATTGAAATCTATGAAAAGTAAAGAGGATGGTTAATCACAGAATGAACATCACATAATCCACAAAATGCACAGAAAATCTCCATAACTATGAAATGAAACAAAGTAACAGTTCACAGTTCCACCTCAACACCTGAAAAGGCTAGCACATTGCGTGCCACAACAGCCAACAACCCACACAGGGTACAGGTACCTAAAGGCACGAGGTACCACGACAAACCACCACTACCCACAAAACCACAACACAATTGTGCCTCCTACAAGGAACACCACAGTGAGTCAAACCACAACTGGTAAGTCACCACGTACAAGCCACAACCACTGGCAAAGCACGAGTCAGAAAGAACAATGCCACCACACAGGAACAGACTACTAGTTCATGACGTCAGTATCCAACCCGGACAACACAACACAAGAACTACCTCTCAGTCTTGCAGTCACGGACGAAAGGTCCAACTACCGCTCCATAACCACACAGTAAAGCCAAAGAACAGTGGAGACCAACCAACACCATACCTGTAGACCACACACAACTGCAGGCCCATACCTGGCACCTTTAGGGACTTTGGCCTAAGCTCCCTAAAGTGAGGCACTGGAAAACCGGACTAGCTAGGGACCAGTGACGTCTACTGGTGTCCGTCCCCCAACCACGAGCACGCTACAAGCGACTGCACACCCACAAACACAAGTCGCTGCCCCCAGTCGTCTTTCCCTCAGCCGGACGTACTACTCAAACACAACAGTGAGGGTGCCCAGGAAGACGACTCAGACCTCGATGGTACACACAGTACCGAGACAACCCCGAGCACTAATGTGCCTGGCTCACACAAAACCTAGGGTATCAGACTAGAGAGGCATTCCGGAATAGGCGTCGGACCACCAAACTTGACAAGCACACAAACCACACCGATCACTTAACACCCCTGTAAAACTTATATCACAACATATTTAATATAATCGGCTCGTCACTGGTCACTACGTGACCACCAAGCAATAACACACCATTAAACACGGAATCCACATTATAACTTTGCCTATCATTGGCCATCTCATGGCCTCCATGGCAACGCACCATAATGCACATAACCACACATATGAATCACATAACCTTTATAACATACTTAACATAATTAACGTAACCAACAACATTACTCACTCAATAACCACCAATTATTCCATTAACCTAAACATGCTTTACTAATCATTAATCAACTGAGAACAACTTAAAATACCTTAAAACGACCTGAGCTAGGTCCATACAGAACCATCATTGCCCAAGGCTCAACCACTCATTTCGGACAGAAGAACGCGACAGGGGCCACTGTCGCGATAAGAACGTGACAACCCGACTAACCGCAATCACACACCCGAATGTGACAGCGTCTACCGTCGCATTAAGAATGCGACGGCTCGACAAGCTGCGTTCACAAACCAGAACGTGACGGGGCCAAGGCTCGCGACCTGAATGCGACAACCCGATCCTTCGCTTTCTTAGACAGAAACCCTACACTCCGATTTTCACACAGAAACCAGCTCAAAAGCTCATTTCCATGCATACAAAACTTCTACAAATCCATTAGACTATACAAGAAACACAACTACACATCGATACACCTTAAACATGCTTCAAATCAATCAAATAATGCAATAAAACCAAGGAAACTCCCTACTAATAAGAAGAATTCACAGAACGAGGCTCGATCAGGGCTCTCCATGCTCTGAGCAGCTTCTACGTGCCAAAAGCACGTCAAAACATGAGCTCCCAAGCTGACGTCGCCGAAAATCGCCGCAGCAACCCTCTCCCTGGTCGAACAAAGCTTCCTGCTCTGTTTGACAAGAGGGCCAAACTTATCCCAACCGGAAATAAGAACGCGATGTAGCATCTTGTTGCCTTCAGAATGCAACGTACCTAACCGGCGCCTTCTGAAAACTCTTCATGCCACGCATCCCAAAGGCAGTGCGGAGAATGCGACGCATGCGACCGTCGCGTTAAGAATGCGACACCTCACCCTGTCGCGTTCACAGCCAGTGAATCTGTGGGCTATTTGGGCTAAAACCTTCGGCCCACAACACCCACACAACGCATAGGGACCACGACTAAGGCCCAATGACCACCTCTTGGTCAAGAGCACCATGCCAGAACTAATAAACACAGATCCGAACGGCCACAACATTACACCCCTTGCCATTAAAGTGGAAGTAATAATGTGCATTTGGTCCATGAAATTAAAGGACTTTCCTTTCAGAGTCTTGTAATCTTTATTAATCTGAAAAAAAATCACATTTTCCATGTCATGTGTTAGATGGGATGAAATATGACACTACTTATGTAGAATATACACATACCGTGAACATTTCCTCCCAAGCATCTTCCGAAGGTGGCACTGGCATATTTTTTTCGTCATCCCAACCCCAACCAGACCTGCTCTTAAGATTAAGGTACATAGCATACCATTTTTTCAGGTTCTTGATTTTTCAAGTTAGAGAGTGTGTAAGACAATTGTGTTTTCTCATTGAACTGTCGCAGTGCCATCCTCCAAGCCTCTTTTGTAAATGTCCCATTTACAAACCCATCATGCTGTACTTTGTGCTCAACTAAGATGTCCACCAGTACTTGATCACCATCCTCCCTCCAATTAGGGACCCATCCCTTTGTTTGTGTGGTCATTCTTTTGTGACGAAAAATATGTGAGCAAACACCCAGTATGAAAAAACTAAAAAGAATTGTTGCCCAGTTGAGTAGCCCAGAGGGGGGGTGAATGGGTCTTTTGAAATTTATCAATTAATACATGTTCACTAAAAACGTTCACAAGGAATACACTTTGAAGATTGTTAGTTTTAGTAAAGAAAAACAACAAGCACAAAAGGACAATCACACAACACCAGATGTATCCTGGTTCGGACCTCCTTTCCACAGGAGTCCTACGTCTAGTCCCTGAGCAACAACTCAAGATTTTACTAACTAGGGTACAGTCCCCCTATGGACACTACAACACCCAGCTCAGCTGGTCTTCTCTTCACAGCCTGAAGAGGAACAACACCCTGGATACCCCACCAGGTCTTCCTTCACACCAGAAGGGCACACACACACCCTGGATATCACCAGGTCTTCCTTCACACTCGAAGGGTACAAGCACAGAAACAAGTAAGTAGGAGATTAAGCCCCTAGATCAAGCTTTGACAAGACAAGATCTGAAGCTATGGACTGAGAGAAATGAGATCTACTAACACAAGCTCACTCTCAGAACCAAACAAGCTCTCACAAAAATCTACAAACAATGCAGAGAGCAAAGAGCTAATCTAATGGAATGAGGCTTGGCTCTTTCTTGAGAACTCGCAGAAGACTTGATGACCAGAGTTTTCTATGACTGTTGATCTCTATGTGTTTTTCTTCTTCTGGAGCTCCTTTCTTCAATATATAGCTTCAATTTGAAATTTAACGTTGAAGTATCCGTTGCCTCTAGCTTTTAATGGACGTTAGACTGAGTGGCACTTGGAAGCTTCCAGTCAAAAGTCTTTTATCCATTTGTGCACGCAAAGAGATAGGATCTTCTGAAGTGTCCTTTGGCTTCTATAAGGTCCAACGTTGTATGACGAATGTTTGACAGAGACCTGCATACATTAAATGCTAGAACAGTAGACAGCTAGGCTGTCTCTTGTTGTTAGTTAACGTTGGTGTGAATATTCACTAAAATAGTAATGCCATTTTGTTGTATCTAAATGATGCATACAAAGTAAGCATGATAAGGGACGATATCGTCTGCATGCATGTAGAGATACGTTCAGTCTTCATTAAATGCACAGATGTCAGAAAGATATGTGCGAAGACTTTGACTATTCAACGCTGTTAAATATCAAGTCGCTATAAACATAAAATCGATGCATTCATGACTTATGAAATTGTTATGCATTAACCTCCAAATCGTTGTAACTTATCATCAAATCGTTATGTTTCTACAAAAGAATCGTTATGATCAAGACAATATAATCAAATCGTTATGAGTTACAAGAAAATCATTGTGATCGATAAAGAAATCGTTGTAGAAGGCAAATCGTTGTGTTCATTAAGGAAATCGTTATGAACACTTAAGAAATCATTGCGCAAAGCAAATCATTACGATGTCTTAAGAAATCGTTGTGATGAGCAAATCATTACGATGACTTAAGAAATCATTACGATGAGCAAATCGTTATGATTACTAAAGGAATCGTTGTGATGAGCAAATCGTTATGATTACTAAAGGAATCGTTGCGATGAACAAATCGTTACGATGACTAAAGGAATCGTTGCGATGAGCAAATCATTACAATGACTAAATGAATCGTTGCGATGAGCAAATCGTTACGATGACTAAAGGAATCGTTGCGATGAGCAAATCGTTACGGGAATGATTTCTGTTTAAATCTAAATTATGTTTCAGGTTATGAGGAAATCGTTAAGGCACTTATGAAATCGTTATGATGAAATCTTTACAGTTCTACTGAAATCGTTGTACACTAAGGAAATCGTTGTGATTTTCAACAGAAGTCGATGTGGACTTAGAGAAATTACTTACTTGGCATTGATATTTCTACAGAAGTATCAATACTTACCAAATAGGCTTGATTTTCCTTGAGGTATGTTCTGTGCTCAAGACTTAGGAAATATATGTTAATAAACTTGAAATGGTTTTGTTAATCACCAAAATAAATATGTAATGAATTGAAATTTTATGGGGATAGACTGATCATCAATCTCCCCCTTTTTGGTGATGACAAAACTTAACAAAAGCAGAAATAAAAATCTAGATATTTGCGGTTCAGAAATGCTGAATGTATTTCAGACATGCTAAATATTTTTCTCCCCCTTTTTGTCATTAAGCAAAAAGATAAGCTGAGACAAAGAAGAAGAGAAAAGATTGAAGAGCACCTAAACAAATGTATTGGATTAATTCTGAGGAGGTACAGGAAGATAATAAGCAGGAGACAACAGAGAGGCAAAATGAGAAATAGTTTCCCATGGCTTTTCTTCCTGCTCTTCAAAGTACAACTTGAACACACCAGGAGCTATAGAGTAGGTTGGTCCCATGGAGGGAGCCATCCTGCGGAGATGAAGAGTTAACTGCTGGTCAAGGAAATCAGCATAGGAGCCCGTATCCATGGACATATTGAGAAAGAGGATTGTCCCAAAGCTGGCACAAGCAAGGAACCGATCCATAGAGATAGGGTAGTAGTTTTGCTTCTGCCTCATGGCTTGGCACAGGGCTACAAAAACCTTGTACCTTTCAACCCAAGTCTTAAGGGGATCATTTACAAGGTGAATGGAGTTCATGTCCAAAAAGGTAGCAGAAGAAACTTGAGGTTTACCTTCCCTGGCTTGAGCTTCATTTAGATCAGACAAGTGTTGAGCAGAAAGGGGGTAAAATCTGGTCCACTCTGAGGAAGTCAACCGCTCACATTCTGACAAGATGGGTGCAAGAACCTCAGCACTGACATGGCCCTGGTGATATTCTCTAAAGAGAAATCTATGAAATGCAACCAGAAAGCCTTTCTGTACCTTAATTCTTCCCATAACCCTGACAAAACGTTCAAAAATGATAGACCCAACAGAGTATTCCATGACTAGGAAGTGAATTTGAGGAAGAGAGATCTCCTCTGGCAGTTGAAGGGTAGCAAAATCAATTTGGACAACTTCAATGTGGGCTACAGCTGTAGTAAGAGTTGTGATTGCCTGCTTGAACTAGCCCAACTGAACTTCTAGGAGATGATGGACATATCTAAAATTGTTGAACAACAGGAAGTGCCTGACCATCTTGATCTCCTTCTGAATGAATGGGCCCCAAGAATTTTTATGGTGGATTTGGAACCATTCTGATAAGGTCAGGGAATGGTTCCTTGGAGGGAATCTGACAGATCTAGCTAGAAGAAATTTGTTATAGAGCTCTTTGTGCCCCCTGACCCATTGCTCTTCAGTCTTGGAGTGAGCAACAGAGAAATTTTGGATTGTTCAGTTTTAGATAGAGGAGTATAGGGTAGAACAACACTTAAATGGTCTGAAAGATTAAGGAAGGGAAGGTTGATGATGGTGGCAAAAACAACCTTCTGAAGATATTCTATATACAGTGGTTTATTTCTGTTGTCCACTGTGAGAGAAAACCACAAAGGGGGATATTTAGGTTCAGAGGAAAGGGAGGAATTGGATGAAATTTTCCTCTTTTTAGGAGCAGAACTAGAAGAGTCTGCCCTATGAATATGATCCCCAACTTTCAGTATAGACCTAAGAATGGTCTCTTCAAACTCATCCTTGACTTTTTCAAGAAAAGGAGATTCAAGTTGAGCATTCTCAGGATTATAGTAATGAAAGAGGGTGGAGGAGAAGGATGAAGAAAAGAATCAGACAGAAAAGGAGGTTCATCTGCTGGTCCAGAGGAGGGACCAGAGGAGGAGGAGGCTCCAGCAGAGGATGCTGGAGGGATCTCGAAGATGGGTGGAGGTGGAAGAATATGTGTTGAAGATGCAGGAGAGGAAGTGGAGTGAGATGGAAAAGGTGTTGGTGAAGAGATGGGTCTAGGTTGAGGTTTCTTGAAGGTTTGAGGGGCAGGTGGAGCTGTAGAGGATGAAGGTGGTGATGGAGGAACTGGGGTTTGAGAGGAAGAAGGAGCTGGGGGCTCAGGAGCCATGACTTCTTCTTCAGCCATAGTCTGCACAGGTTCTGACTCCATTGGCCCTGATGGCCCTGACACCTTCTCAGCTGGCGCTGATGGCCCTTCCACCTGCTCAGCTGGCCCGGATGGCATGGACTCACTGACCTCTGCTGTTGCTACCGGCCCTGGTGGCCCTGACTCTTGAACTGTTGACCCTGATGGTCCTGACTCCTGCTCAGATGGCTCCGAAGGCCTAGGAGAATCTACTTCATTTCTCTGAGCTGCAGGAGGGGGAGAAGGAGGAGGAGCTGGAGCTCCAACCGCCTTCAGGATCTCAGACAGCAAGGATTTCATACTCCCTATTTCCTTATTAAACCACTTCATTGCATTTCTAATCTGAGAAAATTCCTTGGAGGTTGATGCCTGACTCATTTTAATGGACTCCAAGTTAGACTGTACAGAGCACAGGGTCTTGCTTTGAGCATCCAACTGATTAAGGATAGGCTTCAGGTTTACCTTCCTCTGAATCTTCCTTGGCCTTCTGTGTGCAATTCTCTTTTCCTTGCTTTTCTTTTCCACTGGTTTTTCAACTTCAGCATGATCTGCATTTTGCCTTTCATTCACAGGGACATCTTCAGTGTGTTCTCCCTGTGATGCTGCTTCTTTCTCAGTCTCTTGCTCCCCCTGAATGGGAGCATCTTCTGCAATTCTTTCTTGCTCCCCCTGAATGGGAGCATCTTCCAACACAGTATCTTCCAGGTGGCCATATGCCACAACCTCTTCTACAGTACTGCCTTCACCTTCTGGAATAATTGGAGTGCTTTGAATGGAATCTAGGACATCTCGAAGCACTAAAGCTACCTTGGAAGAAGGTAGAGGATAATCTAATATTGATCCAACAGGAATAATGGTCTCAGGAGGAATGTCTTTAATTCTTCTACTAGTTTCTTCCATCATTGTCTCTGCTGGAGCTACTGAGGCTTCCACTGCACCTTCTCTTTCCATTGCTACTACACGTGATGCTGATGCTTCTGGTTCCCTTTCTGCTACCTCTGCAATTTCAGCTGGTGCTCCTGCTGCTGGTTCCTCTCGCTCTACTACTACTGCTGCTGGTTCTACTATATCAGCTGCTACTTCTTGTTGAGCTTCTTGGGCTTCGCCGATTATGGTTTCACCCTCAGCCACAGAGGTCTTGGTCCATACTCCATTGACGACTGAGAAACCACTTTTTCTCATATTTCTGGACCTAATAGCTTGGCCCATCTTTTCAACTACTGCCCAAGACAAGTTCACGCCAAAATGTCTGAAAATCTTGGTGAGCAAGTGGGCGTAGGGTAGAGATACATTCAGCTTGCTTTTAGTATCCAAAATTTGATCACGAGCAAATTTCATTCTCTCTATCATGACTTCTCCCATTTTTATCTCTTTGTTCTGAATGGCCCAATATATCATATCAGAGTCTGCCTTGGTGCATGTTGAATAGGTGGCACTTCTAGGGACTAGTATCTGACAGACTATAAAGTGTAGAAGATGGTTGAACGCATTCAATTGATTTATATCTATCTTCCCATCTTTCAACCTAAATTCTGGACCAACAATTCCTAGACCTTTGGCCTAGGTATCCTTGGTGTGGATCCCACTGTGACCAATCGTGCTTACACCAAACAGGGTCTTCAGGAGTTCATGATCAACCTTGATCTGGGTTCCCTTGACAGAAGATGTTAAGGATCCATCCGCCTCTGATTGCAGACATACATAAAAGGCCTTCACGAGGTTTGGATAGCTTACCTCTGAGAAGGTTGAGATTTCCGTCCACTGCATCCTGTTCATAGCGGCCACTATGCTGTGCATACCATTCTTCTCAAGATCTGCAACATCTACTGCTTTATTTCCACATAGCTTAGTTTTCACAAAAGTGAACCTCTCCTGCTGCTCGGTTGTGAGAAACTCAGCGCTGTAGCCCCCAAGACTACCGGAAACAACGGACACAGCCATGGATTTGGGCGGAGGAGGTTTCAGGTGGGATGTGATGGTGGCAGAAGTGAAAGCCCTCAAGAAATTCTTCGCGGGAAGAGGAGAGAGGCTTCAAATTCGCTGAGAGTCGATGCCGGAGTCGTTAGGGTATCGGCTCAAGCAACCAGACGAAAGAGGGAAAAGGTGAAAGGTAGGGGATGAGTCGTTCCCACAACGATTTCGGAATAAATAGATGCTTTATCGAAAGAAGAGGCGCCAAAAAGGCGGCAGAAAATGATAAACGAGTTTGACTATCCCAGAGGACTTTTACAAAGGAGACCGTCAAGATAAGATAATAGAATTTTTTTTTTTTTTTTGCTTAACGCCATGGAGAGAAATATTACTTAAATTCAGAAAATTTATGTTTCAGTTTAACATAGAAATCCTTTCACAAATTACACATGCCCAATTCCCTTCTAAGAGATGTGAATCTCTCTTCGGGTAAGGCTTTTGTGAAGATATCTGCTAACTGACCATTTGTATCAATAAAAGAAATTTCTAAATTGCCATTAGCTACATGATCCCGAATGAAATGATATCTAACCTCAATATGCTTGGTCCTTGAATGCTATACTGGATTTTTGGTGAGGTTTATTGCACTGGTGTTGTCACATAATAACAGAATTGTCTTGATATGTAATCCATAATCCTCAAGTTGTTGCTTGATCCGCAGGAGTTGTGTACAATAACTTCCAGCAGCTACGTACTCAGCTTCAGCTGTTGACAGTGCTACTGAGTTTTGTTTTCTAGGGACCATGATATCAAGCAACCTGCAAGAAATTGACAACAACCACTGGTGCTTTTTCTATCTATTTTGCATCCAGCATAATCAGCATCTGAGTATCCCTCTAAGTTAATTTCACATGATTTTGGATACCACAGACCTAAGTCATGAGTTCTAGATAGGTATCTAAAGATTCTTTTAACTGAAATTAGATGTGACTCTCTAGGATCTGCTTGGTATCTAGCACACATACATACACTAAACAAAATATCAGGTCTGCTAGCTATTAGGTAAAGTAAAGAACCTATCATACCTCTGTAGTTATTTTGATCTACTTTCTTACCATTCTTGTCACTGTCCATCCTTGTTGATGTGCTCATAGGTGTTGACAGTGGCTTGGCATTGTCGAATCTAATTTTCTTCAGAAGCTCTTTGGTGTATTTGCTTTACAGATGTGGGTCCCATCTTTTCCTTGCTTGATTTGTAGTCCAAGGAAATAGTTGAGCTCCCCCATCATGCTCATCTCGAATTCTCCCGGCATCAACTTTTCAAAATACTTGCAAAGGGATTCATCAGTAGATCCAAAAATTATGTCATCTACATAAATTTGAACAAGTAGTATATGGTTGACCTTTGACTTTATAAAAAGAGTGCTATCTACTTGACCTCTATTGAATATATGGTTTAAAAGAAAATAGCTAAGCCTTTCATACCAGGCCCTAGGTGCTTCTTTAAACCATACAATGCCTTATGAAGTTTAAAAACATGATCAGGAAATTCTGTGTCATCAAAACCTGGGGGTTGTTCCACATAAACTTCTTCCTTGATAAAACCATTTAAAAATACAGATTTGACATCCATTTGAAATAGTTTTAAATCCAAAGCTGATGCATAAGCAAGTAAAATTCTGATAGCCTCAAGTCTAGCTACAGGTGCATAGGTTCATCGAAATCTATGCCTTCCTCTTGGGAATAGCCTTGAGCTACCAATCTTGCCTTGTTTCTTAAGATCACACCAGTTTCATCCAATTTATTTCTGAACACCCATTTGGTGCCAATAACTGGATGACCTGATGGTCTAGGAACAAGTGACCATACATGGTTTCTCTTGAACTGATTCAGTTCACCTTGCATGGCTAGAATCCAAGACTCATCAGTAAGAGCTTCATTGACTGTCCTAGGCTTTATTGAGAAACAAAATCTAGGTAATCACAAGGAATTACATTACCTCTTGTTCTTACCCCTACATTTGGATCACCAATGATGTTTTCAGGTGGGTGATCTTTATTATATCTCCATTCCTTTGGAAGACTTTCATGTTCAATGACTGTTTGTTGTAGGTCTTCCAGAGGTGGATCTTCCTTGTCCTCAATTGATATATTCTTTAACTTCTTGGAAAATTATCTTCATCATCAATGTCACTATCTTCTTCCTTTCTCAAGGAAGGGTTAGTTTCATCAAAAATAATGTGTACAGACTGTTCAATAAATAAGCTGCGTTTATTAAACACTCTATAACCTTTAGGTTTAGAAGCATACCCCATGAAGATGCCTTCATCTGATTTGGCATCCAACTTACCAATGTCTCTTTTGCCATTGTTGTGAATGAAGCATGGACATCCAAAGGTTCTGAAATGACTAATCTTTGACTTCTTTCCCTTGAACAACTCATATGCAGTCTTCTTCAAGATGGGTCTGATCATTACTCTATTAATGACGTAGCTTGCTGTGTTTATTGCTTCTGCCCAGAAATACCTTGGTAAATCATATTCTGACAACATTGTTCTTGCCATATCCAATAAGATTCTATTTTTCCTCTCAGCCACTCCATTTTGTTGTGGTGTCCTTGGTGCTGAAAAGTTATGCTCAATCCTTGGTCATCACAGAATTTTGTAAATTTTTCATTTGAAACTCTCCTCCATGATCTGACCGAATTCTAATAATGCAAAACTTCTTGTCTTTTTGTACTTTTCTGCTGAAGCTTACGAAACTATCAAAGGTATCATCTTTATGCTCCAAGAAGGAAACCCATGTGAATCTGGAATAATCATCCACAATAACAAATCCAAAATTCTTTCCTCCAAGACTAGTGGTCCGCATTGGCCCGAATAAATCCATGTGAAGGAGTTCTAAGGGTTTAGAGGTGGTTACCACAGTCTTTGACTTGAAGGAACTCTTAGTGTGCCTCCCGTGTTGCACACGGTCTGCAGATACTATCCAATTTATTACTGACCTTTGGCAGACCTTCCACAAGACTTCTCTTTCTGAGCTTATTCATGCCATCCAAACTGCAGTGACCCAATTTTCTGTGCCACAGCTCAGTTGACTGCTCTTTGCTGGCCGTTAAACAAACGTCTTGATCCTTGAGTTCTTCAAGATAGAGCACATACAGGTTCTTTTCTCTGTTAACTTCGAAGATTACTGCTCCATCCTTCAGGATACTGCACTTGGACTCTTGGAATTTGATCTGATGACCTTTGTCACAGAGTTGGTTGATGCTTATGAGGTTGTGCTTTAGCCCTTTGACACACAGTACATCTTCAATAATTGTTTTCCCGTTGTTGCTCACAGAACCACTGCTATCACTGTTTTTTTCCATTATCTCCATAGGTGACTGCTCCTTCTTCAGCTTGGAGATGAGTGAAACAGCTTCATGTTCCCTGAATATGCCTTGAGCACCCGCTGTCTAGGTACCACTTTGATGCTCGAAGGCTTCCCTAAAAAAGGAGATATTAAGTTTTAGGTACCAAGTTCTTTGGGTCCTTGTTGGTTAGTGTCAACAGTTTCCTTTAATTATCCACTTTTTATGTCTAGTTGGACATGTTATTTTTATATGTCCTAGCTTATTACAGTGGCTACAACAGGATGTTTTAGTTACCTTTTCAATGTATTAAAATTAGCTGTGTATTCTATGTCTTATTCAGGTATGAATTTTGGAGTTGGATATATTTTAGGATGAATTATTGTTTCTTCGTTTTCTGGTGGTGTACAGCCTAAACCATGTTTCTTCTTACTTGAACGTCTAGCACCTTTTAATATTAAGGAGTTCTTACCATTTGTAAATTTCTTTAATGTGCTTGACAGTTTGTCATTTTCTTCATTTAAAGTTTTAATTTCTTTTCTCAGTTCATCTGAACTCTCCTGTTTTTCTAATCTGATTATTTGTTTATTTTTATCTTTTAGATCTTCACATAATAGTTCATTTCTTCTTTTGAGTTCAGTTATTGTTTTTCTAATTCTTCGTTTTCTGTTTTTAGAACTGAATTAGTGTTTTCTAAACATGCAGTATTTTTTTACTAACTTTTAACAGTTTTGTTACTTCCCTATATTTACAGTATAATTCGTTGAAAGCTTCTTCTAGATTATCAGAATCAGAATTATTGCAAGAATCAAAGGATGAATCAGAAGTTACCTTCTCTTCAGTGTTTGCCATAAAAGCCAAGTTGGCTTCTTCTTCTTCACTGTTTGAGCTAGACTCACTATCTGAGTCGCTGCTGTTGCTCCATGCTACTGCCATAACCTTTTTCTTATGCCTCCTGAATTTCTTGGAGCTTTCTCTCCTTCTGAATTCAGGCTTCTTGAGCTTTGGACATTCTGCTTTGATATGTCCTGGTTTTTTGCACTCGTAGCATATGGGCTCGCCTTTTTCTGATCCTTTCCATCTGGTTTCTTGAAGTCCTTATTTTTCTTGAAGTGTCTTCTACCAGATTGGAACTTCTTCTTCTTGGCTAGAATGCACTACAGTCTTCTTGATAGCATGACTTCTTCATCATCGCAATCATTTGAGCTTTCATCTTCGGCTGATGACTCATCTGATCTGTCTTCTTCTGCTTTAAGAGCATTTGAATGTTTCTTTCTGCTTGAGGACTCTCCTAGTCTCTCCATTTATCTCATGGGCCATAAGGGACCCAATGAGCTTTCAAAGACATCCTCTTTAGATCATTAGCTTCCTCAATGGCGGTTACTTTGGGAGTCCATGTAGATGGAAGAGATCTAAGGATTTTTCTGACCATATCTCCAATCTCATAGGTCTTCCCAAGTCCTGCTAATCCTTTGTAATGTCTGAATCTACTGAACATTTGAGTTATGGACTCTCCTGGCTGCATCTGGAATCTCTCATATTGAGTTACCAGAATATCTATTCTAGTTTCCTTAACCTTGTCTGTGCCTTCATAAGTGATTCTCAATTTTTCCCACATCTCCATTGCGGATTTGCAGGCTGGTACTCTATTGAATTCTTTCTTGCTGAGAGCACAGCACAGAACGCTTTTAGCCTTACAGTTTAAAGAAATCTTCTTCCTGTCATCATCTGTCCACTGAGCCTTTTCGTTGGTGACTAGGAGATCGCCTTCTTCAACTATGGACCATATCTGGTAGTCATTACCTTGTAGAAAATACTTCATTCTTGTTTTCTAGTAAGCATAGTCTTCTCCATCGAACAATGGTGGTCAGTTGACAGACTGACCTTCATTGTGACCTTGGGCTGCCATTGATCTTTACTCTTCAGATCGTTGGATCTTCTTCTATGTCGAAGAGACTTGCTCTGATACCACTTGTTGCCCAGTTGAGTAGCCCAGAGGGGGGGTGAATGGGTCTTTTGAAATTTATCAATTAATACATGTTCACTAAAAACGTTCACAAGGAAATACACTTTGAAGATTGTTAGTTTTAGTAAAGAAAAACAACAAGCACAAAAGGACAATCACACAACACCAGATGTATCCTGGTTCGGACCTCCTTTCCACAGGAGTCCTACGTCTAGTCCCTGAGCAACAACTCAGGATTTTACTAACTAGGGTACAGTCCCCCTATGGACACTACAACACCCAGCTCAGCTGGTCTTCTCTTCACAGCCTGAAGAGGAACAACACCCTGGATACCCCACCAGGTCTTCCTTCACACCAGAAGGGCACACACACACCCTGGATATCACCAGGTCTTCCTTCACACTCGAAGGGTACAAGCACAGAAGCAAGTAAGCAGGAGATTAAGCCCCTAGATCAAGCTTTGACAAGCCAAGATCTGAAGCTATGGATTGAGAGAAATGAGATCTACTAACACAAGCTCACTCTTAGAACCAAACAAGCTCTCACGAAAATCTACAAACAATGCAGAGAGCAAAGAGCTAATCTAATGGAATGAGGCTTGGCTCTTTCTTGAGAACTCGCAGAAGACTTGATGATCAGAGTTTTCTATGACTGTTGATCTCTATGTGTTTTCTTCTTCTGGAGCTCCTTTCTTCAATATATAGCTTCAATTTGAAATTTTAACGTTGAAGTATCCGTTGCCTCTAGCTTTTAGTGGACGTTAGACTGAGTGACACTTGGAAGCTTCCAGTCAAAAGTCTTTTATCCATTTGTGCACGCAAAGAGATAGGATCTTCTGAAGTGTCCTTTGGCTTCTATAAGGTCCAACGTTGTATGACGAATGTTTGACAGAGACCTGCATACATTATATGCTATAACAGTAGACAGCTAGGCTGTCTCTTGTTGTCAGTTAACGTTGGTGTGAATATTAACCAAAATAGTAATGCCATTTTGCTGTATCTAAAAGATACATACAAAGTAGCATGATAAGGGACGATATCGTATGCATGCATGCAGAGATACGTTCAGTCTTCATTAAATGCACAGATGTCAGAAAGATATGTGCGAAGACTTTGACTATTCAACGCTGTTAAATATCAAGTCGCTATAAACATAAAATCGATGCATTCATGACTTATGAAATCGTTATGCACTAACCTCCAAATCGTTGTAACTTATCATCAAATCATTATGTTTCTACAAAAGAATCATTATGATCAAGACGATATAATCAAATCGTTATGAGTTACAAGAAAATCGTTGTGATCGATAAAGAAATCATTGTAGATGGCAATCGTTGTGTTCATTAAGGAAATCATTATGAACACTTAAGAAATCATTGCGCAAAGCAAATCGTTATGATGTCTTAAGAAATCGTTGTGATGAGCAAATCGTTACGACGACTTAAGAAATCGTTGCGATGAGCAAATCGTTATGATTACTAAAGGAATCGTTGCGATGAGTAAATCGTTATGATTACTAAAAGAATCGTTGCAATGAGCAAATCGTTACGATGACTAAAGGAATCGTTGCGATGAGCAAATCGTTACGATGACTAAAGGAATCGTTGCGATGAGCAAATCGTTACGATGACTAAAGGAATCGTTGCGATGAGCAAATCGTTACGGGAACGATTTCTGTTTAAATCTAAACGATGTTTCAGGTTATGAGGAAATCGTTAAGGCACTTATGAAATCGTTATGATGAAATCTTTACAGTTCTACTGAAATCGTTGTACACTAAGGAAATCGTTGTGATTTTCAACAGAAGTCGATGTGGACTTAGAGAATTACTTACTGGCATTGATATTTCTACAGAAGTATCAATACTTACCAAATATGCTTGATTTTCCTTGAGGTATGTTCTGTGCTCAAGACTTAGGAAATATATGTTAATAAACTTGAAATGGTTTTGTTTCACTAAAATAAATATGTAATGAATTGAAATTTCATGGGGATAGACTGATCATCAAGAATATGTAATATACGAGTTGAACAGTGGAAATAAGAAAACACATCATTATTTTACATATGACTTTATAACAACCATCGTGAATATGAAAACATAGATGAATACAAATGAAACTTCCACTACATTTGTTTATATATACAAAAATGCCTACTGCAAGTAGGGTACCACATTGAAGCATGAAACCGTAGAACTAAGTAGTTGGATGAACATGGCTGGAATATGACCTTATTAGCGAACTTGTAACGTCGCGCGTTTTTCGAATCCTTGTGGATGTTGTGTTCAGCGCTTGTGAGGCCAATGTGTGGCCAATGTGGCTTGTGTTCGGTGTGCGCACATGTTTTTGGGGTTTACTGGGCCGACAATCTGGGCCGGCAGCACCCCAGGGTTCTCTGTCTATGATCGCGACAGCGGGGGTCGTCGCGTTCTGGATGCGACCGACTTGCCCGCCGTGTTCTTGTTGCCGCTTAGAGGTGCTGATCGTCTGCATGTGCGCCGCGTGTCGCACGTTGAGTGGCATGCAGACGTCAGCTCTTGGGAAGGCGACGCCTAACCCCGTCGCGATCAGGTCGCGACAAGGCGATACATCGCGTTCTCAACCGATGGGGTTTTTAAGTAACCCTGGCCAAGCAGAGCTGCAACGAGTTATGCTCGGCCAGGGGGAGGAAGCTGAGGTGATTTCTGTGGGCTTTGGTCGATTTAGCATGTTCTCGCCGCAGGAAGCTCGCGTGGAGCAGGGGAAACACCAAGGGATCATCGGGTTGCGTGTTCTTCGCGAAGGTAGTGTGACTCCTATTTTTCAGGCTGTGGATTGCGTAGGAGGGTGGTTTGATTAGTTGTTCGTTTTCCTAACAGTAGATACCATGTCTAGGGACTCACAAAAGCATGAAAAACATGAATTAAGGGTGGTTTGCATAGCATGGAATGGTAATCCGTGGAGAGGATCCCGGATTAAGGTTCCTGCCTGTGAAGGCGACGGAACCCTCCGTCGCAATCTGAATGTGACAAGTTGGCCCGACACGTTCAGTGGGGAACGCGATATGTTGGTGCGTCGCGTTCATACGGGGAACGCACCATATCGGGCCGTCGCATTCTGAAGGCGACACATGCCCGTGTCGCGACCACAGCCGAGTGGTCTAATGTGCATGACATATGTAATATAATTATTTGATTGTCATTATTCAATATATTTGTCAATATCATGTGGTGCATTGGCACCTGTGGCGCTCTGGGAGCGCATGTTTACAAGGCTAGCGTGTTGGTTTCGGAGCTAGCTAGTGGTTTGTGAGTTGGCGTGGTGTACACATGAGGCGCTTTGTGTTCACATGTTGTGGACAGTCGGTAGTCGTGAGTGTCGAAAGATTTCACGTGGTTTGTGCGGTGCACACGTGGTTTTGTGTATGTGGCAGGTAGTACGACGCCTACCATGGTTACCTCTCCAGTTGGGTGCCCCAGGTTCTCTGTGAGCCAGGCTGTTAGTTCGGGGCTTGTCCCGGTACTTGTGTTGTACCGTCGTGGTCTGTGTCGTCTGTCCTGGACACCCTCACTCCTTTGTTTGAGTTGTACGTCCGGCTGAGGGAAAGACGACAGTGGGACATGACTCTTGAGTTTGTATTTAGTCACTTGTAGCGCGCTCTTAGTTGGAGGTACGGACACCAGTAGTCGACACTGGTCCCCAGCTAGTCCTTTCCAGTGCCTCACTCTAGGGTGCTCCGACCAGAGACCCCAAAGGTGCCAGGCATGGGCTTGCGGCTGTGTACCCGCAGGAGTGGTGTTTAGTTGCTCCACAGTTGTTTGACTTTTCCACGTGGAGCGACAGCTGGACCTTTCGTCACTGGCTGCGAGACTGAGAGGTAGACCTGTGTTTGTATGTCCGAGTCAGTTACTGGTGTCGCGAACCAGTCTTCATGGCTCGAGTGTGGGGGTTTCTACTTTAGCTTGTACACGTGATTGAGTTTTGCCGTTTATTTATTTACTTTGTTTAATATAGTCAGAAAATGGTAAGTATATTTATTGCTTTAATAACCTGCGTGGTTGTGCTATAAATTGCTAGTATGGTTTACTGCTTCCGTACTTGTGTATGGTTTGCTCGAGTTGGGGGAGTTCCCTACTGAGCCAGTGACTAGTGAGGCTCACCCCTACTCCCCACAGGCAAGGGCGAGGCGGAGGTTTCGTTACCGTCTTCCAGTTCAGGGCCGCGCCGCAACGGTGTTGGGCTAGCGCCTCCAGCTGTGTAGCTTCTGTAGCAGAGTGTAGTTTCTTTCTTCGGTTGTACCAGTTTACCTCGGGGTATACCCCAGCTCCTGTACTTTCTTGTACTTTTGTTGAAATTTGGCTATGTAAATCTTGTACATTATATATAAAATGGTAATTCATATATGTGAGCTTGTGTGTTCCTTTTTGTTTTCACAGACTCATATGCGGTATCCCTTGCGAGGCTACGGCCCGTTCGCGGGAGGCGAGCGCAGGTCAAGTTCGTTATTGGGTTAACAGGCTTGAACAAGGCGTTCCATCACAGTTGGTATCAGAGCGAGGTCCGTGTAAATCTAAAGGAATCGGAAATTACATAGCCTTATTTCTGCACTTGTACACTGCTGGTAGCTGACCTTGGTTTTGTAATGACCGGTTTTGTTCGTGATTGTTATGATATTTGTGCAGGAAGTTAAGATGGCTGATAGAAGAGACTGGGGTGGTGGAGGAGAGGACCTTGAGGAGTCCACTCAGCGTATGATTGAGAGGATTTGGGAAAGCCTCATCGATATTCAGATGAGGATGGATCATCAGGCACCAATACGTCCAGCAGCAGTACCACCAGTTGCTGGAGTACCTGTGGCCCCAGTTGTACCACCGCTAGGGGTGGAGGTACCTTATGTGGCACCTGTACCACCACCACCAGTAGCGGCAGCAGAAGAGCCGGTGAAGCAAATTGAAAAGTTTTTGAGGTTGCAGCCGCCCACTTATATAGGAGGGCCAAATCCATATACGGAAGAGCACTGGATTCATGAGATTGAAAGGGTCTTTACGACCATGAGGTGTCCAACAGCGGACAGAGTTGTGCTAGCTACATACCAGTTGAGAGGTTTTGCGCAGCAGTGGTGGCGACTAAAGATGCAGACCACCTTTGCAAGCAGGACAGAGGAGGTTATTACCTGGCTGGAATTTCTCGAGGCATTTAATGATACATTATTCCCACTTCAAGTGCAGTAGGCAAAAAGAGAGCAATTCCGGACACTTCAGCAAGGTAATACCTCAGTTTTAGAATACCAGATGTGGTTTATGGCACTTAGCCGATATGCGCCTTATGTAGTATCGGATAATGCTATGATGGTTGAGTATTTTATTCAGGGTTTGAGGGAAGAGTTGCAGAATGCGGTGATACCGTTAATGTGTAGAACAGTTGAAGAAGCAGCCCAGAGAGCAGCTACACTTGAGAGGTCTATTCGGGCTCGACAGGCGAGCGGGTCAGGTTCGGGTAGTTTCCGGCTACCCCAGCAGGCGGCAGGAGTCAGTAAGGAAAAGCACCAATAGGACCTTCTTCTTCAAGTTTTGGTAAGTGGGGTCAGAAATTAAAGCAAGTATTTAAGGGCAAAGGAAGAGGAGGTCGTCAGCAGTTCCAGCAGGGGCGTGGCTATAAGCCAGAGGTAGAAGAATCGCAGCAGAGCACTGCCAGGCAGCCCACTATTCCACCAGGTTACAGGTGTTATAATTGTAATCAGCCAGGGCATTTGATCTGCAATTTCCCCTATCCTAGAGAATATGGGTATGGTAGAGGTGTTCAGTAGCACAGCAGCCTCAACAGTCATTAGCAGGTCATGGTGGAGGTGCACCACAGCAGCGAGGTAGGGGCCGGGTTATGGCTATCACCCATGCCCAGGCAGAGGCATCGAACATGATAGAAGGTACAATACCTATTTATGATTTTTCAGCCAGAGTTCTATTTGATTCAGGTGCTTCTCATTCTTTCATTCCGAAGAATTTTTAGATTGTATGGCTCATCCTCTAGAAGAGAAGTCATATGAATTAGTAGTGGAGGTTCCCTCGGGTGAGTTTATGCTCACCTCGTGTTACATAGATGAAGCTCCTATTGTGGTTCAAGGGAACCAGATGCCGGGTCGGTTGTATGCTCTTCAATTGACTGATTATGATATTATTTTGGGTATGGATTGGTTAGAGGCTTATGGAGCTATGCTAGATTGCAGGAAGAAAAGAATCAGGTTTTGTCACCCCAATGGTGCAGTGTTTGAATATCAAGGTATGCCCTTCCGTACTTCTAAGTTTATGATTTCTGCAATTAAAGCTAGAAAATTGGTAAATGAGGGATGTGTAGCTTACTTAGCTTCTGTGAGTCTGGTTAAGACTGATAAGTCAGTAGAAGCAGTTCCCGTGATTAGGGAATTTGCAAATGTTTTTTTCAGATGATTTTCCGGGTTTAGCTCCACATAGAGAGGTGGATTTTACTATTGAGTTGTTGCCGGGCACCATGCCAATCTCTAAAGCACCATATCGGATGTCGCCAACAAAACTTAGAGAATTGAAAAAGCAGTTAGAAGATTGTTGGAAAAAGGGTTCATTAGACCGAGTCACTCTCCATGGGGGGCGCCAGTGTTGTTTGTAAGAAAGAAAGATGGAAGCTTTAGAATGTGTATTGATTATAGGAAATTGAATGACGTGACCATAAAGAATAAGTACCCGTTACCTAGAATTGATGATCTGTTTGATCAGTTGCAATCAGCTAAGGTATTTTATAAAATTGACTTAAGGTCAAGGTACCATCAGTTGAGAATTAGAGAGGGTGATATTGATAAAACAACATTTAGAACCCGATATGGTCACTATGAGTTTGTGGTTATGCCATTTGGGCTAACCAATGCTCCTGCAGCATTTATGGATCTGATGAACATAATTTTTCATCCGTATTTGGACCAATTTATTGTGGTTTTTATAGATGATATTCTGATTTACTCAGCATCTGAAGAGGAGCATGCAGCACATTTGAGGCTAGCTTTGCAGTTGTTAAGAGATAATCAGTTGTTTTCCAAATTCAGTAAGTGTGAATTTTGGCTAAAAGAGATTCAGTTCTTGGGCCATATTATTTCAGCTGAGGGAGTGTCAGTTGACCCAAGTAAAGTGGAAGCAGTGATGAGATGGGAAGTGCCTAAGACAATCACTAAAATTAGAAGCTTTTGGGGTTAGCAGGCTATTATAGCGCTTTATTCAGGATTTCTCCAAGATTGCGGCACCCATGACTAGGCTGACTAGAAAGGGTGTGCCATTTGTATGGTCTGGTGAATGTCAAGAAGTTTTATGGAATTAAAGAAGAGACTTACAGCGGCACCAGTATTGACAATACCAGTAGGAAGTGGTGGCTTTGTTGTATATACAGATGCATCTAGGAGAGGGCTTGGCGCAGTACTAATGCAATATGGTAAGGTAATAGCTTATGCGTCCAGGTAATTGAAGCCGGAAGAGGAGAATTATCCCACCCATGATTTAGAGTTGGCAGCAGTTGTGTTTGTCTTAAAAATGTGGAGGCATTATCTATATGAAGAGAGATTTGAGATTTTTACAGATCACAAAAGATTAAAGTATATCTTTTCTCAGAAAGATTTGAACCTTCGTCAACGTAAATGGGTGAAGTATTTTAATGATTATGATTTCAGTTTGGCTTACCATCCGGTAAGGCCAATGTGGTGGCTGATGCCTTAAGCAAAAAAGCAAATTTAAGTCAAATGATGATCAAAGAATGGAAGTTGTATAAGGAGATAGCAGAGAACTCCTTGTATGTGCCGAGCAGTCAACGGCCGGCAATATTAGCTAGTAGTGCTGTAGAGCCGTCACTGTATTGGAAAATTGTTGAGGCCCAGAGAGCGGATGTAAATTTAGCTGAAATTGTGAAAATGGAAGGAGTTACTATTGATGATAATTGTGTGGTCAGGCTCAGAGGCAGGTTGTTTGTGCCAGCAGAAAGAGAAGTGAAGCAGAGAGTATTAGAAGAAGCCCATAAATCCCGTTACACTATTCATCCCGGTAGTACCATGATGTACTAGGACATAAAGAAGCATTTTTTGGTGGCCTCATATGAAAAAGAAAATAGCAGAATTTGTTTCAAGGTGTGCAATTTGTCAACAGATTAAAGCAGGGCATCAGAAGCCCGAAGGTTTATTGCAACCATTACCCATTCCGCAATGGAAATGGGATGATATTGCTATGGATTTGTAGCAGGCTTGCCAAGGACAGCAGCAGGACATAATGGAATATGGGTATTTTTGATAGACTAACCAAGGTGTGCAGGTTAGTAGCAGTAAATATGTCTTGGTCAGTAGACAAATTAGCAAAGGTTTATGTTGATAGAATTATTCCACTGCATGGTATCCCGAAGTCTATTGTTTCTGATACGGATCCCAGGTTTACTTTTGGTTTTTGGAGAAGCTTGCAGAGAGTAGTTGGCACCGAGCTGAGATATAGCTCAGCTTACCACCCCCAGACGGATGGTCAGACAAAGAGGACTATTCAGACAATTGAAGACATGTTGCGAGCATGTTGTTTAGTTTGGGGTGGTAGCTGGGAGTAGCATCTGGGTATGGTTGAATTTGCTTATAATAATAGTTATCATACCAGTCTCGGGATGGCACCATATGAAGCTCTATATGGAAGGCCGTGTAGAACACCATTGAATTGGCATGAAGTGGGAGAAAAGCAATTAATAGGCCCTGAGTTGATACAACAAACCACTGAGATGATAAAATTTATTAAAGAAAAGTTGCAGATAGCTCAGAGCAGGCATAAAAGTTATGCTGATAATCGGAGGAGACCACTTCAATTTGAGGTTGGGGACTGTCTTTCTGAGAGTTTCTCCTACTAAAGGTATTGTGCGGTTTGGTAAGAAAGGAAAATTGAGTCTGAGGTATGTGGGACCCTTCCAAGTGTTAGAGAAAATTGGGGAGACAGCTTATAGACTTGATTTGCCTGCTGATTTTGCAGATGTTCATAATATTTTCCATGTCTCTATGTTAAGAAAGTGTATTGAAGACCCAGCTCAAATAATCAGTTATCAAGGTGGTGATTTGAGGCAAGATATGTCTATGCCTGAGAACCCAGTGCAAATTACAGGCTATAAGACAAGGAAGTTAAGAAATAAAGAAATCGAGTTAGTTAAGGTTAGGTGGGAAAATAGGCTGGGAGGTGAGGATACCTAGAAGTTAGCCGAGGAAATGGCTAAGGGGTATCCTTACTTGTTTGAGTAAGGTTTTAAAATCTTTTTAGATGATAGTATTTGTAAATTATGTCTCAAAGTTGAATGTATTTGAGTTATATTATGAATTTTGAGGTCGAAATTTCTTTTTAGATGATAGTAATGTAACGTCGCACATTTTTCGGATCCTTGTGGATCTTGTGTTCAGCTCTTGTGAGGCCAATGTGTGGCCAATGTGGCTTGTGTTCGGTGTGCGCACGTGTTTTGGGGCTTACTGGGCTGACAGTCTGGGCCGACAGCACCCCAGGTTCTCTGTCTGTGATCGCGACAGCGAGGGTCGTCACGTTCTGGACGCGACCGACTTGCCCGTCGCGTTCTTGTTGCCGCTTAGAGGTGCTGATCGTCTACATGTGCGCTGCGTGTCGCGCGTTGAGTGGCATGCAGACGTCAGCTCTTGGGAAGGCAACGCCTAACCCCGTCGCGATCAGGTCGCGACAAGGCGATACGTCGCGTTCTCAACCGCTGGGGGTTTTTAAGTAACCCTGGCCAAGTAGAGCTGCAACGAGTTCTGCTCGGCCAGGGGAGGAAGCTGCGGTGATTTCTGTGGGCTTCGGTCGATTTAGCATGTTCTCGCCGCAGGAAGCTCGCGTGGAGCGGGGGAAACACCAAGGGATCATCAGGTTGCGTGTTCTTCGCGAAGGTAAGGTGACTCCTCCTGTTTTTCAGGCTGTGGATTGCGTAGGAGGGTTTGATCAGTTGTTCATTTTCCTAACAGTAGATATCATGTCTAGGGACTCACAAAAGCATGAAAAACATGAATTAAGGGTGGTTTGCATAGCATGGAATGGTAATCCATAGAGAGGATCCCAGATTAGGGTTCTTGCCTGTGAAGGCGACGGAATCCTCCGTCGCAATCTGAATGCGACAGGTCGACCCGACGCGTTCAGGTGGGGAACATGATACGTTGGTGCGTCGCATTCATACGGGGAATGCACCATATCGGGCTGTCGCATTCTGAATACGACACAGGACCATGTCGTGACCACAGCCGCGAGGTCTGAATGTGCATGACTTATGTAATATATTATTTGATTGTCATTATTCAATATATTTGTCAATATCGTGTGGTGCATTGGTACCTGTGGTGCTCTGGGAGCGCATGTTTACGAGGCTAGCGTGTTGGTTTCGGAGCTAGCTAGTGGTTTGTGAGTTGGCATGGTGTACACGCGAGACGCTTTGTGTTCACATGTTGTGGACAGTCGGTACTCGTGAGTGTCGAAAGATTTCACGTGGTTTGTGCCGTGCGCACGTGGTTTTGTGTACGTGGCAGGTAGTACAATGCCTACCGTGGTTACCTCTCCAGTTCGATGCCCCAGGTTCTCTGTGAGCCAGGCTGTTAGTTTGGGGCTTGTCCCGGTACTTGTGTTATACCGTCGAGATCTGTGTCGTCTGTCCTGGACACCCTCATTCCTTTTTTGAGTTGTACGTCCGGCTGAGGGAAAGACGACAGTGGGACAGTGACTGTTGAGTTTGTTTTTAGTCACTTGTAGCGCGCTCTTAGTTGGGGGTACGGACACCAGTAGTCGACACTGGTCCCCGGCTAGTCCTTTCCAGTGCCTCACTCTAGGGTGCTCTGGCCAAAGACCCCAGAGGTGCCAGGCATGGGCTTGCGGTTGTGTACCCGCAGGAGTGGTGTTTAGTTGGTCTCCACAGTTCTTTGACTTTTCCACGTGGAGTGGCAGTTGGACCTTTCGTCCGTGTCTGCGAGATTGAGAGATAGACCTGTGTTTGTTTGTCCGAGTCAGTTACTAGTGTTGCGAACCAGACTACATGGCTCGAGTATGGAAGTCTCTACTTTAGCTCGTACACATGATGAGTTTTGCCGTTTATTTATTTACTTTGTTTAATATAGTCGGCAAATGGTAAGTATATTTATTGTTTTAATAACTTGCGTGGTTGTGCTATAAATTGCTAGTATAGTTTACTGCTTCCGTACTTGTGTATGGTTTGCTCGAGTTGGGGGAGTTCCCTACTGAGCCAGTGACTAGTGAGGCTCACCCCTACTCCCCACAGGCAAGGGCGAGGAGGAGATTTCATTACCATCTTCCAGTTCAGGGCTGCGCCACAGCGGTGTTGGGTCAGCGCCTCCAGCTGTGTAGCTTCTGTAGCAGAGTGTAGTTTCTTTCTTCAGTTATACTAGTTTACCTCCGGGTATACCCCATGCTCCTGTACTTTCTTGTACTTTTGTTGAAATTTGGCTATGTAAATCTTGTACATATATATGAAATGGTAATTCATATATGTGAGCTTGTGTGTTCCTTTCTGTTTTCACGGACTCATATGCGGTATCCCTTGCGAGGCTACGGCCCGTTCGCGGGAGGCGGGCACAAGTCAAGTTCGTTATTGGGTTAACAGGATTGAACAAGGTGTTCCGTCACAGAACTATACCTTGACGTCCAAGAATACATAGTCAATGTTCGTGCCCTGTAACACAATGGCCAAACCACTGACAGTAAAGGGAAGGAGTTAAAGCAACGTCCGACGATGAGGAGCCGTTAAAGGGTTTTTCTACACACAGAGGAAGAAGACGATGAAAGAGGGAAGGAATGTCGAAGACTAAACAGACGCTGTGTGTGGCCTGGAACACGAACATAATGGCCACTACACTGATAATAAAGGGGAAGGAGCGAAAGTAGCGTCTCACGATGATGATCCGTCAAAGGGTTTTTGTACATAGAAAGAAGAAGAAGATGGAAGAGGGAAGGAGCTCACGCCATCTGATGATGGTGCCTTGGGAAACGACCTCACGGAGGCGCTCGCCGTGGTACAGGAGAGCGACCGGAGGCGTCAAACTATTTTGACGCCGAAGAGCAGTCGCTGTGATGTAGAGAGAGTCGGGGATCATCCACCGCCGCCGTCGTTCAGCAGAGCAGTCTCTGTGGAGGGAAGACGAGAAGCCTGAGACAGTGGAAATGGGAGAAGGAGGAAGAGAGCCAAGGAACAAGAGGGGCAAAAGTGGTGGGGGGTGATGCGACATTGCCTCGGGAAGGCACATTTGGGGATGGCGAACTAGGGATACACCATTCCAGGGGTCCCCATGGAATGGCTTATCATCAGTATTATCCCTGGTTTTAGCAGTATTCCCATTCCCCTTATCCCCTCTTATTCCCGTAAATAGTAACCATAGCAAACGAAAAATAAGGATATGACCCCGCTATTCCCGCCCTATCTCGATACCAAAGATGGCCTTAGTGGTTGAGGTCTCGGTTACTCTATTGTGTGGTTGGTTTGCAGTTATTTTTAGGAGGTCCTTGCTGAGCCTGTGACTTGTTGAGGCTCACTCTCTTACAGTTTTTTTCAGGGTTTGCCGTGAATTTGGCATGTGGCAGTGTTGTGGCAGACTTGTACCACCAGCAGTTGAGTCATAGTTGTAATTGTGTGAGCTTTGCTCCCTCAGGATATGTCCCAGGTAGTTGTACTTTTCTCTTAGATATGTAATAATGTATTGGGACAATGTAATTTGTAGAAATGAGTATAAATGCATGTGCTTTTTTACATATTATGTTCTTGTGGTTGTCTTTTATATTCTTTCTGGACACTTGTGTACGGTATCCCTTGCGAGATTTCAGTCCGATCGCAGGAGGCGGACTTGGATATGGAGCCTTATTGGGCATAAATATCCAAGGTCGCTACAGTCTTCTTTCCCCTGACATATGGCTTGTGCATCTACTGTTGAGATACAATTTATTTCTCGGTGCTCTAAGATATTCTTGCAAAAATACGTGAAGCTAAGTTTGGTTAGATACCAAATTTCTTTAGGTCCTTGGACATTAGCTCCATATTGCCCATTTCTTATGTCTTAGTGGATAACTTCATTTATTATGGTTTAGTCTTCAATAGTTATGGTATGAATCATTTATTGTATCTTATTCTTTAATAAATAGAGTGTTGGATAAATGTATGAATATATTATCTTTTCTTCATTTTCTAGTGGTATAAAACCTAATCCTCTTTTTATTTTATTATGAATTTGGTTTCTAAAATTCTTTTTGGTACTTTATCTCCCTAAGTGAACTTTCGTATGATCTCTTTTAATCTTTTATTTTCATCTTGAAGTTTATGTAAAGATGTGTTATTATTATATTTTATAATGATTTTCTCCTCTGGTGGTTTAAATTTTAGTAAACTTGCTTTCTATTTGAGATTTTTGTTTTCTTTTTAATCTCATTATTATTTACTTCTAAATCTTCTTTTTCTATCTTTACTTTTTCATATTTTCCTTTTAGGGTTTTCAACTATTTACTTATTTATATTTTTCAAATAGTTCGTTAAAAGCATCTTCTAATGAACACTCATCATTGCTATTTGAACATGAACTATGAGAGGTTTCAGACAATACCTCCTTGAACTTGACCATAAGTGTGAGACGGACTTTGTTCTCTTCATTTGGTTCTATTTCAAAGGAAGATGTTGACATAAAGTCTTCCTCGTCATCCCATATAGCCGCCATGGCCTTCTTCTTATACTCTTTCTTCTTCTCTTTGCCCTTTTCTTCTTTCTTCTTCAATGTCAGATAGTCATTCTTCATAAGGAAGACATTAAGGAGGCGGTGTGGTGCTTGAATGCTAATGGTGCTCCGAGCCTTGATGGTTTCACGGGTCATTTTTTCACTTCTTGTTGGGAGATTATTCAGAAAGAGGTGGTGGATGCAATGGTTGGTTTTTTTAAGGGTTTTCCTTTGCCCAGAGGGGTTACTTCAACTTTGATTGCCTTGATCCCCAAGAAGGATAATCCAACCACTTTTGATGGCTATAGACCAATTAGTTTATGCAATTTTTGTTACAAGATTATTTCTAGAATCCTTTGTGAGAGATTGTCTAATATCCTTCCTCAGATTATTTCTCAGGAGCAAGGAGCTTTTGTTAAAGGTAGGGTCATCCTTGATAACATATCCCTTGCTAGACAACTGATGAGAGACATGGGGAAAAAGGTTAGAGGCTATAATACTTTGATGAAGCTGGACATTAAAAAAGCTTATGACAGTGTGGAGTGGGATTTTCTTTTGGCGGTTCTCAAGAAGTTTGGTTTTTGTCACAGATTCACTTCTTACATTGGTATGTTAATCAGCAATTGTTGGTTTTCTATCCTCTTTAATGGTGCTCCGACTGGTTTTTTCCCCTCCACTCGGGGTCTCCGTCAAGGTGATCCCATTGCTCCCGCTCTTTTTATTATTATGGAGGAGGCTCTCAGCAGAGGAATCAAAAATCTGATGACTACGGGCAGACTCCAGCCGTACTTGGGTCCCAAACCATGCCCCCCGATTTCCCACCTCCTGTTTGCGGATGATACCCTCATTTTTCTTAATGGCGGCATTCACAATGTGAAGAGGTTACTTACCTTTCTCAACATGTACTCTTCCTCATCAGGTCAGCTTATCAATGCCTCCAAGAGTTCTTTCATGATTTCAGAGAAAGCTCCCATTCAAATAGTTAATAGAATTAAAAGGGTCACTTGATTCAGAAGGCAGAGTGGTGCTTTGACATATCTGGGTGTTCCCCTACGTCCTGGCAGAATCTTGGCATCAGATTTCTCCCCCCTCATTCCGAAGATTAATGGGATGCTTGCTTGCTGGAAGCCTAGACTGATATCCCAAGCTGGGAGAATAACTCTTATTAACGATGTGCTTACTTCTTTATCTGTTTATCTGGCGGCTTCTACATCCATTCCTGTCAGCATTTTGAATTATATTGATAGATCTTGTGCTGGTTTTTTCTGGAACAATTCTGAGGGCAAGAGGCGTCGTCAATGGGTTGCTTGGACCACCATCCAGCGTCCTTTGGATGAAGGAGGGCTGGGCATTCGCAACATTAAAAAAGTCCAATTGGCTTTAGCAATGAAGTCCATATGGAATATATACCAGGGTGTTTCCTTATGGGCCCAGTATGCTAAGAAGTGCTTTATGTCTGATAGAAAATGCAATTTTGAGGGCATGTCTTCTACTGTCTGGTCCCTTGCCCATCAGCTTGTACTGGAAAATACTAGATGGATCCATGGTGACGGCAGTAATATTAACATCTTATCTGACCTTTAGATTGGGGAAAGACCTTTGGGAGACTTGTTGACCACTTCGGTTGAGGGGGGAAATTACATGCTTAAGGACGTTATTTCTGATCCAGATCATCCCATTCGTCCACTCCTGCCTGCTAATGTCCTCCAGGGGGTTGTCCTCAATGATGAGAAGGATAGAAGAGTCTGGCATCCTTCTACGGATGGTAGTTTTTTTGTGAAATCAGCTTATAATTTGGTTCGCACTACTGGCTCTAAGAGACATGCGTTAACTAAACTTTGGCACAGTAGGTTCTTTAGAAGAGCTTCTCTGTTCTGTTGGAAGCTTCTCAACAGAGCAGTTCCAGTGGACGAAAGAATCATGGAGAGCGGATTTTACATGCCCTTGCGCTGCTCTTGTTGTGTGTCACCGAACTGTGAGGATTATAACCATCTGTTCATTGAAAGTGATATCGCTCGTTCCTTGTGGAACTGGTTCATGCCACAGTTCACCTCCATGATAATATTACCTTGAGGATATGGAGCTTTCTGTCAACTACCAATCTTTCTTCAGCTATGGGTTTCGTGTCTCTCTATTGCTTTATACTCATGCTATGGGAGATATGGAAGGGGAGTTGTGGGATGAGATTTGAAGACAAGAAGTACTCTACTGGAGCAGCTATTAGTAATATCAGACTCAAGGTAGCGCATTACCTCCTCTCTCTTCAGTTCAAAGTGGCTCTGACTCCTCAAGATATGGAAGTGCTTAGAGGCTTTAGATTCACTCCCAGCTTCTCTCCTCAGCAGCTAAAACTTATCAGATGGATTCCTCCAATCACCGGCCTTTGTTTGAATGTTGATGGTGCTAGTAAGGGAAACCATGGTGAATCTGGAGGAGGTGGTTGCATCCGGGACTACAAAGGAAATCTGCTGGTTGCCTTCTCTTATTTCTATGGCCATGAAAACAGTTTTACTGCAGAAGTCAGGGCCATGTGTGATGGAATCCGCCTCGCGAATTTTCTTGGTTTAAGGATTGCCTCTATCCAGTCGGATTCTTCAGTTTTGGTGAATTCCTTTAATGCTGGAAGGTGCCCTTCCTTGTAGGCCTTCTACTGGTGGCGTGAGGTATATTATGATCCAGAAAGAAAACTTTCATATCTACCATGTATATCGGAGGCAAATCAAATGGCAGATAGCTCAGCTAACTTTGGTTGTCTTTCTAAGGAAAACAATGTGAATAGGGGGTCTAGCAACATACCTTATAAATGTAAAGGTCCCATGGTCCTGGACAAAACTGGTCTTTTTCATGTAAGACTCTTGTAACCGGTTTGTACCTTTGTAATGTTTCCTTATATTTTTATATAATTGGCCCAGGTTCAATCTGGTGGAGTGAGAACATTCTTCCCCTCTGGGAAGGGTGCACTCTCTTGGATATTGACCCTGAGGACCACCTTTAACCAAAAAAAAAAAAAGATAGTCATTCTTCATATGACCAGGTCCCTTCCACTCATAGCATACTACTTTGTTCTTGATTGGTCCTTCATTATTAAATGTTCTCTTTTTTTGCACCCTTGTGGAAACTCTCTTTTCTTATCTAAAGAATTCTTTGTAGTCTATGTGACAACATTGCAACTTCCTTTTCTTCTTTTACTTCAACTTCGTTGTTGTCGCTCGTGCTCGATTCACTTTCCTCACAAATATTTTTTAAAACATTTATTTTTCTTCTGTCATTGCCATATTCTAGCTTTTTAGCTGAAAATCATGACCACACAAGTTCTTCTATTTCTAGTTGTACATGGGTTTGTGCAACATTTTTTTATAGTGCAAACATCGATACTAAATTTATAACATGAAAATATGTGTGATCACCAAGGTTAAAAAATAAAGAGGCAGGGGCATGCTAGTTACCTTGGAAATGATGAAATGACCCACAGTGCACCTGGATGGAGACACGTTGGCCAAAGGCAACATGACTAAATATGCATCCCGTGTTATGACCACATTAAGTTCAAAGTGCAGGGATGTGGTTCTCTTCCTCCTCCTTCCTCAGCCGACGAAGGATGAAGGGTGTCACGCCCCGATATTTAGCAGCAGAATAAATATCGGGGGACGTGAACGATACAAACAGGCGTATCACAGTTGAATAACATAGAGTCACAATTGAATATAATAACACATTCGAGACTATACTATAGTCGCCAAACATATACCTTATTTCATTCCATTCAACTAGATACAACCTCACATGAGAAGAATCAACTGAAAAGTGTTTATTAATCAAATAACAAGGTTTCTCTAATACATCGACTACTCAATTGTCTATTTCTAAACTGTCATCTATTACTAGGACGGGTGCTCGTCACTCTTGCCCAGTCCCATTTGACTCCACGGGTTCTTCATCACTACCTGAAAAGGGCAGGATGATAGGGGTGAGTGAACTAGCTCAGTAGGATTTACATCTCAATAACGTGCGGGCACTAATATACATGATTAACATTTTTAAATAGGCAGATATGCATATGAATATGCTGACAATGCATGCTTTTCTAATAAGTTGAATAGCAAAGTAGAACGGATATCATATCAGATCAATTGTCGAGTTCCATATACAATGGACAGATAATTCAAGAGAAAAATCATATCAGAAGAGATTGGCCATATTCAAACAGATCTCAAGTGTTCTCATGAACAGACGTATCATATCATGTCAAGTCAAACTTATCATGTCGAACAGGAGGCACATTTTCACAATCTTGCATGTCAGTGTGCTATGCCAAGCACCAAGAATCCATACTCCCGTAGTTAATAAGTACGTTGGAGCGCTCCTCCCCAGGACCAGACAGGGCCCCTATTGCACAGGCATTGGATCAAATTTTGGACCGGAGTCCCACGTTGTGCCGATCAAACACATTCATATTATGGCCACAGAGTTTCAATGACAAGCTCATAGTAAAAAGAACATGATCATTCATAGAGTCAAGGATTGACAAACAGCTCAAAAGAACAAGGCAGTATAACGGCGTATCTTATGTTTCATAATTCATTAATGTCTTGACATGAGGGTGTTTCTAAAGACAGATCGTATATAGAACACGAGCTTTCCTAACATGTATGCATATGACACATAGTTAATTGAACACCGGGAAACATGTAATCCATGAAACTCATATGCAAATCATAACATTAACACAACTAACATGTCCATACTAACATGTATTCATCCCCACATTCATATCATATTCTTATCTTATCAATTGACAATAAGCAAGATCAAAGATAATCCAATGGACATAAGATCAATCACAATCTCACATTAGAATCATATTCATATCATTACTATTTTTCAATGGGTTGATTTATTTTAGGTCCATGCATACCATGTAACATCATGCACATGCTAGTAGACATCATAAAATGATCAGACCCAAATTATGTATTTTTTGTGTAAGGGTAGTGTCGACACAATGCTTCAAACACAAGACAAAATATTGTAAAACTGGTCAAGTAGTGTCGACACAGTGCCTCAAATAGAAGGCAGAAAGGTCAAGTAGTGTCGACACTAGTTCAGGTAGTGTCGACACTAGAGACAGCTCCCAAAACACCTTTTGGCCAATCTGGGACAGTGTGTCGACACTAGCCCAAGTAGTGTCGACACTAGAGGCCTTCCCAGAACACCTTCTGGGCTGTTTTGGGACAGTGTGTCGACACTAGCCCAAGTAGTGTCGACACTAGTGCCCTTCCAGAACCAAAACTTATAAGTCATGTGGAATCTGAAAACACATCTCATGCAGCGATTCACTTCCAACTCTTATAACTCTCTAACAAATGACATTTAGACAAAACGTTCAACACAAAAGATGAAGAGGACAACTATTGGAAGAACTTTGATGTTGAGAGTTTGATATAATTCGGTCTCGAATATTGAGAAAACATATGAAGAACAAAAATCAAGTGTAGCCCGAAATCGTAGTATCATGCAGTGACTCTCTTACAAATCTTATAACTCTCTAACAAAAGACTTTTGGACAAAACGTCCAACACAAAAGATGATCGTGACGTCAAGTAGAAGAACTTTCGTGATGGAAGTTTAGTCAAATTCGGTCTCAAATCTCATGCATAATAAGAAGAACAGGAATAAGCCCTAACTGGACACGACTTAGAGAAAACGACCAATACTCCATGCATATTCCATGAAAATTGGGCAAATCAAGTGCAAATGAACATAGACATGATGCTCTACATGATGGTGTTGGTTTTCTTTAATCTTGGCCCGAGAACACCTACCTTTATGAAAATCTAAAACCAGTCGACGTTCTGGACGCAGCAGAGGATGAAGGGGGATGAAGCTCCGGGTTCCCAGCCTTTCTCCTTCTCCTCTGAAGCCCTAGCTGCCTCCAAACGACCCCAACTCGTTGTTAAACCTTCCCCAAGAGTTTAAGGACGAGTTCTTATAGATCTAGGGTGTACCAACAAGTCCAAACGGGACTAGGAAAAGGGATGCGAATTATGTTTCCTAGTTTCCAAGAAATCTGGGATTCTCTCACGCAAAGGAGGTAGCAAAGGTTTATGAAACCTCCTCTTAGAGTTGGGTTCGGTTTTGGCTTACCTTACATGACTAATCACCCATATTTTAGCCCTAAATTACCCTCCTTAATTATTGCATAATTACATACACGAATTTTGGGTATTTCCTTGTCCCAATTTTTATCCTTGGGCCAAATGTGCTCCATTGGCCCAATCTTATTAATGGGTTACTAATATATAATGTTGTGAGTCTTTCCAACATGTTTATTTAATTTATGGTCGGGTTATTTTTTTTCCGTGTTAACATTTTTCCGACTTAGTTTCCTAATTCAGGTAACTTGGTCACGTGTGACATATACTCAGCCAATAAGATTTTCCGTTGCACGAATTCCTTCGTGGAATGCTTAGAGATAATATTTGGGGGTTGGTTTATAATTTTTACAGAATTTTCCGATGTGTTTTCTCACGTACGATAGTGGTACGTAAGTTCTATCATTCCGATAATACGGAAGTTATTTATTTACTAATTTCATACTTGAATTTGTTCATGGGTCATAAGTTGTCCATTGGTCTAATTTATTTTATGGACTATCCTCACATATTGTTTGGAGTCCACCCATTATTTTAATTTGGTTCATGATCATATTTTATACACATGATAATAGATTTTCCAACTTATTTCTTAATTATGATAATAAGTCACAATAACTCTTGAACATACCTCAAATGACTTTTATTGACCCAAATTTCTTTATGGATCATTAGAATATATTATTTGAAGTCCATCTATGATTTTTATTAAATTTCCTGACTTATCTAAGTATGTGTGATAATGATTTCCTGACTTATCCCCTGATTACGATACTCAGTCGCAAAACGCCTTAAACTTGGACCATCCAATTTTCCTTTGCATGAATTTCTATGTGGGTCATAGGAAGAATTATTTAGAGTTGAACTATGATTTTATGAAATTTTCTAACGGGTTATTGTATGTATGATAATGACACGTTCATTTTTGGTATTTCACAAATATTGATTTTATCGTTTTCGATTTATTTCTAATTTTTCAATTACCAAATTTCCGGGGTGTTACATCCTCCCCCACTTAAAAGAATTTGGTCCCCAAATTCACATGTGTTTATGAGCTGAACTTACAAAAAATCTAATTGTGAATTGCTCATAATATAATGATTGATTGGTGATGTAACTTCAGGGTCAAATAAAAGGAGTTAGAAATGATACCTCTCCTTTACCTCCTATTTTGGGTTGTGCTGCCATTTTTCCTGAGCTCAATTTCTCCATTGGGCAATCCTTAACCTTGTGGTCTTGGCTACCACAACAGAAACACTTGCCCTGAAATCTCCAGCACTCCTCGGACCGATGATTTATTTTGTTGCAATGCTGACATCTTTCTACAAGAGCGGGAACTAGTTGTTCCTTGCACTTCTTGCACTTCTTTCTCTTGTGTGATCTGTTACTGTTGTTGGGCCGTTTCTCTCTGGCTATAGGTTTGGAGTTTTCTGTGGTTGGAATTGGTTCTTTCTTATTAGTTTCGCCAACTCCTTTGTCATCCATAGACCTTTCCTTTCCATTTGTGTCTCCCTTAGCCATTATTAGGGCATCCTCTAACAGTTGAGCAGCTTGTCGGAGTGCTTTGGTAAATCTTTGGACCGATCTCTGTCCGTCCATTGATGGTATAGGTATATCCTCCATTGCTGTATATTTAAGTTCCTTCAAAAATAAATTATCACCCGGTTAGTCTTCCTTACTCCTTGTTGATGCCTTGTAACTTACAATATTTAGTTATTAATAAAATTTTGGACTAAGCCCAAGTTTCTACCCAATCTCATCAGGTAGGTATAGAGTTCTTGATAGTCAACTGGTTTAGTTGTCTGTAATCTATACATAGCCTCATCGACCCATCTATCTTCTTGACGAAGAGGACAGGTGCACCCCATGGTGATGTGCTTGGTCGGATGAAACCCTTCTCTAACAGTTCCATCAATTGCTCTTTTAGTTCCTTCAGTTCTGCAGGGGACATTCTATATGGTGCCCTAGATACTGGTGCTGTTCCAGGAATCAACTCGATGGTAAAATCGACCTTTCGCTCAGGAGGGATTCCTGGCAAGTCTTCTGGAAAAATGTCAGCGTATTTACTGACAACTTGGGTATCCTCAACTTTGACTTCCTTCTTTGTGATGACAACAGCGGCAAGAAAGGCCATACAACCTTTCCTCATCAGCCTTTTGACTCGAAGTGCAGAGATAAGTGACAATCTCTTGCGGTTTCTATCCCCTGGTTCTACCCAAGCTCACATTAGGCACGACAGATTTTGACTCGTGTGATCTAGTTTCATTCTATGTTCCTATTCCCTTGGACCCTAAGGTTTAGGGCTCTGATACCAACTGTCACGCCCCGATATTTAGCAGCGAAATAAATACCGGGGGACGTGAACGATACAAACAGGCGTATCATAGTTGAATAACACAGAGTCACAATTGAATATAATAACACATTTGAGACTATACTATAGTCGCCAAACATATACCTTATTTCATTCCATTCAACTAGATACAACCTCACATGAGAAGAATCAACTGAAAAGTGTTTATTAATCAAATAATAAGGTTTCTCTAATACATCGACTACTCAATTGTCTATTTCTAAACTGTCATCTATTACTAGGATGGGTGCTCGTCACTCTTGCCCAGTCCCATCTGACTCCACAGGTTCTTCATCACTACCCGAAAAGGGCAGGATGATAAGGGTGAGCGAACTAGCTCAGTAGGATTTACATCTCAATAACGTGCGGGCACTAATATACATGATTAACATTTTTAAATAGGCAGATATGCATATGAATATGCTGACAATGCATGCTTTTCTAATAAGTTGAATAGCAAAGTAGAACGGATATCATATCAGATCAATTGTCGAGTTCCATATACAATGGACAGATAATTCAAGAGAAAAATCATATCAGAAGAGATTGGCCATATTCAAACAGATCTCAAGTGTTCTCATGAACAGACGTATCATATCATGTCAAGTCAAACTTATCATGTCGAACAGGAGGCACATTTTCACAATCTTGCATGTCAGTGTGCTATGCCAAGCACCAAGAGTCCATACTCTCGCGGTTAATAAGTACGTTGGGGCGCTCCTCCTCAGGACCAGACAGGGCCCCTATTGCACAGGCATTGGATCAAATTTTGGACCGGAGTCCCACGTTGTGCCGATCAAACACATTCATATTATGGCCACAGAGTTTCAATGACAAGCTCATAGTAAAAAGAACATGATCATTCATAGAGTCAAGGATTGACAAACAGCTCAAAAGAACAAGGCAGGATAACGACGTATCTTATGTTTCATAATTCATTAATGTCTTGACATGAGGGTGTTTCTAAAGACAGATCGTATATAGAACACGTGCTTTCCTAACATGTATGCATATGACACATAGTTAATTGAACACCGGGAAACATGTAATCCATGAAACTCATATGCAAATCATAACATTAACACCACTAACATGTCCATACTAACATGTATTCATCCCCACATTCATATCATACTCTTATCTTATCAATTGACAATAAGTAAGATCACAAGGTAATCCAATGGACATAAGATCAATCACAATCTCACATTAGAATCATATTCATATCATTACTATTTTTCAATGGGTTGATTTATTTTAGGTCCATGCATACCATGTAACATCATGCACATGCTAGTAGACATCATGAAATGATCAGACCCAAATTATGTAATTTTTGTGTAAGGGTAGTGTCAACACAATGCTTCAAACACAAGACAAAATAATGCAAAACTGGTCAAGTAGTGTCGACACTAGTTCAGGTAGTGTCGACACAGTGCCTCAAATACAAGGCAGAAAGGTCAAGTAGTGTCGACACTAGTTCAGGTAGTGTCGACACTAGAGACAGCTCCCAGAACACCTTCTGGCCAATCTGGGACAGTGTGTCGACACTAGCCCAAGTAGTGTCGACACTAGAGACCTTCCCAGAACACCTTCTGAGCTGTTTTGGGACAGTGTGTCGACACTAGCCCAAGTAGTGTCGACACTAGTGCCCTTCCAGAACCAAAACTTATAAGTCATGTGGAATCTAAAACCACATCTCATGCAGTGATTCACTTCCAACTCTTATAACTCTCTAACGAATGACATTTGGACAAAATGTTCAACATGAAAGATGAAGAATACAACTAGTGGAAGAACTTTGATGTTGAAAGTTTGATCTAATTCGGTCTCTAATCTTAAGAAAACACATGAAGAACAAAAATTCAAGTGTAGCCCGAAATCGTAGTATCATGCAGTGACTCTCTTACAAATCTTATAACTCTCCAAAGAAAGACTTTTGGATAAAACTTCCAACATAAAAGATGATTATGACTTCAAGTAGAACAACTTTCGTGAAGGAATGTTAGTCAAATTCGATCACAAATCTCGTGCATAATAAGAAGAACGGGAATAAGCCCTAACTGGACACGACTTAGAGAAAACGACCAATACTCCATGCATACTCCATGAAAATTGGGCAAATCAAGTGCAAATGAACATAGACACGATGCTCTACATGATGGTGTTGGTTTTCTTTAATCTTGGCCCGAGAACACCTACCTTTATGAAAATCTAAAACCAGTCGACGTTCTGGACGCAGCAGAGGATGAAGGGGGATGAAGCTCCGGGTTCCCAGCCTTTCTCCTTCTCCTCTGAAGCCCTAGCCTGCCTCCAAACGACCCCAACTCGTTGTTAAACCTTCCCCAAGAGTTTAAGGATGAGTTCTTATATATTTAGGGTGTACCAACAAGTCCTAACGGGACTAGGAAAAGGGCTGCGAATTCTGTTTCCTAGTTTCCAAGAAATCTGGGATTCTCTCACCCAAAGGAGGTAGCAAAGGTTTAGGAAACCTCCTCTTAGAGTTGGGTTCGGTTTTGGCTTATCTTACATGACTAATCACCCATATTTTAGCCCTAAATTACCCTCCTTAATTATTGCATAATTACATACACGAATTTCTGGGTATTTCCTTGTCCCAATTTTTATCTTTGGGCCAAATGTGCTCCATTGGCCCAATCTTGTTAATGGGTTATTAATATATAATGTTGTGAGTCTTTCCAACATGTTTATTTAATTTATGGTCGGGTTATTTTTTTTCCGTGTTAACAATTTTCCGACTTAGTTTCCTAATTCGGGTAACTTGGTCACGTGTGACATATACTCGGCCAATAAGATTTTCTGTTGCACGAATTCCTTCGTGGAATGCTTAGGGATAATATTTGGGGGTTGGTTTATAATTTTTACAAAATTTTCCGATGTGTTTTCTCACGTACGATAGTGGTACGTAAATTCTATCATTCCGATAATACGGAAGTTATTTATTTACTAATTTCATACTTAAATTTGTTCATGGGTCATAAGTTGTCCATTGGTCTAATTTATTTTATGGAGTATCCTCACATATTGTTTGGAGTCCACCCATTATTTTAATTTGGTTCATGATCATATTTTATACACATGATAATAGATTTTCCAGCTTATTTCTTAATTATGATAATAAGTCACAATAACTCTTGAACATACCTCAAATGACTTTTATTGACCCAAATTTCTTTATGGATCATTAGAATATATTATTTGAAGTCCATCTATGATTTTTATTAAATTTCCTGACTTATCTAAGTATGTGTGATAATGTTTTCCTGACTTATCCCTGATTACGATACTCAGTCGCAAAACGCCTTAAACTTGGACCATCCAATTTTCCTTTGCATGAATTTCTATGTGGGTCATAGGAAGAATTATTTAGAGTTGAACTATGATTTTATGAAATTTTCTAACGGATTTTTGTATGTATGATAATGACACGTGCATTTTTGGTATTTCACAAATATTGATTTTATCATTTTCGATTTATTTCTAATTTTCCAATTATCGAATTTCCGGGGTGTTACAAAGGGCCTCACGTTGAATGGTGTTGTGTGCCTGCAAAATGGAGAAACAAAGAAAGAACACCCGATTAGAAAACTAGATGTGTAGTATTTGTCCCCCTTTTGAAGGATAATTGTAAAAACATGTGTAGAACTTACCGGGAAGGATTTGGAAACTTCTGTTTGGGAAAAGGTAGGTGTGTGTGTGTGTATGGATGTGTTTAGAAGCAATAGATGAGAGAGAGGGCATACCTATATGCCATGCATGGAACAAAAGTAGAAAAGAAAGAAAAATTAAGAACTCAGGCTATAGATCCCCGCTTGGGATATTTTCTATTCATGTGGTTAGAGAACAAGTAGTGAAACAATTTTGATGAAGACCTCAAAGGCTAAAGCCACCTTGTTCAAGTTGTGGAAAGGCCAATAGTTTTCTAGAGTCTCAAGCTGATATGAGAGAGAAAGTGGAAGAGAGAGGGTGATGTTGCACGATGTGGCCTTTCTCCTTCTAGTTGGGATACTGTAGGGTGTTGAAGACCCTCCCAGGAACCTTCCCAAGGCAGCCAACCTGTCCCCTCTCCCTCTAGAGTTGTTTATATAGGGGTTGAGTGTGGAAAATAATTAAAGTTCAAGAATAACCTTGTTTGAGCCATGGTTTGGGGGTATTTTGGACATTTAAAATATGTGGGGTGGTTGTTGGGGATGAGAAGAGTCACCTTGTCATTTTCCAAAGATTTAAGAAGGCTTAAAATGCCTCAAACTGATAGAACATCGTGATCTATGTGAAGAGTTACGATAGGGTGAGCGTACATGCAACTAAATGCATGCACCCAAGTCGCATTGTTACAATAGGATGCGACTTGGGTCACATCCTATGCCAAGCACGCATTTCTGGGGAAACTTGAAAAACACTGAAAAGGCCCCAAAAATACATTGTCTTAGCGAGATGCATTTTGAAACACTTCATGATGTCTTGAAGCGTTAAAAAATCGAGCTCAAGTTTGCGCAAGGTTTACTCTCTTGACCATATATCCCTCCATAAGTGTTAGATTGACTAGCTATTTGTTGAGTTAGATTTTAGACTCAGTATGATACCATAATATGCTAAATTGAGTAATAAATGAGGCTTCTATCAACTCCAAAATAAAGGGATAATAATAGGACTGACTAAGCAGTTAAGGTCAAACTCGGATTGTCGATGGCCGATTAACTTACTATTGGGGTGGGACTATGATGATATTAGTATCATAATGGGCCAAAGGAAGGCTTCAAGGTGATGATCAACTTGGGGCATCAATGGTATGAACAAGATAAATGCCCAACTTGTAATCCTAAAATGGATGTCTACATCAGTTTCTTTAAGTCATTCGCTTCTTTTATCACTTTAGGTCATTCACTTCTTCTTTCGTCGTCACTTTCGGTGCCAATTTCTTGGAAGGGACTTGAGTATTTTTTGTTGAGCAACTATCCCTAAAAATATTGCTAAACATTTATCATAATATTTTTGCTATGACAAAAACTTTTAATATATCTTTTTACTACCATTTATGAAAATTAATATACAAAGGCTTTCATATATATATATATACTAATATATCCTAGCCAAAATTTATGCTTACATAGAATCTAAGTATCAACACAAATGAAATTTCTCTAAGTCCACAGTGTATATTGTATATCATACTAACTCCGACTCTAGAAAAGTCGAAGTATTGCTTCAATTGATGAACAAACTGGTAGTACTCCAACTCCTCAAAAGTCGAAGTTTGGCATGACTCCGACTCCTCAAAAGTCGAAGTCTTTATACCGATTGCCTACCCATTGAGCCTCACTCCGACTTCTTAAAAGTCAAAGTCTGCCCATACTCCGACTCTTGCAAAGTCAAAGTATGACTTGTTTTGCTCTCACTCCGACTTCCGAAAAGTCGAATTATGTTTATGATGTACCTTACTCCGACTTCTCAGAAGTCGAAGTCTCTGTCTCTTACTCCAACTCTTCAGAAGTCGAAGTTTGATTCATTGTGACTTCTGTATAGTTGGAGTTCTATTTTCTTTGACTCCGACTCCATAAAAGTCGAAGTATCATATATCAACTTTTGTGTACTTGTACTTAAATAATATTTGTATGAACTTGTCATCTCATAGAATCCATGAAATATTAATCTTGTTCATTTCAATGTTTTGTTAATCCTAAAGGGATCCTTTACTAAATGAATAACACTTATGTATCTTACAGAATAATGTTCTTCTTGCTGTCACCATTTAAATAGTCTGTTAGACAACAAGAAGTATATTCAAAATATTCATATAAAAATATTCTTGCAAAGATTTGAAAGAGTTATACAAATTGGTATCTTGCTTTCTATCAGAACTTTAGTTCTTTTCTATTTGATAGATCATATGCATTGGTAGGTATAAGCAGCATGAGGTATCTATCAGAACCCACCAACTAGATCTCCTTTTGTCAGAACGTTCCTTATTTTCAGGATGCAACTGTTTGTCTGTTCTTTAATGCAATAAACATATGTCCATCCGAGGTTCTTTATACTTTATAAATATTTCTATCCACCTACCTCCAAAAGGACAAAGGTACTTGTGCTCCCTTACCTTGCAGACAGTTAGCTACCTGCTAGAGCTTGCAGTCCTTTTATAAGCTATTTGATAAAGCCATGAAGCGACATACATAGTGTAGACGCGAGATTTGGCCCATCTCCCGCAAGGCTATTTGGCCCATTAAGCCTCGTTTGACCATGTGTTGACCATCCTCGGATCCCATGTAGACGGCAGCATCGATGGCCGTCGACTACAGGTTGGCGGCAATCTCCCTAGACGCTGACCAAAGTTGGCGTCCACCTCGATGGACGTCTGCATGAGGTTGGCGGCCTGATCCTTGGACGTCAAGAGGGTTTACCAGGTCTGCGCAACTAACCCGAGATTCCAGCCCACTTGCCCCCTTGTCTCGGCCATGCAACGCACATAGCCGTTCCCAACGGGTATATGGGCCACCTAGGCACCCTCTTGACCCAGTAAAAATCCTACATGGCCTCTACCCATTGGTTGGAGCATTTACACAAGGATTGCCACATGTGTAAGTGTGTTTCTTCACACTTAGCATCCTAGGCACCCCAACCCCGAGCTCCTCTGCCTATTTAACACCCCCTTGAGCCCTCTGAACCAGAGGAGGGAGGCTGGACGTCCTTATGCTGAAGCTTTGAGAGAGGAGAGAGAAAATCTCACCCTACCTTCCACCACTCACCCTCTTCACTCTCTCCACATTCGGGACGTCTAGAAGGGTTGCATTGGAGCTGGAGGAGCCCTACAAGGAGCCAACAACGCCAAAAACGAGGATCTACACCCTCTCCTCTCTCTCTCTTCTCTTACTTGTTTTGTAGCTAACTTGCATGTTCCACACACTTTCCCACACATCCTAGGCATGTAGGTCACCCTCCTACACACCTAGAAAGGGTTTTCCCAACCAAAAACGGAGGGAAGAAGGGTGGTCATAGCATTTGGCCACCCCTCTTCTCAAGTCCGCAACCGGTACGGGACCTTCCTTTTGGGTCTTTCTTATTTCGTTTTGAGCATTTACTACACTCCCTAGAGTCTAATAGAGTCTTTGTCTTGGCAGGAATAACCCGCGGAAGACTACGGGGCTCTTCTCTTTTGGCCGGCCGAAGGAGGAGAAGTTGAAGTCCCACCATCACCCGCAACGTGAGGCCACATCACCGACGTGATCACAGCAACTCCTTGGGCACAGGTAAGGCCCTGGCGATCACCAAATCTCCTTTGCTTCGCTTGTTTGCTTTGTTTTCCTTTCAGTCAATTCAGTCAACCGGAGGGTCAACGTGGTCAACCGGTGACTCCTACATTGCCAACGAGAGCCCGGCAGCTTCCGCGAGCGTCCGAGGGATCCGACGACGGAGCGGAAACGAACCGTCCACAGTTCTCTTCTGGCGATCATGGTGGGACCAGCTTCTGCCACTGTGGTTTTACTGCGGCCAGGTAGACGGCAGGAGCTCTTGCCGCCTATCCAGATAAACGTCCAGCGTTCCTGCCGTTTAGTGTCTTTTCGCGTCCATAGTCCTTGACGTTTATCCTATGTCTACGTCCGTCGATCATGCCGTCTATCTCTGATCATGAACTGTGCGTCAACCTGCTGGACGTTTAGTTTCACAGAAGCATGCTTTTCTCTGTTGTTTTAATTGTTTTGTCTTGATTTTCGTTTCTGTTTGCTTGCTGCTTGCTACTAAACAGTCCACAGTCTCTGGGGGTTCATCTTCTCACCTTTTCTAGCCACCCCTCACATTTCTAGGATCACCTTTCTTCGGTTTTTGACCTTTTACTCGGGGATTCCCTCTCGGGTAAATCGGGTTAACTCCGGAGAAAACTCTATAAGTCCCTAAATTCCGTGGATTCCCTCACGGTACGGGGCAGGAGAACCTCTACCCATCCTGTCTAGTTCACCTATTCACCGGGATTTGAGTGAAATTGGAGAGAACGGCCCTCAACTCAAATTTGTTTAACACATAACTTTGGCATTTAAAAGTCTTGGGGACGTTGCTTGATAACATTGATTTGGTAGAAATCTATATTTTTGCTTAAGACAGTGAAGTTAATCAACTTTAACCACTCTAAAATCCATAGGTTGTGTGCTAATGGACACTTGGTTGGATCCTGCTAATATGTCTAACAAACCGGCATTTGAATACGATGATAACATCAATGATGGGATTGTCGGTATGATAAACACCAATGTTCAACCTGAGGAGTCGGTTCAATCATCTTCCCAAGCCGACAATGGGGAAGTTAGCTTGAGGGTTAACCCTACTCACACCCAGGATGTCCAAGAAGATCCCGAGTTTTCTAAACTCATGTCCCGCTATTCGCCCGACGATATCATTTCCATGCTTTCCAAGCATACCATTCGGCAGCGGCTTCTCCCTCCCCTCCGTCCCATTCTCCCTTCCATGCCTCCTCATCTAGGCCCGCTCCTAGGCCTCTCACCCCTTCTCGGACTCCTATATCCCCCATCCCTATCTCCACTCCTGTTCCTCCCACTCCTTTACCTACTTCTACCCCGATTCCTCCACCCATCTACCCATCCCATGCCCATACCACTCCCCCCGTTCAATCCGAATCCCTGTCCCGGTCTGAGACGGAGGGTCTTATCCGGAAACTCTTGGCCGAATCTCTATCCCTTTCCAAGCCTCATTCACTGCAAAACTACTGCAAACTCCCCAATGTTTACTTCCCTCCGGGTTTCAAGGCCCCGAAATACCGCAAGTACGACGGGACCTCTGACCCCCAATACCATCTAGCCGGCTTCACTATGGATTGATGACCAAACTGTCCCCATAATAAATAATTCATTTATTTATATATTAATTTTGATGATTAACAAAATAGTACTAATAGATTACTTGAGTCTTGAGAACAGGAAATAAAAGAAAAATGAAAGTTCAAGACAATCAGGTAAGTCTCATCTCTCATTCTGTCCAAGTCTTTGTATCGACTTCTTTGATAAGTAGAACGATTTCCTCTTTGACCGGAAAACTCAAAACAAATCGATATCGCAACGATTCCTTAAGACATCGCAACGATTTCTTTAGAACCCGTAACGACTTGACTGTCGTAACGATTTCTTTAGACCTCGTAACAATTTCTTTAGAACCCGTAACGACTTGACTGTCGTAACGATTTCTTTAGACCTCATAACGATTTCTTTAGAACCCGTAACGACTTGACTGTCGTAACGATTTCTTTAGACCTCGTAACGATTTCTTTAGAACTCGCAACGACTCTCTAGCCGTAACGATTTCTTTAGACCTCGTAACGATTTCTTTAGAACTCGCAACGACTCTCTAGCCGTAACGATTTCTTTAGACCTCGTAACGATTTCTTTAGACCTCGTAACGATTTCTTTAGAACTCGCAACGACTCTCTAGCCGTAACGATTTCTTTAGACCTCGTAACGATTTCTTTAGAACTCGCAACTACTCTCTAGCCGTAACGATTTCTTTAGACCTCGTAACGATTTCTTTGAAACTCATAACGACTTGATTGCTGTAACGATTTCTTTAGAGTTCATAAGGATTTCTTTAGACCTCGTAACGATCTCTTTGAAACTCATAACGACTTGATTGCTGTAACGATTTCTTTAGAGTTCATAACGATTTCTTTACAGTTCATAACGACTTGATAAGTGTTCATAACGACTTGCTATAACTCATAACGATTTCATAACTCATGAAAGCATCAGGATTATTTATATCGAATTTCTTGCTGTATCAGTATAATGCTTTTTAATAGCGTTGAAAAGTCAAAGTCATATCTTGTCTGTTGACTGCTACGCATTAAATGCTCTCTGATCGTATCTCCCATGCATGCAGACAATATCTTCTATTTCCATGCTACTCTGTCTACGTACTTTTTAGACAAAACGGAGCCTTACTATATATTGCAATATATGTTCCATCTGTAACTAACAATCAACGATAGTCCTAGCTGTCCTCTATTTATTGTTGATATGCTTGCAGATATCTGACAAGACTCATCTGTACAACGGTGGATACAAGATACAGATTCTAAAACATTTCTCTGGCGTGTACTGAATGATAAAAGACTGAAGATCAGAAGCTTCCTTGGTGACCAGTCTAACGTACACCAGGATAAGAGACAACAGACACTTCAACGTTCAAATTTGAATCAGAAGTATAAATAAAAGACTCAAGACGGAGAAGAATACATAAGATAGAGAGAACAAGACTTATTTTTCAAAAAGGAAAGAATACCATCTCTTCGAGTCTTCAGAAGATTGAAAAGAAGAGCGAAGCTTCCACTCCAACTTAGTTCTTAGCTCTTAGCTCTCAGTGATCAAAGGAGATTTTATTTGTGAGAGCTTGTGTAGTCCTTGGAGAGAAAACCTTGCTAAATCTATTTCTCTCTCGGGCCTTGGTAGCTTCAGCTTGTAGCCTGATAAGCTAGAGTCTGAAGCCTGTTCCCACATTTTCTTCTTTAGTTGTGTTCCCTTATGGACGAAGGAAGACCTGGTGGTATCCAGGGTGGTCGTTTTTCCCTTCAGGTTGAAGGAAGACCAGTTGAGGCTGGGTGTAAGGATCCATAAGGGGGATTGTACCCTTGGTAGTGAAATCCTGAGGTATTGCTCAGGGACTGGACGTAGGTCTCCTGTGGAGAGGAGTTCCGAACCAGGATAAAAATCCTTGTGTCTTGTGGATGTGTTTTGTGTGGTTGTTGTCTTATTTGCTCTAACTCTAACCTTGTTATTAAGTTGTGCAATCCTTTCAGTAAACAGGTTTTAATCAGAGATAGAAGTTTTAATAACCCATTCACCCCCCCCTCTGGGCTAGCTAGCTGGGCAACAAGTGGTATCAGAGCCCGTCTCTTCGACAAAGAAGAAGATCCAACGATCTGAAGAGCAAAGATCTATGGCAGCCCAAAGCAACTTCGAAGGTCAGTCAGTCAACAGGCCTCCCTTGTTCGATGGAGAAGACTACACCTACTGGAAGACTAGAATGGAATATTTTCTACAAGGTCATGATTACACAATCTGGTCCATTGTAGAAGAAGGTGATCTTTTGGTCACAAACGCTAAGGCTCAGTGGACAGATGATGATAGGAAAAGAATATCCTTAAACTGCAAAGCCAAGAGCATATTATGCTGTGCCCTAAGCAAGAAAGAATTCAATAGAGTCTCAGCCTGCAAATCCGCAATGGAGATGTGGGAAAAGCTCAGAATTACCTATGAAGGGACAGACAAGGTAAAGGAAACGAGAATAGATATTCTAGTAGCTCAATATGAAAGATTCCAGATGCAGTCAGGTGAATCAATAACTCAGATGTTCAGCAGATTCACAGACATTACAAATGGATTAGCTGGATTGGGAAAAGTTTATGATGTACCAGACATGGTTAGAAAAGTCCTCAGATCTCTACCATCTTCATGGACTCCAAAAGTAACAGCCATTGAAGAAGCCAATGATTTAAAATTAATGTCATTGGAAAAGTTAATAGGATCTCTCATGGCTCACGAGATAAACATAGAGAGATTAGGAGAATCCTCCAGCAGAAGGAAGCAATCTAATGCTCTCAAAGCGAATGATGAGATATCAGAAGAATCTTTGGATAACAGTGAAAGTAGCAAAGACAGTGATGATGAAGAAGCCATGCTGTCTCGAAGACTTCAGAGAATATTAGCAAAGAAAAAGAAGTATCAGTCCGGAAGAAGATTTTTCAAGAAGAACAAAGACTTCAGAAAACCAGAAGTAAAGGATCTAAAGAAAGGAGAAGTAATATGCTATGAATGCAAGAAGCCTGGACACATCAAGGCAGATTGTCCAATGCTCAAAAAGAACGATCATAAGAAGAAGGACAACTTCAGAAGATTCAAGAAGTATAAAAAGAAAGCAATGGCAGCTGCTTGGGAGAACAGCAGTGACTTAGACAGTGAGTCAAGCTCAAGCAGTGAAGGTGAAGAAGTCAACTTGGCTTTCATGGCCAACACCGAAGACAAGGTAACTTCTGACTCTTCCTTTGATTCATGCAATGATTCAGATTCTGATAATTTAGAAAGTGTCTTTAATGAACTTTATGAAAAATATAAAGAAGTATGTAAATTACTTAAAATTAGTAAGAAAAATATAACCTGTTTAGAAAATACAAACTCAGACCTAAAAACAGAAAATGAAGAACTTGAAAAACAAATAACTGAACATAAAAGAAGGAGTGAATTACTATGTGAAGATTTAAAAGAGAAGAATAAGAAAATAAATTATCTAGAAAAACAAGAAGACTTGAGTGAACTTAAAACAGAAATAGAAAAATTAAATAAAGAAAATGAACATTTAACAAGCACCATAAACAAGTTCACAAATAACAAACCTCTTCTAATGATGAGTGGAGCTAAAAGATCAACCAAGAAGAAACATGGTTTTGGTTATACTCCCTCGGAAAATGAAGAAACAAAAGTCTTTCCCAACATTTATCCAACTCCTGAATTTATATCCGAAAAGGATAAAGAACATAAAAAATTTAAATATACTCCAGTTGAAAGAATAACTAGAATAACCTGCTGTACCCATTGTAACAAACTAGGACATAACAAAGCAACATGTCCCACTAAGAACAAAAATGGATAATAAAAGGAAAAATAAATGGTACTAACCTCTCAGGACCCAAAAGAACTTGGGTACCTAAAACTTAGTGTTTAATTTTCAGGGAAAATCAAAAGCATCCAAATGGTATTTGGATAGTGGATGCTCAAGGCACATGTCAGGGAACCAGAAGCTTTTTGTTAATCTCTAAGATGAAGAAGGAACAGTCACATATGGAGATAATGGAAAAGGCACAGTAATAGGAAGTGGATCCGTAAACATCAAAAGAAGATCAGTAATTGAAGATGTGATGCTGGTCAAAGGGTTAAAGCATAATCTCATCAGCATCAGCCAGTTGTGTGACAAAGGCCATCAGATTCAGTTCCAAGAATCAAAGTGCAGTATATTAAAGGATGGAGCAGTCATTTTTGAAGCTTATAGAGAAAGAAATCTGTATGTACTATATCTAGAAGAACTCAAGGATCAAGACGTGTGTTTGGCAGCTAACAAAGATCAATCAACAGAGTTGTGGCACAGAAGATTGGGCCACTGCAGCTTGGACGGTTTGAATAAGCTCAGAAAAAGAAAGCTAGTTGAAGGATTACCCAAGGTCAATTCTAGCTTGGACAGCATTTGCAAACCTTGTGCAAGAGGAAAGCACACCAAGAGCTCTTTCAAGTCAAAGACTATAGTAACCACCTCAAAGCCATTAGAACTACTTCATATGGATTTATTCGGGCCAATGAGGACTACCAGTCTAGGAGGAAAGAATTTTAGATTTGTAATAGTTGATGATTATTCAAGATTCACTTAGGTATCCTTTCTAGAGCACAAAGATGACACATTTGAAAATTTTGTCAGCTTCAGTAAGAAAGTTCAGAAAGATCAGAAGTTCACAATTGTCTCTATCCGATCAGATCATGGTGGTGAGTTTCAGAATGAAAAGTTTGCAAAGTTCTGTGATGATCAAGGAATCGAGCACAACTTCTCAGCCCCAATGTAGCACCCCGAAAATTTTAATTATATAAAAATTCAAATAAATGGAAATAAATAATTTCCATAATATCAAAGTATTTAAAGCATACGTATCATTATCGTATGTGCTAAAACACATCGGAATATTCTGTAAAAATTATAAATCAACCCCAACATGATTACTAAATGTTTCACAAAGAAATTTGTGACAATAAAAATAGGATTAGCTAAGTTTAAAGTGTTTTGCGACTTATTATCGTAATTCATGAATAAGTCGGAAAATCATTATCACACGTACTTAGATGAGTTAGAAAATTAAATAAAAATCATAGATGGACTTCAAATAATATCATCTAATGACCCATCAAGAAATTTGGGTAAATAAAAATCATTTGGACTAGGTTTAAGAGTTATGGTGACCGATTATCCAAATTAGGAAGCAAGTCGGAAAACCGTTAACACGGAAATACGACGCAATCATAAATTAAATATAGATGTTAGAAATGCTTCTAACAATATATAATAATGACCCAATATCATAAGTGGGCCAATGGACCACATATGGCCCAAAAATCAAATGAAGCTAGAAAATACATAGAAATTCGTAACCATAAATAAGCTGAAATTAAAAAGAGGCAATTAGAGTTGAATTGGGATGCAATCATGCATTCATGGCAACCCAAATTCGTGCCTAACTATGAGAGGAGGTTTCCTAATGCCTCACACACTCAAAGGGAGGAGGAAATCATCAAAAATAGGAAACCAAACATGCCAATTCCGAAATCCTCTTTTCCTAGTTATAATAGGACTCCTAAACACCATGGTTACTTAAATACTCTTCACCCAAACCCTAGGAACGAATTTAGAACTTGCTAGGGTCGTGTGGAGGAGCTCTTGGTGGCTGAGGAGCTGTGGAACGTCCACAAGAAGCCGCTCTTCTTCCCCTTCTCGTCTGCTGCGACCTGCACAAACCACTCTCTTGAAGTCGACCAAAGGTAGGTTTTCTCAGGCCAAACCTTAACATATTCTATACCAATGTGTAGATCATCAAGTTAGCTTTCATTTCCCACTGGTTTCATCGAATTTCATTTAGTAGATCTTGATTTATAAGCGTTTTGCAAAAGTCGCGCACTGTCAGGGATTTTCCCGTTCTTAATATGTTTCACGTGATTCAAAACCGAATTAGGGTAAAATCTTAACATGGAAGTTATTCTACTTGATGTCACGATCATCTTTAATGTTGAACTTTTTGTCTAAATCTCATTAGTTAGAGAGTTATAAAGCCCGTAAGAGAGTCATGCATAATACTGTGTTTTCGGGTTTGCAGTTAGCCTTAGGTTATTCCTGTTTTTCTTGCGATTTAAGACCGAAGTAGGTCAAGACTCCAACATGAAAGTTCTTTCATTAGTCGTTAGGGTCATCTTTCATGTTAAACGTTTGTGTAAATGTCATTAGTTTGAGAGTTATAAACTTCGTAATAGAGTCATGCATGATACTGCATTTTTCTGGTTGCATTTAACTTTAAGTTCTTCATGTTTTCACAAGGGCAAAGACCGAATTAGGTAAAACCCCCAACATGAAAGTTCTTCCAACAGATGTCCTCGACATTTTCTATGTTGAAAGTTTTGTCTAAAGGTCAGCATATAGAGAGATATAGGCGTTTCATGAATATCGCTCCTGTGTCAAAACATGGTAAGTCTGAACCAAGAGCATGTCAGATCCCAGTCGGACTCAGGCGCAGATCCTGTGAATGCGACGGCTCGATGTGTCGCCTTCCGAGGTCTCGTCGCGACAGCCCGACATGTCGCGACCTGATTGCGACAAGACCGTTGTCGCGATCATGCTGCTTGAATCGGACCGCCCCAGTCGCGTTCTTCACAACTACCTGTCGCCTTCCTTATAGGGATATGTCGCGATCTCAGAACTTTACCTGAAACCACGTGTTTTCCTGCATAGTTTTTCGCATATACCCAAGATCTGTTTAAATATGATATTTACTGTGTAAGTTGCATGTCTTGGGTCTAATCCTTACATGATTGTTGTTTAATGGTTTAAAATCTATTAACCCATTTAAAAGCTTTAATTACATGAATACTATTCTAAGTGCTCCTTAAATATTATGATCCATTCGTGCTACTTGTGATTTAATCTTCCTACTGTTCTTCCACGTTTAAATGATAAGAGTTATCATAAAATCTTGCAAACCATGATGAGTTAAAGTGCATAGTTTTATTCCATGTTATATTGTCAAGTGCTTCCTACGAGTTTGAGACCGATGGTTTGAGAATTGAGACACGCGTACCGCACTACACACTAGCACTGTTAGGTAGCCTTTTCTTGGGAAATTGGAAACTCTCTACCGGTCATTCCGAATCGGTAGACTAGCGACCTTTTCACCAAGGCCTCCGTAATCTCCTCTGACCATGGATTCCCACATGGCCGACGAGTTGGTTGTACCATTGAAGTTCCCTGGAGATAGCGTGCACTTCCTTTCTCTTCTTGATCTCGTGAGTGTGACTTACAAACTAGACTAAAGCCATTAATGTAAAGATTGAACGAAAGTATAAATTGTACCGTTATGCTGCCGAATTTATCTCTTGACCATTGTTCTCATGAAATCATGTTCAATTAATTATTACTTCTTCTTATCATCATCATGAACATGACATTACACATGCTACGTTTTGAAACTCTCATTGGCCATTATTAATGACTGTGGGTATCTACATTTAAAAATTTAAGTGAGATGCTGACAGAGCACGGCGTGTGTCCAAGGGCTCCAATCTAGCCCCTATGACGGCGAGTCATAGATATACTGTTAACCATGGGGTATAATGATTACTGGCGTTGCATCTGCGCTGGAAAAATCGTGCGTGCGTGTTGAATGATAGATACATAACCACATACACGTGTCCTGGTGTACATTCTTGATGGATCTTTTCTTGGTGTACATTGGTGTCTACGTGCCTGATTAGTGTTACTTGATCGTGCTTGTGAAATCTTACTTGCTTGCTTGCGTGATATGGCCATCCTGCATTTAATGCAACTAATGATATCTTGTATTCTTGACATCAATTGAAATCTTGCGCGCTTGTACAAAGTGATCTATTTCTAGTTCTCTCTTGTCATCTTTCATCAATCTTGTTCTATCATGATCTCTCTCTAGCTTGTTTTTATATCATGTTTTAACGAGTTTTTATTCGTACTTGCATATCATTCATCGTACTTGCCTAGTTCTAAAATGTTAATCACTTATATCATTGCCCGCACATTGAGATATAAATCCTACTGGGCTAGTTTGCTCATCCCCTACCTTTTATCCAATCTAGGTGACTATGAAGTTCAAGAGGAAGAGCAAGTCGATGATGGGAATGCGTCCGAGTGATGAGCGTTCCAACTATGAGTCTAGTTATAGTAATTTGCTTTGAGAGTTAGAACATGTAGTAGGAAGTGAGAAGTATTATGTACTTTCCTTTCATTGAGTCTTAGTCCTGTAATAGTTTCTATTTGAAATACAATGAGCTGAGATTTGATTACAATTTATATTGAGTTCAACATATGGGCCCTATTGTGATGTTGTGTTGATATACATTTAGTGCGCGCTAGCTAGAGGCTTATTTTCCGACTGTTCACGTCTCGAGATATCGACTCGAATTCTTCGAATTAATATCCGCTGCGTAATTCTCGGGACGTGACACCCAAGGACACCTCAACAGAATGGAATTGCTGAGAGGAAAAACAGAACTTTTGGATATGGCAAGAACCATGTTATCAGAATATGATTTGCCAAGATACTTCTGGGCCAAAGCTATCAACACTGCATGTTATATCATTAATAGAGTGATGATCAGGCCGATTCTGAAGAAGACTGCTTATGAACTCTACAAAGGAAAGAAGCCAAAGATCAGCCACTTCAGAATATTCGGATGTCCTTGCTTCATCCACAACAATGGAAAAAGGGACATTGGTAAGTTGGATGCCAAATCAGATGAAGGCATCTTTATGGGGTACTCTTCTAAACCCAAAGGTTATAGAGTTTTCAATAAACGTTCCTTATTAATTGAACAATCTGTACATGTTATTTTTGATGAATCTAACCCTTCCTTGAAAAAGGAAGAAATTAGTGACATTGATGATGCAGATGACTTGCCTGAAAAATTAAGGAATACCTCAATTAAGGACAAGGATGATCCTCTCTGGAAGAACTGCAGCAAACTGAAATTCAACATGAAAATCCTCCAAAAGAATGGAGACATCAGAAAGATCACCCTCCTGAAAACATTATTGGTGATCCATCTGTAGGGGTAAGAACAAGAGGTAATGTAATTCCTTGTGATTATTTAGCCTTTGTTTCTCAAATAGAGCCTAAGACAGTCAATGAAGCTTTATCTGATGAATCTTGGATATTAGCCATGCAAGATGAACTAAATCAGTTCAAGAGAAACCAAGTATGGTCACTTGTTCCTAGACCATCCAATCATTCAGTTATTGGCACCAAGTGGGTGTTCAGAAATAACTGGATGAGTCTGGAATAATCTTAAGGAACAAGGCCAGACTGGTAGCTCAAGGCTACTCCCAAGAGGAAGGCATAGATTTCGATGAAACCTATGCACCTGTAGCTAGACTTGAGGCTATTAGGATTTTACTTGCTTATGCATCTGCATTTGATTTAAAACTATTTCAAATGGATGTCAAATCAGCCTTTTTAAATAGTTTTATCAAGGAGGAAGTTTATGTTGAACAACCTCCAGGTTTTGATGATCTCGAATTTCCAAATCATGTATTTAAACTACATAAGGCTTTATATGGTTTGAAGCAAGCACCTAGAGCCTGGTATGAAAGGCTCAGTACTTTCTTATTAGATCATGGTTTCACTAGAGGTAAAGTAGATAGTACATTATTATAAAGTCTAAGGATAAACATATACTTCTTGTGCAAATATATGTAGATGATATTATTTTTGGATCTACTGATGAATCTCTTTGCAAGTACTTTGAAAAGCTTATGCAGGGAGAATTCGAAATGAGCTTGATGGGGGAGCTAAGCTACTTCCTTGGATTGCAAATTAAGCAAGGGAAGGATGGTACTCATATCTGTCAAGCCAAGTACACCAAAGAGCTGTTAAAGAAATTTGGATTTGAAGATGCAAAGCCTTTATCAACCCCAATGAGCACATCAATCAGAATGGACAGTGATCAAAAAGGTAAAAAGGTAGATCAAAAGAATTATCGAGGTATGATAGGATCATTGCTTTACTTAACTGCAAGTAGACCAGATATTTGTTTAGTGTGTGCATGTGTGCTAGATATCAGGCAGACCCTAGAGAGTCTCATTTAATTTCAGTAAAAAGAATATTTAGATATCTGGCTAGAACTCATGATTTAGGTCTCTGGTATCCTAGATCTTGTGAAATAGAATTAGTAGGATATTCATATGCTGATTATGCTGGATGCAAAGTAGATAGAAAAAGCACCAGTGGTTGTTGTCAGTTTCTTGCAGGATGTTTAATATCATGGTCATCCAAGAAACAAAATTCAGTAGCTTTATCAACAGCTGAGGCAGAATATGTTGCTACTGGAAGTTGCTGTACACAACTTCTTTGGATAAAGCAACAACTTGAGGATTTCGGAATTCACATCAAATCAATTCCACTATTGTGTGATAATACAAGTGCCATCAACCTCACCAAAAATCCAGTTCAGCACTCAAGGACTAAGCACATTGAGGTAAGATATCATTTTATTCGAGACCACGTAGCTAGTGGTAATTTAGAAATTTCTTTTATAGATACAAATGGTCAATTAGCAGACATCTTCACAAAAGCCCTACCTGAAGAGAGATTTACATCTCTTAGAAGGGAATTAGGGATGTGCAATGTGTGAAAAGATCTCTGTAATTTTATTGGCATAAAAATTTTCAGATAGAAATGAAATTTTCCCTCTTTAACAATGAGCAAAATTCAGTTTGTCTACATTCCTTGACCGCTATCATATTAAAAGCTGTTTGACCTGTCAAATGATTTTGTCATTTTCTGGCTTTACTGCCTCTGGCGCTTCACTTTTCGATAAAATAGTAATAATTTATTCAAATCGTTCTGAGAACGACTTGTCTTCTACCTTACCTTTTATCCTCTATCCGTTCACCCAAAGCCGATGCCTTAACGATTTTGGGATCGACTCTCTGCAACTTTCGAAGCTTTCTCCTCTTCCCGCGAAGAATCCTTTCGAGAGCTTCCACCTCTTCCGTCATTTCCCTTCACCAGAATCTCCTTCTCCTCTAACCCATGGCCGCTCCGATGATCTCCGGAAGCGTAGGGGGCTACAGTGCTGAGTATTTGTCCCCAAAGGAGCAAGAGAGGTTTACGTTTGTGAAGACGAAGATTTGCGGAAATAAGGCAGTGGATGTTCAGAATCTTGAGAAGAGTGGCATGTCCAGTTTAGTCGAAGCCTTGAGAAGAATGCAGTGGATGGATGTTGTTACTCTCACCGAGGTATGCTACCCGGACCTTGTGAAAGCCTTTTTCATTTGTTTGAAATCAGAGGCAGATGGGTCCCTTGTCTCCATAGTAAAGGGCACCCAGATCAAGATAGATTATGATCTGTTGCATGAGTTGTTTGGAGTGAAGACATCAGGCTTTAGTGGTGTGGACTCAGTAAATGATGAAGCTAAGGGACTTAGCATTATTGGTTCAGGGTTTAAGCTGAAGGATGGAAAATTGGATATAAATCAGATGTCAGCTTTCAATCGTTTGCTCCACTTTATTGTCTGCCAAATCATAGTTCCTCGGAGTGCTACCTTTTCTTCATGCACTAGGGCAGACTTATGTTGGCCCTTTTGGTACGGCAGCAAGCTAACCTAGAGGGGGGGTGAATAGGTTTTCTGAGATCTGAAATAGAAACTTAAACACAGAAATTAACACTTGAAGGTTTGGTTAGTTTAGTGTGATGAAGAGTAGCAGTGCGGAAGCAAATAAACAATCACACAAATAACACAAGAGATTTATCCTGGTTCGGCCCTTCCCATATGGAAGTCCTACGTCCAGTCCCCAAGCAACCTCTTGGGATTTCACTAACCAAGGGTACAGTCCCCCTTAAGGACACTACAACACCCAGCACCCCAGCTGGTCTTCTTCTCTTTCCCGGGCAAGAAGGCAGCCCACTTCTCTTACAGGTAAAGAAGCCAACCTCCTGGTACAAACCTCAGTGCGGTTCTGCTAGACACAAACCCCTAGCTGGGTTAGACACTGTATACAGTCCTACAGCTGGACAGAAGTCTTTCTTAGAAAAGAAAGAACAAAGCTGAGAGTTGGAACAAATAAAAACCAACTACAAGAACTCTCAGCAAAAGACTCTCTCCCCCAGATTTACAAGATGCACAGAGAGAGAGAGAGAAGAGAGGAGAAGGAGCTTGAATGCTTCAGTGCTTCAGATGCTTGAACACTTCTTCTTGGGCTCAGGCTCTTTCTCTCTTTTTCTTTGAGTGTATTTGGAGTTCAGGTTCCTCACTGGTTGTACACTCTTGAAAAATCTTCAGGAAAGCTCATACTTCTTCTTCAGCCTTGCTTCATCTTTTATATGAGCAGCTTTGAATAAATCCGTTGGAGTTCTAGCCGTTGCTCATCTTCTCTTTCTTCTGATAATTTGTGGTCTACGAGGTCTGCAAGCATAGAAAAAGGTGTTTAGATAAAATAGTGTTTCTGTCAAAAAGGCTCATACCTTTATGTTTCCTGATGCCACCCAGAAGTGGTAAGTAATCTCTCTTTTGTTGGCAGGAGGAGAAGAGATCTAGAAAGATAAGCAAAAAGATCTCCTGTCAGAAAGATAGAGGATTACGCAAATCAAGAATATTGACTTTTTCACTAGATGCCAAAAGGCACTTTGAAATATAAAGGAAATCTATGTTTTTACAAAGAAGTCTGTGTTTTACAAAGGAATCCATGTTTTTACAAAGGAGTCTGTGTTTTACAAAGGAATCCATGTTTCACTTATCAAATCCTTATGAGAGTTACAAAGGAATCCATGTTTTACAAAGGAGTCTGTGTTTTACAAAGGAATCCATGTTTCACTTATCAAATCCTTATGAGAGTTACAAAGGAATCCATATGAGAGTCATTTATCGAATCCTTATGAGAGTGAATCGTTATGAGAGCAAATCGATGTGGAGTCACTTATCAAATCGTTATGGGACCAAATCGTTGTGAAAGTCACTTATCAAATCGTTATGGGACCAAATCGATGTGGAGTCACTTATCAAATCGTTATGGGACCAAATCGATATGAAAGTCACTTATCAAATCGTTGTGGGACCAAATCGATGTGAGAGTGAATCCTTATAGCAGTGAATCCTTATGAGAGTGAATCCTTATGACAGTGAATCCTTATGGCACTTTGCGAACTGAAATCCATATATATATTGAATGGAATCCATTTATCTGTTTAGTGCAAATCATTATAGAATAATGTCATAAATTATATTTATTAGAAAATCATGATATTTAATTTATTATTAGAAAAATCATGCTAATAAATACATTTAATATTCAATTAATCATGTAAATTATATTTATTAAGAAAAACATAATATTAAATATTTTTAATAATAATTAATTAAACATAAATTTTATTATCACCAAAATAAAAAGGTAAAATATAGGAGTGGTTCAACAACTTAGACTTGATGTTCTGGGTAATCCAGAACAAGGAGATAAATCTGGCCGCAGTTATGATTGAGAGAATGAAATTTGCCAGTACTCAAATCTGGGAAACAAAGAGCAAGCTAAATGTTTCCTTGCCTTATGCTCATCTACTCACCAGGATTTTCAAGCATTTCGGAGTAGATGTGTCTGGAGCAGTAGTAGAGAAGATGGGCCAGTCTATAAGGTCCAGAAACCTGAAGAAGAGTGGTTTTTCAGTGCAAGATGGAATCTGGTCAAAATCCTCTGTGGCTGAAGGAGAAGCAATTATTGGGGATATTCCAGAAGTTCAAGAAGAAACAGCAGCAGAAGAAGAAGTAGCAGCAGCAGCAGAAGAAGAAGCAGCGGCAGCAGAGCAAGCAGCAGCAGCAGTTGTTCAAGAAGCAGCAGTACCAGTTGTGTCTAGCCAGGCAGAAGGTTCAGTCTCACCTATTGTGGAGATTATCTCTCATTCTCCAGAAGTTCAGTTGGAAGAAGGTGCAGCTGGTGTGGCAGACTCTTTGCCCACCACCTTAGTCGCCTCAATCTTAAGAGAAGTATTGGATTCCATTCCCTCCACCTCAGCTACTTCTAAAGAAGGTGGATGTGTTGAAGAAGAAGCTATGGCACCAGGCTATACAGAAATTCTGTCTGAAACAATTGCTAATGTTGAGGTACAAGCAGGTACTCAACAAGATGTGGTCATGGACGAAGCTCCTAGCCAAGAGGAGCAAAGTCTCTTTGAACCTGAAGTGCCTGAATCCGTGGCAGAAGGCCACTTGGAGAAAGTTGTGTTGGAAGAAGCTCCTGCTAAGGGGGAGCAAGAAAGTGTTGAACTCCCCGCTCCTAGTCAGGGGGAGCAAGTAGGCATTGAGGAAATTCCACCTCCTGCCAGTGTTCCTGTTAGTGAAGGCCCAGGTGCACGCAATATCAATCTTGAGGAGCTTGTCATTCAGCAAGGGAAGCAAAAGAGAGTGGCTCACAAAAGGCCAAGAAAGAGTCATAGAAAAGTCAATATGAAGCTATTATGGCATTGTTGAAAGCTCAAGGAGAAGTCTTGTCATCCGTTCAGACAAGTGTTCAGGGCATTATCTCTAATCAAGCTTCAACCTCCTCTGATCTATCCTCAATTCGAAATGCAATGAGGTGGTTCAATAAAGAGATGTCTGATATGAAGAATTTGCTGGCTAATCTTTCAAGGTCTAGTGGTGTCCTCCTGCACCCACTCAGAGCAGTCCAGCTGAAGTTCCTAGGCCACCAAGGCCTCCAGCAGAAGTCTCTCGGCCAACAGGGCTACCAGTTCAAGCATCAGGGCCACCAGGGCCATCAGGGCAAGCTTCAGGGTCATCAGGACCCTCTTCAGTTGTCAGAGAAGCCAAAGGGAAAGAGCCCATGTCAGCTACTTCGGCCCCTGACACTTCAAATCTTGCAACTCCAATTTTGTCCTCACCTACCTCTCCTCTCACAGCCCCTCCTGCTCCACCAACTATAAAACACCCAGTACCTCGCACCCAACCATCATCCTCTATCATTTCATCTCAACCTACCTTCTCTCCTACTCCTTCTCACACCTCAGCCCCATCATCCTTCTCACCCTCATCACCTCAAACTCAAACCACTCCAATTCAACCCACTTCATCCTTCAATCCCAAACACCTTTTCTATCCTCCCACTCCTCCTTCCTCTGTTACTTTTATTCCAGAAAATCCTCCTCTACTTGGTGTCTTTGACACAAACTTGCCGGATGCCTTTGAGAGAAATACCCTTTCCACCATTCTCTACACTGCCACTCATATCCACAGGACTGATCCTCCCAGTCCTGCCAAGAAAAAGAGGAAACAATCATCCTCTGCTTCCATCTCCTCCTCCTTATTTCCTCCTCTTTGGTACTCTCTTACCCTTGAACCTCACAAAAGATTCCTTTATAAGGAATATCTTCAAAAGTGCATCCTCTCCACCATTTATGGTATTCCCTTCCTCAACCTTACTGAGCACCTAAATATTGTTCTTCCTCTTACCCAGTTATCCCACTTTCATAAATCCAAAATCTTTGAGGGGACTGAGTTCAAGACTGAAGATCAGGGGCAAATGTCAAGGGCAACAAAGCTCAATACAACAAGTTCTTGACTGCCAGGGCCGAATCCATTACACATGGAGCTCATTCTCTCACTCTCTCTGAGTGGTTCTTTCTCAAGCATAAGAATTTGTGGGGTCCTTTCATCTTGAAAGAGATCCGCATTGCCAAAAGCTTCCAGCAGTACAGTGACTTCTGCTTCCTGAACAAACTGCCAGAAGTCCAGTTCTCTCAATTCCATTCAGCTATAGTAATGTTAAGATCCGAGCGTCCAGTGAATATTCCCCTAACAGTGAATTTTGCTGATATCCGGGTTGACTCTCTAGTCCTTTTGCCAAAGCTGCATTCCCTAGTATTTGATTCAGATGCAGGATCCCATGCATTTGACATGTTTGCCAAGCAGATGGGTAGAATGTCAGCAAGCAGAGCAGACTGCCCTCCTTCCTGCGGTTTATCTTCAGAGAATACCACTCTGGCCGCATCTCCTCTCAAGTTTTGGCTCCACTCATTTCTGAGTGTGAAAGGCTTACACCCTCCGTGTGGGCAATCATCTACAAGGAAACCCACCTTCAGTTAGAGGCCATAACAGTTCCTTGGTTCATCAAAATAAGCCCTCTCTCTCAGCTGAAGCCTTCATGGATCTCAACTCCATAAATCCTATTCAAGAGATTTATGTTCAGTGGGCAGCTAGATATACAGCTTTCTTCGCTCTGAAGCAGGATCTGATAGATCAGAAGCTCTTCTATCCAATCTCTTTGGATAGATTTCTCCATCGTGCCAGCTTCGGAAAAAGCACTTACTTCAGATTCATTCTGGACCCAGATCAGTATGCAGAATTCTGGATCAGCAAAGGGCTTTGTACATTCAAAGGGCCACCCAATCCATGGGTCCTAACTTCTCTGTTGCTTCTGGGGTTTTCCAACAAACGTTTGAAGACCTTGAGATCAAGGCATGGGCTGTCATCTCACAGCATGCCTCCTGTTACTCCTTTGTACTACCTTTCTCATACTTAATACAATGATATCTCTCTTCTTTGTCTCTCAGCCTATCTTTTTGCTTATTGACAAAAGGGGAGAAACTAAAGTCAATCTGAAAAACATGAAGTCAATCTGAAAAACATGAATGTTTAATTTTTGTATATGTTTAGTCTATTTTGTCATCATCAAAAAGGGGGAGATTGATGACCAAACTGTCCCCATAATAAATAATTCATTTATTTATATATTAATTTTGATGATTAACAAAATAATACTAATGGATTACTTGAGTCTTGAGAACAGGAAATAAAAGAAAAATGAAAGTTCAAGACAATCAGGTAAGTCTCATCTCTCATTCTGTCCAAGTCTTTGTATCGACTTCTTTGATAAGCAGAACAATTTCCTCTTTGACCGGAAAACTCAAAACAAATCGATATCGCAACGATTCCATAAGACATCGCAACGATTTCTTTAGAACCCGTAACGACTTGACTATCGTAACGATTTCTTTAGACCTCATAACGATTTCTTTAGAACCCGTAACGACTTGACTGTCATAACGATTTCTTTAGAGCTCGTAACGATTTCTTTAGAACTCGCAACGACTCTCTAGCCGTAACGATTTCTTTAGACCTCGTAACGATTTCTTTAGAACTCGCAACGACTCTCTAGCCGTAACGATTTCTTTAGACCTTGTAACGATTTCTTTAGAACTCGCAACGACTCTCTAGCCGTAACGATTTCTTTAGACCTCGTAACGATTTCTTTAGAACTCGCAACGACTCTCTAGCCGTAACGATTTCTTTAGACCTCGTAACGATTTCTTTGAAACTCATAACGACTTGATTGCTGTAACGATTCTTTAGAGTTCATAAGGATTCTTTAGACCTCGTAACGATTTCTTTGAAACTCATAACGACTTGATTGCTGTAACGATTTCTTTAGAGTTCATAACGATTTCTTTACAGTTCATAACGACTTGATAAGTGTTCATAACGACTTGCTATAACTCATAACGATTTCATAAGTCATGAAAGCATCAGGATTATTTATATCGAATTTCTTGCTGTATCAGTATAATGCTTTTAATAGCGTTGAAAAGTCAAAGTCATATCTTGTCTGTTGACTGCTACGCATTAAATGCTCTCTGATCGTATCTCCCATGCATGCAGACAATATCTTCTATTTCCATGCTACTCTGTCTACGTACTTTTTAGACAGAACGGAGCCTTACTATATTGCAATATATGTTCCATCTGTAACTAACAATCAACGACAGTCCTAGCTGTCCTCTATTTATTGTTGATATGCTTGCAGATATCTGACAAGACTCATCTGTACAACGGTGGATACAAGATACAGATTCTAAAACATTTTTCTGGCGTGTACTGAAGGATAAAAGACTGAAGATCAGAAGCTTCCTTGGTGACCAGTCTAACGTACACCAGGATAAGAGACAACGGACACTTCAACGTTCAAATTTGAATCAGAAGTATAAATAAAAGACTCAAGACGGAGAAGAATACATAAGATAGAGAGAACAAGACTTATTTTTCAAAAAGGAAAGAATACCATCTCTTCGAGTCTTCAGAAGATTGAAAGAAGAGCGAAGCTTCCACTCCAACTTAGTTCTTAGCTCTTAGCTCTCAGTGATCAAAGGAGATTTTATTTGTGAGAGCTTGTGTAGTCCTTGGAGAGAAAACCTTGCTAAATCTATTTCTCTCTCGGGCCTTGGTAGCTTCAGCTTGTAGCCTGATAAGCTAGAGTCTGAAGCCTGTTCCCACATTTTCTTCTTTAGTTGTGTTCCCTTCTAGACGAAGGAAGACCTGGTGGTATCCAGGGTGGTCGTTTTTCCCTTCAGGTTGAAGGAAGACCAGTTGAGGCTGGGTGTAAGGATCCATAAGGGGGATTGTACCCTTGGTAGTGAAATCCTGAGGTATTGCTCAGGGACTGGACGTAGGTCTCCTGTGGAGAGGAGTTCCGAACCAAGATAAAAATCCTTGTGTCTTGTGGATGTGTTTTGTGTGGTTGTTGTCTTATTTGCTCTAACTCTAACCTTGTTATTAAGTTGTGCAATCCTTTCAGTAAACAGGTTTTAATCAGAGATAGAAGTTTTAATAACCCATTCACCCCCCCTCTGGGCTAGCTAGCTGGGCAACATGGATTCCCATTGGTGGCTATACGATCGGGCCCTCTTAGTCCACCTCTTCCAACAATCGTTAGAAGGGGAGGCTTTGAGGTGGTTTACCTCTTTGCCCGCGTCGGATCTTGTCAACTTGACATAGTCTCCAAACGCTTCATCTCCCATTTCTCTATATGGCCACTCAAGTTCCTACACTCCCCGACTTGGTGGCGGAAAAGATGAAAGCGAACGAAGATTTGTCACTTATGCCAACCGGTGGAGGTCTATGGCTTCGAGAGCCGACATTCCCATTCCCGAGTCCCAAGCCATTATTTTGTTGGTCACCAACACCACCCCTGTGCTCCGTTCCATTCTAATGCTAAATGAGTTCCCTTCTTCTCACATCTCTATAACCGAGCCAGGGTGATCGAAAATCAGATCAAGGACTCCTCTCTCCCACATTTCTTCGAAGGGAAGCCAAAGGCACATAAGGCTCCCGCGGCACCCACCACCGAGGGGGTGACCATCAACGAGTTGTCAGTGCCTGCAGTCACCTTTGAGGCCTCCCAACAAATCCTCCCATCCTCCTTCCAACCCTTCTTCCAACCCTCACCAATTCCCATCTCACCCCTCCAAGCCTTACTCCGCTGTTCCCCCTCCTTCTGGATACACCCGACCTGGCCCCAAAAGGTCGCACTACCCTCCTCTCCCTGAGACTCTCGAGGACATGTTCTTCGCTCTCATGTCCTGCGATGCAATTCAACTCCCTCCACAAAGGGAGAACATCAATCCGAGGGTCGATACCTCCAATTACTGCCCATATCATATGGCCCATGGTCACTTCATCTACAATTGCTTTACCTTCCGTGACTGGGTCTATGATATGAATGACCAAGGTAGAATCAACTAGGATGACGTCAAGGTGGCCATAGCAAAGTCTAGGTACACCAAAAAGGACCTTGGCATTTTTAGTAACCCTCTCCCCACTCATCAAATCAACAACCCTCCTCATCCAAAACCCATGAGAATGTGCATACCATTGTACACCTAGGACCTCGGGTTGTGAGGAGAAAACAACAGTGGGGGGTAGAAGGTTTCGAGGAATGGTACCCTTGTCCCACTGCCGAGTCTCAGGAGCCTTTTACCTCGGTAGATGCTATCCTCGAGAGAGGCCCCTAGTGCTCATCCGTCCTCCCAAGATGCTCATTCCACTATCCTCATTTCTCCTACCGATGAGTCATCCTCCAGACCCCTCCAGCTCATCCGTCCTCAAGCTCAGGAGGCCGTGCATGTCATGCTCCGAAATCAGATTGTTCCTCCACCTCCGCGGCCATCTCAAGATGAGGAGGATAATGGGCCTCCACCTCCGGCCGGCACCGAATATGATATTCTCCAACATCTTGATAAGACGCCCGCGAGGGTGTCTATTTAGAATTGATTCGGAGGTCGCCATCACATCAATCCACTCTCCTCCAGTTCCTCCAGAAGATCATGGTCAACGATGATCTCCCTCCTAGTGGGGTCACCGGCGCCATTCTCTCCCTCACCCAAGGACCTTCAATCTCTTTTTTGGACAAGGATCTCGCCACCCCCGAGTGTCGTTCTCTCCCTCTTTGTCTCACCATCAACCTCAATGAGGTTTCGGTGGACTCTACTCTTATCGACACCGGGGCCTCTATCAATGTTTGTCCGATGAAGACCCTTAAGCAATTGGGTTTAGGGGAAGAAAACCTGGAGAAAAGCTGTTCCACCATCGCCGCCTACGACAACTCCAAAAGGGTTGCCAAAGGCAAAATTGTTCTTAAGCTGGAAGTCGGACCCGTCACCATGTCCACCGAGTTCCTAGTTCTCGACGTCGATCCGGCCTACAAGGCCATCCTCGGTCGTCCGTGGCTAGAGCAAACCTTAGGGGTCCCTTCCACCGCCCACCAGTGCTTCAAATTCCCCTTCAATGGGCGGGTCATTAAGATTAAGAGCATTCCAATCCTGGAGACCCTCAATGCTGTCACTACCGAGCAGATGCCGCACCTCTTCGTTCCGGATAAGGGGAAGAAACCCGTTATGTCAATTTCGATTTCCCACACCCTGCGAGCTCAACCAACCTCCCGGCCTACCGAAGAATCTCCTGTCTCATGCTCCCCGGGAAAAGGATGGGAAGTGATGGCTAACATTGGCTATGTGCATGGCCGCGGGTTAGGCGCGGACGAACAAGGAGAGACCCAGAGCGTTCAGGCAATTAGGAGGTTGTTACCAAAGGCTGGTCTAGGCTTCCACCCAGACCCCGTCCATCCGGATCCATTCATACCATATCAACTCCTTACCTGGACTCTAAGGGAGCATTTTGTTCAGGGGCCGACCCAGATGGGGACCAGGGAGCCCGTAATTGAAGAAATTCCTTGCTCTGAGAGTGAGGATGAAGAAGAGGAAGAGGATGCCCAAATAGAGGACTTTCTGACGATTTTGGCCTCCTCTCCCTCTTTGGCTCTGATTCCCTTCTCCCCCATCTTCTCCTCCACCTTCTCCATCTCCATCTCCTTCTATTTCCGCATCTAATCCCTTCTTTCCCCTCCTGTCCTTTCTCCATCCCTCATCTCATCAATCGAGGCTACCCTGAGTCAGCAACTCATGGTTCTTGGCCTTGACTCCAAAAAAAAAATGCCAATTTTGAAAATTGGAAATCCGAGGTCTCCATTGAGCACCCCTCCTCTTTGGAACCTCTTCCGCTCGGCCAGGGGCCGACGCTTTCCGGCCTAAGCTCCTCTTCCTCTTGCCCCTCTAGGGGCATTTCCCCTGTACATAGTTTGTACATAGCAGTCCTGTAAATAGTGGTCTAGATTCTAGTTTAGAGTCAGGTTTAGAGGCTAGTTTAGAGTCTGGTTTAAGTCTAGGAGAGTCTAGTTCCTCTCAGCCATGTGTGCGCAAGGAGAAGGGTAGGCAGTTCCTGCCCGTTTTGTTTTGGCTTGGCTGAGAGATGTGCTAAGTTAAGTCAGGTGCTAGAATTTCTTGAGGATCCTGCTCTCGTGGAATCAGATTTTGAGAAGGTGACTCCGTAGATGACGGCTTAGGAGTTTATCTGCTAGATTTTAATGAGGAGGGTGAGTCAGGAGATCCTGGGTTAGGAGAAGAGGACCCAGTGAGCTTTATGTGGATGGCACAAAGAGGTTCGACGAGCCAACCATGGTTGCTGACGAAGCCTACTAAAGAGGTCAACCTTGGCACTGAAGAATCCCCGAGGACAATTTGATTAGTGCCAACTTGAGTGTTGAAGAAGAAGAAGCTTGGTAGCCATTCTCAAAGAATTTTCTGACGGATTTGCTTGGTCTTACGAGGACATGCCGGGGCTCGACACCTCTTTGGTTGAGCATCGTTTGGTCCTAAAAGCCGACGCAAAGGCCGTCAAACAAAAGTTGAGAAGGCTACATCCTAAGCTGGCACTCAAGATCAAAGAGGAGGTTGACAAGTTGCACAAAGCCAAATTCATTAGGGTTGTGCTATATCCACAATGGGTAGCTAATATCGTCCCCGTAATGAAGAAGGACGGTAAGGTTAGGATCTGTATAGATTTCCGTGACCTTAATCGTGCTTGCCCAAAGGACGACTTCCCTCTCCCACACATAGATGTCCTAGTGGACAATACTGCCGGTTTCGAGCTTCTGTCGTTTATGGATGGTTTCTCTGGGTACAACCAGATTCGCTTGGCGGAGGAAGACCAGGAGAAAACTTCATTTACAACGCCCTGGGGGACTTACTGTTATGTCGTCATGCCCTTCGGATTGAAGAATGCGGGAGCAACCTATCAAAGGGCAATGATGGCAATTTTTCATGACATGATGCATGTGCACATGGAGGTCTATGTGGATGATGTCTTGGTAAAATCAAAGACTCGACATGGCCATGCTGAGGTCCTCCGGGCAGTTCTCCAAAGGTCTAGAGAGCATAATCTTAAGATGAACCCAAGAAGTGTGTCTTTGGTGTCTCTTCGGGGAAATTGCTTGGGTTCATAGTCAGCAAGCGGGGAATTGAAATTGATCCTAACAAGGCCAAAGCAATAATTGACATGCCTCCTCCTAGGAATATCAGAGAAGTTAGAGGGCTAATTGGCAGACTCCAGTTCATTCGGAGATTTATTTCCAGCATTCAATCCGTTGTAAGCCCTTCTACGAGATGCTTAGAGGAGAGGCGAAGTTCAATTGGGACGAAAAATGTCAGAAGGCCTTTGATGAATTGAAGAGCTATCTTTTAAATCCCCCTGTTCTCGCTCCTCCGGTCCGGGTCGGCCTTTACTGCTCTATGTGTCAACCACGGAAGACTCAACTGGAGCGGTTTTGGCCCAATACGACGACGAGAAGAAGGAGAGAGCGGTGTACTATTTATCCAAGTTGTTCAATGAGGCTGAAAAGAAGTACACCGCCATGGAAAGAACGTGTGCGCGGCCGTCGTCTGGGTTGCCCAGAAGTTGAAGCACTATTTCTTGGCTCATGAAGTGAAACTTCTGGCGCGTATGGACCCAATTAGGTACTTGCTCGAGAAGCCCGTCCTGACTGAGCGGTTGATGAGGTGGCAAAGCTTCCTTAATCAATTCGATATCACCTATGTCAACCAAAAGTCAATCAAGGGGCATGCCATAGCTGAGCATTTAGCCCACCACCCCTTACCTTTATATTCCCCCGTTGATGAAAGTTTTCCCGATGAAGAGTTAGGAGCCATTATCGATGGTGAACCTTCGTGGGTGCTTTACTTCGACGGGGCGCTCAATTCCAAAGGGTGTGGGATAGGGGCAGTCCTCCTCTCTCCGGAAGGGGTAGTCATTCCGCACGCCTATCAGTTAACCTTCCGAGCCACGAACAATGTGGCTGAGTACGAGGCTCTCCTAGTCGGGCTGAAAATGGCTTTATTGCTCGGAGTCAAGGAGTTAAGGATTATTGGAGATTCGCAGTTGATACTCCGGCAATCTCTCAGCAAGTACCAGACCCGGGACCCCAAGCTGAAACCATACCAAGAGTTGGTAGGAAAAGTAGTCCGGCAGTTTAGAAAGCTCACCCTAGTTCACACTCCTAGGGCCCAAAATATCCTAGCAGATTCCCTTGCCTCCCTCGCGTCTTCCATTCCCATTCCTTTGGGAAAGTCGTCTGAAACCGTCTCTGTTCAGAGGTTAAGAGTCCCTTCCCATGTCGATCCGTGGTTCTCTCAGCTTGTGCATCCTTCTCCATCACTTCGGGTCCATGCGCTTTCCAAAGAGCCAGAAATCGACCTTGAAGATGGCCATCCCTGGTATTTTGACATCGAGAACTTTCTCAAAGATGGATCTTTCCCTGATTATGCCACCTCTGCCGATAGACGGGCAATTCGTCGCGTCTCGGAGCGTTACAAGATCATAGGTGGCGTTCTGTACAAAAAGTCTCTCAGCGGGGTCTATCTCCGTTGCCTTGATGAAATCGAGTCTCAAGATGTTGTTGAAGCCGCTCACTCTAGTGAATGTGGTGGCCATGTTAATGGTAGAGCAATTGCCCAAAAATTGCTAAGACACTATTATTGGCCCACCATGGAAGAGGACTGTCGCCATTTTGTCCGTCACTGTGCTAAATGCCAATTGCATGGTGACAAAATTCATGCTCCTTCCTCTTCTCTTCACCCTCTCATCGCACCATGGCCTTTCGCCATGTGGGCATTCGATGTGGTCGGTCCTCTTGCGGATAGAACCGGAGAAGTCCGGAAGAAGTCCTTCATTCTGACCGCCACGGAGTACTTCACGAAGTGGGCTGAAGCAGAAGCATTCATAGAAGTCAAAGCTTCAACAGTCGTCAAGTTCATCAAGCGCAACATCCTTGCAAGATTTGGCGTGCCTCGGGACATCGTCACCGACAACGGACCGCAATTCACTTCACAGGAGCTTCGCGACATGTGTGGTAAATATGGCATTAATTTGCATCATTCATCACCATATTATCCACAAGGTAATGGACAAGCGGAAGCTACTAATAAAACCCTCATCAAAATCATAAAGAAAACATGCAAATCTCACAACAATGCTGACTGGCCAGATCGCTTGGTTGAAGCTCTTTGGGCTTATCGCACCTCGGTCCGAACTCCTACGGGGCAAACCCCTTATGCCTTGACGTACGGATCGGATGCGATACTCCCATATGAGATCTTCGTCCCTTCACTTAGAGTTCAATTGGATTCCAAACTTGATCCTGATCAACGTCGGGAAGCTTGTTGGCACAACTTGAACTCTTAGATGAAAGGCGAATGATAGCGGCTGACCATGCACAGGTCTATCGTCAGAGAATTGCACCTTTTTATGCCAAAAGAGTTCTTGAGAGAAAGTTCGAAGTGGGTGAAATGGTCCTTAAGCGTAAAATCATAAAGGCACCAGGTCCCAGGAGCAAATTGCAAGAAAATTGGGAGGGTCCGTTCGTTGTCAAAGGAGCATACTCAGGGAACGCTTATAGGTTAGTGGATGCCGAGGGAGTTGAGCTAACGCACCCTTGGAATGCAGTCTACCTCAAGAAGTTCTACCCTTAGTCAGTCAGTCCGTCAAGTCGGTCATTCATCACTTGTTAGGGTGTGGGTCTACTTTCTTTACTCTTCCACGTGGCCACTAGTTAGGCAGGGCTTATTCACACACCACACGATGTTGAGATATTGCCCTTGTCTAGAAAATCACTAGTACACTCGGGCGGTCTCATCTGGTCAATGTGTTTCCCCTATTCTTTTCCCACTCGGTCGTGTCTGGAAGCGGAACAAACTACGAGTAAGGGACCACCCACTCTCTTTTAAAAGGACAAGGTCACCATAAAACAGGGGCAACTAATGAAAGCAAGGGGCAAAATGTCAAATCAAGTCTCAAAGGGGAAAAGAAAAGCCAAAGGTCAAAAAAGGGTAGCAAAAAGTACGTACCCGGAAAAGGCTGACCAACTCAAGGAGGTAGCAAAAAGTACATGCCTCCACCCCAGAAATGAAATAAGAAATGAAAAATTCCCCTGAAAACAATGGTTGACGAAGTCTGTTTAATATGAGATGTCGGTTTGGAAACAAAAAGTAGTTTGAACCAAAACCCTGCATAATTCTCTATACATTTCTTCGATTTCTCCCACTAGGGGCAATTTGATTGTATAAGACCCTCTTTAGTGGAAAATATCAAGAAGGCTAGGGGCAATGTCCAACATCAAAACACACACGTCTCTCCTCACTCTTGGCCTCTGTGGTTAAGTAGATCGTGTAAACCCCTACACTGCAACATGTGATGAATATGTGTCTTAGAGTCAAAAAAAAAAAATGCAAAAAAAGAACAAAAAGAGAGTCTTTATGTTACATATTTCACGTGTACATATTTTCTCCCAAATTTTCCCCCTTATTTTCAAAAACCAAAAAAAAATAGAAAAAAATTAAAAATCCAAAAAATTAGTGGTACCATGTATATATGCTAACATTCTCCTTATTTTCTATAAAAAAAAATAAAAAATAAAAAAAAACAACAACAAAACAAAAAAAATACATGTGCATATTCCCTTTCAGTTATTTTATTACGTTCTTATCTTTGATTAGAAATTAGCCCCTTGACCAGATCTCAAGAAAGGTATATCGTAGGCAAGGGGCTAAAAACAGATCTACACTACCTGTTTCTTTGAGTGTTGTGGATACAGGATGCAGGAATAGAAGCAAACCATTCAAACACACAAGTCACAAAAATCCACAATATTCCACTATGATAATCAAGTCTGTGTACATATCATGACAGGGGCATACCCCTGGTGGTACAAAAGTGTCACTCCTCTCTCCGCTCCCCCTCCGCAGGCCTCTGTCTGCGGGAGCTGCTCACCTCATCCTCCTCCCTCTCCCAACGCCGGTCGGGAGAGGAGGTCTCGAAGCCGTGGAAGCCTCTGGTCGCGGCAGTCCTCCTCCTCGCACCACGGAGGGGTCCCCTAGCGACACAATGTCGTCAAGGGAGGCAAACGCTGATCCGGTCCTCGCCGGCGTCACCTGCTGGGCCTGCCGCTGCTGCTCCCGGCGCTTCTTCAGCACCCGGTCCTTAGGATCTCGTAGTCCGCGGCGATCCGCACCCGAGCCGTCTCGGCCTCCCTCTCCCTCTCTCGGGCCTCGAGCAGGCGACCCCTCATGGTGGCCCGGTCGTCCCTCAACTCCTCCATGGCTGTCACCATGGTCCGCCGCTGCGCATCAAAAGCAAAAGAGGATCAGTCTTGAACATGTGTGAGAAGAAGAAGAAGGAAGGAAGTGTCTTACCTCGGCCTCTAGACCGGAAATCCTCGCCTCTAACTCCAGTCGTAGACTCTCCATCTGTGCCTGGAGAGTAGCCACATCTCCTCCCTGCCGTACATGTCAAGGGGCAAGCATGTTAGAACATTCAATATACATTGAAAGAAAGTGCTAGTTTGGTGTCTTACCTGAGTCCCAATCTCTCGAGCCTGCTCCTCAAGTTCCTGGACCGAGCTCAAGTTCCTGGACCCTCGCCTCCGCTCGGTCCAGGGCCCTCTGCAAGCGGACCGCCAGGTCCCCTCCGGCCGGCTGGGCAGACGAGCTCGCCCCCGCATCCCGGCTCGCCTGCGCTCTCAATAGCTCTCCTCTCTGCATGCACAAAATCTTGGTCAGAAATCAAATCAAATCAAATCAATGTCAATTTCAAGATCAATGGTTAATGTTACTTACCAATGTCCTGACCTCGGCCCGGAGCCTCGTCAGCTCCACCTCCTGCGGCCAGTCGCCCTCCAAGAGGCGGATGGCCTGTGACTCCGGCATCTGCCAAATGCTTCAAGGTTAGAATCAATTCAAATTCAGATCCGACCAAGGCTTAGAGTTAGAAGTTTCACTCACACTCGTCGGTCAAGCCGGAGTCGCCCGGCATACCGTGCCTGGAAGTCCTCCATGTAGCCGAGCTGTGCGGAGGTCTGTCACTCGTAGCACCTGCTCTCCTCCCTCGCGCCAGTACGCGACGGTGCTGCCGTGGTCGCTCCCCAATCACGGTCCTCGGCGAAGAACCGCCGGCGCGAGTGTCCCTCTCTCCCGAGGGAGGGCACCTCGATGGCTGGCTGGTGCCAGCCCAGTGTCTGTACCACCAACTCCAAATACAGTACCTCACATGTCCCGAGGCACAGTAAAAGGAGGTGGGTCGAAAAGGGGCGACCCGCCGCCACCGCCGGGTGCGAGGCGTCCGCCTCCCCTCGATATGGGGTCCACACCACCTGAGAAGAACAAGAAGACACTGGTCAGTAACATCAAATGCAGCAGTAATTGAATGAATGCAAAAGCTAGTTGAGGGTTTCATACCTGGTCGTGCGGGTAGTGGTCAAGTGCGACCCGCACATCCCCTGCCCTCCTGTCAGTGACCCTGGGGTCCGGGGCCACCTCCCACCTCGTCATGAGAGGCACCATCATCTGGCGCCCCTCTACAAGTGTCCCGCGCCCCATGGGGAAGGGGTATACCCCCAGATCTGCAAGAAGAGAAAGTCAGTCAGTCAAGCAATTTAATCAATTGAAATTCAAATTGAGCTTTAAAGAAAAAAATTGCGTACCTGAAGGAAGGGAGTGAAGCCCCCAGTGCTCTGTGAACGCTGCGAGCTGGGTAGAAGTGAGAACAGATGTCCTAGCATCGCAGCACCCCAAGCATACCTCCCCGCCTGCGCCAGATCTCGAAGAAGCAGCACGAACTTGCAGTTCATCTGTGATGACTGCGTCGCGAACAGCAGGCGTCCAAAGAAGTAGCTGACAAAAATCCGCACCGAGCGCTCCTCGCTCCGGTCTCCTAGGTCGAGTGCCCCCGCACTCCAGCGTAGAACTCATCCAGTGACTCTAGGGGTCCTCCTCCTACCCTCAATCCAACCGCCTCCGACAGCGATCCGAGCAGGATGCTCCGGATCGGTCTCCTCCTCCCGGCCACAAACTCTGGCCCCAGCAACTCCGCAATATCGTCATGATAGTCCCTCCTCTCCAGTCCGACTACCGGCTCTCCCTGAACGGTAGCTCCGTCAGATACGCCACATCCTCTAATGTGGGTATCATGTGACCCCAAGGCATGATGAATGCCTTGCAGTCCTCCTCCCATCTCTCCCTCAACGCCTCTAGGTACGGCACATCTAAGTGGAAAGGGCGTACCGACAGGAGATGTCCGAACCCCATCCTCGCTATCTGGTCCTGCTGGGGCCTGGAAGCGCATGGTACCACGCCCAGCATAATCCCAGGTCACCCTGCTCCTCATTCGGCCCTTACCCTGCAGAAAACACAGAAATATTAACGTCAGCATCGACTGCCGTTGATTGTCAACTGACGGCAAGGGTCTGCCGTTTACTCATAATAGGCTTCAATGGGGTGGCCGTTTAGTTCCTGTATCGACGTCCAACCATTGCCGTCAAGATCATATGACGGCAAGGGGGTGGACGCCAGACAGGAACTCGACGGCAACCGATGTTGCCGTCAAGTTCCTGTCTGTCCCGACGGCACTTCCCTGTTTTCCTTCCTTTTCACCAAATTAAAAAGGCATCCACAAGGGTTTTAGAATACTTACCCGTGGTCGTCGAGGTGCCTCCGCCTCCGTCTCGTCTCCTCCCTCAGTCTCTTCCCCTCCGGTGCATCCTCCACCGCCATTTCTTCCTCTTCCTCCGCCGTAGCCATTTCCTCCTCTTCCTCCTCGGTTGGCGACGGTCCCGGAGAATCCTTCTCTTTTCCCTCCTCCTCATGTGATCTCGAGCAAAGTGAGAGCAAAGTATGGTTTCCTTTTCCTTTCTTTCTCCGGCGCTTGGGAAGATGGAATGGCGCCGAGGAGAAGGCGTCGGTTCAAAAAAAGGGTGTTTACTGGTTTAACGTCAACCTCAGGACGTTTAACTTATCTAACGTCAACATCAGGCCGCTGACGTACACGGACGGCTAGGGTGTGGACGTCAATGTCCCTTCAATGTCAGATTTCGAAGTTTGGTAAGCGGCCAAGTCGGACGTCTACTTAACCTCGACGACAACATGTATGGACGTCCATTCTTCAGTCTTCTAGTGACGGCTGGGTTGTGGACGTTAACCAGAGGTTGGCGGCCATCGATGTGGACGCCCAACTACTCCGCGCTCAGTCCTCACAGCACAGTCTTTTGAACATCCTTGAGGTCATTTCATCCCCATTTCACCACATTCCATTCCACACATCAATCAATGCAAGTCAATTGAACACAAATGCAAACCATCTTTATTCATCTAATTGTGTTACACTTATTCAGATCTGAAAAGTACATCACTTTGCCCTGCGGGCCATGAAATAGCCACAAGCAACGGGAAGAATGCTATAATTGTATTCCTCATACTTCAAGATCTCTTCCCGTTTCTCCTGAACAGCCAAACCCACCTTCCTGCTCACTGTATGTTTGCCCAAGCCTTCATCGCTTTCTTCATCAGCCTTTCGTTTCTTCCGGTGACTATCATATCGATGCCGTTGAATGAAATGGGAATTCCCCGTGGAATCCCAAGCTGACAGTGGCACCGATGTGGTTGATACGCCACCATCCGATCAGCTCCAATCAGCCATAAATCTTTGTCTTCCCTGGTCCGTGCTCTGAACTCGATAGTCCTCATAAACAGTGGCCTCACGATGAACTCATCCATGCCCAGATATGCTAAGTGATCTCTCCAAGCATCTCGGCCCTTCAAGTGCGCGGTCACATACTTGCTCTCATCCTCTGGCTCGTACCATGCCCTGCTACAGTGCACTGAACTCCGAAGGAAGACTCTGGAGGGGGTAGGTTGTGCATCAGCAAAATCAAACTTTAGATGAGCTTCCATCCATACCTGCAGCAGAAACAAACTCCCGCACGTGCGTCCGCCTAGGCTCATGGTGGTGAGCGAACTGTACAGGTGGGCCAGCACTGCAGGGGCAAGTGACTGCCCGCGCCATAGCAGAGTGAGTATCCCAACATGCTCGTACAGGATGAAGTCGCCGCTCGTGGGGAACAGGAACACCCCGGCCAGGCAAAGAGTCAGTCCTCGCGTCGCTCTCTCTCCGCCAATTTCCCGGGCATGCTGGATCAGCCACCAAGCCAGCCGGTCCAGGAAGATTCCATTCTTGTTCGTCATCCGCAGTACTTCTTTCTTGTCCCGCACGATGTCAGCAAGAATCTCTTCCCACGGGAGGAGAGGAGTCGCTGCATCGTACTCCAGGCACCGCTGCCACCCCAGGAACAATTCCACCTCCTCCAACAACACGCTCGCCTCGAATCCCTGGAACACGAACGTGTGGTGTGCGGGTGCCATCTCTCCACCAACGCCCCCAGGGCGTCGAATCCCCACCACATCTCTTTCATGTTCTTGGCCAAGACTACCATGAAGCTCAAATGCCACATTCCGATGAAGCTCCGCATATCCAGGGTTATCGCGTTAACCAGATTCACGAGCCAGGAAAAGGCCCGTACCTGGCCTTGGCTTGGGAATGCCGGGATCTCCTGCATGAGGGCGGGGTTCTGTAAGAGTGCTGTTTGGGGCGTTTTCAGCCCGGGAAAGAGCAGAAACAATCATCACTTACCTCTCCATTGGCTAGACGCATGCTCAGGTGTCCCGAATTTCACTCAGAACTCCGGGATTCGCACCTGTAGATCGTCCTGTTGATGAGGAGGCCATCTTGCTGTTCTTCTCTGTCTCTTTGCTCTCTGGTTCGCAGCAGGAGCAGGGAGGGACGGAGGTAGGAGATGAAAGAGTCCTTATGGACTCTCATCACCTATTTTTTCGGTTTGATCCGCTGTCATGTCGACGTCCAGATCGGTGGACGTCAGTTCCAGGTTGGCGGCCACATCGGTGGACGTTAACAAGATTACTGGCGGCCATCGATGTGGACGTTGACTGACCGGAAATGCTTAAATTCTTAATCTTTATATGGCCATTATCCTTTATCTTGTGCTTCGAGCTTTTTGCAGATATCTTAAGCACAAGCTGCGCTTCAATTTCGGAACGCTCATGCGACCCTGAGTGTGACAGGTATGTCTAACATAGGACCCCACCAGAGGCGAATAACTTGGCGACCGTGAACCCTGAGTTCCCCTTTACCAAAACCATGATGGGTTTGCGATCTCTCAGTTATTCGTATGGCCTTTAGAATTTTCCTCTGGTGCTAACTTGCATTTTAGATAGGCAACCCACACCAGCATGCATCTTCACTGCTAACATTCTCTTGCTAACACTCAAAAAAAAAAATGGTGATTTTCCTCGATTATATGATTGCTCCATGGCTCCCCAGCTCAGGTAGCCTACTGGGTCCGCTCTTCATGACTGTCCAGGTCGATATCGGGTCTTTGTTGCCCCTTCTCTACTTGTCCCACCGTGCTTTCAACAAATGATCATTCCAGCCTTATTGAGTTCATTTGAGCCTTCGCCAGCCGCGAGCTTAATTCCGGACTTCAGGCTTTCCAGGCATGTGATTCCAGTTAGAATCTTTTGATAATCCTTTGAGAGATCAACCAACTCCTTGTCTTCGTGACCTCCTAAATTCGGGACCGACGTCCTGATTAGGCCAGCGAGCCCACGGCTCCGGTTACGAGACCCTCCTGATTCAACGTCATATTACAACTCCTTTGACTCAGACACGCTGGAAACTAGTCAAAGTCTGACACGGCCATGCCAGGGACCCTGCCATTGGATCGCAGTTGTAGTTACACGGGTAGATCATCCTTTTCCTACCCCTATTTGTCTCTCAGACGATTCGTCATTTGTTTCTAGCTTGTCTCTTTCGTTTGGTTCGCTAGAATTCCTATCCTCAGAGATGGCCCTTCCATTAAATCTCTGCGTCCTTTGTTTACTGAGACACCAACCTTTCAGTCCGCTCTGCTCCCTTGCAAGGCCGGACGTCTCGGAGGGGCATTTGTAGACGCGAGATTTGGTCCATCTCCCGCAAGGCTATTTGGCCCATTAAGCCTCGTTTGACCATGTTTGACCATCCTCGGATCCCATGTAGACGGCAGCATCGATGGCCGTCGACTACAGGTTGGCGGCAATCTCCCTGGACGCTGACCAAAGTTGGCGTCCACCTCGATGGACGTCTGCATGAGGTTGGCGGCCTGATCCTTGGACGTCAAGAGGGTTTACCAGGTCTGCGCAACTAATCCGAGATTCCAGCCCACTTGCCCCCTTGTCTCGGCCATGCAACGCACATAGCCGTTCCTAACGGGTATATGGGCCACCTAGGCACCCTCTTGACCCAATAAAATCCTACATGGCCTCTACCCATTGGTTGGAGCATTTACACAAGGATTGCCACATGTGTAAGTGTGTTTCTTCACACTCAGCATCCTAGGCACCCCAACCCCGAGCTCCTCTGCCTATTTAACACCCCCTTGAGCCCTCTGAACCAGAGGAGGGAGGCTGGACGTCCTTATGCTGAAGCTTTGAGAGAGGAGAGAGAAAATCTCACCCTACCTTCCACCACTCACCCTCTTCACTCTCTCCACATTCGGGACGTCTAGAAGGGTTGCATTGGAGCTAGAGGAGCCCTACAAGGAGCCAACAACACCAAAAACGAGGATCTACACCCTCTCCTCTCTCTCTTCTCTTACTTGTTTTGTAGCTAACTTGCATGTTCCACACACTTTCCCACACATCCTAGGCACGTAGGTCACCCTCCTACACACCTAGAAAGGGTTTCCCAACCAAAAACGGAGGGAAGAAGGGTGGTCATAGCATTTGGCCACCCCTCTTCTCAAGTCCGCAACCGGTACGGGACCTTCCTTTTGGGTCTTCTTATTTCGTTTTGAGCATTTACTACACTCCTAGAGTCTAATAGAGTCTTTGTCTTGGCAGGAATAACCCGCGGAAGACTACGGGGCTCTTCTCTTTTGGCCGGCCGAAGGAGGAGAAGTTGAAGTCCCACCATCACCCGCAACGTGAGGCCACATCACCGACGTGATCACAGCAACTCCTTGGGCACAGGTAAGTCCCTGGCGATCACCAATCTCCTTTGCTTCGCTTGTTTGCTTCGTTTTCCTTTCAGTCAATTCAGTCAACCGGAGGGTCAACGTGGTCAACCGGCGACTCCTACATCGCCAACGAGAGCCCGGCGGCTTCCGCGAGCGTCTGAGGGATCCGGCGACGGAGCGGAAACGAACCGTCCACACATAGCCTGAAGACATTGGGACTCCAAAGACTGAAGGACTGGTGGATACAACAGAAGTCTCAAGATGTCAAATATCCAAGGATCAACGGATACTCTTTAAACGGCTAGTTTTCCAATGGATAGTTTTAAACGGCAAGATTCAAGCATCTGAAGCTTATATATAGAAGCTGAAGTTTGAATCAGAAGAATGGTGAACACCATACACCAGTCACACCAAACTCCAATCTGAAATTGCAAGAGTCACCACAAGGCTTCTACTGAAAAGAGAAAGAGAGCTGCTGCTTCAACCATCGACTTCCAAGCTCTCCCTTTTTGAAGTCTTCTTTCTTTTAGGTGGAATTGTGTAATTGCAGTTCCTTTCAGTCCACCCTCTTAGATTCAAAAAGAGTTAGAGCTGCAGTTTTTACTTGTATCTCTTTCTGATTCTCTGTGTTTGCTCATTTTTCTAAGCAGACACACAAATGTTGTTCATCTCTGTGTTAGATAACCCGCAGGGGTTTGTTCCCTGCAGTGCCCCTCTTGTGAAGGAAGACCTACGGTGTAGGTAGTCTTTGTACCCCTTGGTAAGGGAAGACTTGCTTGGGAGCAAGTGGGATTGTAATACCTCTCAGGTTGAGAGAAGGCCAAGTTCTCTTGGCAGTTAGTGAAATCCTAAGAGGTTACTTGGGGACTGGGTGTAGGACTTCCATATGGGAAGGGCCAAACCAGGATAAAATCTCTTGTGCATTTGTGTGATTGTTTCCGCCAAGTTTTCACCTGTTTCATACACTCTACACTAAGTACTAACAACTCTTTTTAGTGTTATCTATTTTCAGACAAATTTTAAAGCTCAAGAAGTCCTATTCACCCCCTCTAAGACAACTATAGTGCTATCTCGATCCAACATTTTTCTCGCAATATCATATGAAGTTAGCACTTTACCTAGGGCTGCCAGATTGTTGGTGATGTCCATGAGCCTTCATACATAGCAGAGATAGTTTCTCCTCCACTCATTTTGAATTGCTTGTATTGTGAAACCAAGATGTTGACCTTGATCTCTTTAACCTTGCTCATTTCTTAGTACTTCATCTCCAACTTCATCCAGATTTCTTGGTTGATTTGTATGGAGAGACTCTAGTGAATTTTTTTCTGGAAAGTGCACAACATGATATGTTCCTGGCTTCAACATTTAGAGAAGAAGTTATTTATTAGTATTTGTCCATTTATCTTTAGAGTTTTTTACTTTCCAATCTCCATCTTCAATCACACTCTAGAGATCGTAGCTTTGATTCTCAAGGAAAAACTCCATACGAATTTTCTAGTAAGAGTAGTCAAGGTCATTGAATAGTGGAGCGCAGCTGATGGATTGACCTTATCTCTCAAATTGTTAGATCCTTAAAGTATAAGAGAACGTGGCTCTGATACTACTTGTTGGCCATGCTATGGAGACTTAGAGAGTGGTGAATGGGTCTTAATTAGATTTAGTAGACAATAATTAAAAAAATACATGCACGATAAAACAATCACACAGATGGACTAGTGATTTCATCTTGGTTTGGAGCTGAACCATTTTAGTCTCCTATGTTCAGTCCTTGAGACAACAACATCAGGATTTCACTACTTACCGAAAACATTGATACAGTCACCCAGTGCACAATCTGCACCTAGATCTTCCCTTGCCAGGGGTACAAACTTCTGGTGATCCCATACATAGGTCTTCCCTACACAAGAGGGAAGCCAAACACTTTCCGTAACCACACACAAGTCTTCCCTACACAGGAGGAGAACATTCACCTAAAGCTCCCAATTATTTGGTCTTCCTTGTTGAGGGGGAATAAACCAGGCACGTAAGCCCACACTTTACAAAGAAGTGTACTTCCAAGAAGTGCTCTCTTAAAAGACAAGAATGACAATAAATAAGCACAAAGACAAATGACTCAGAAAGATTAAAAGAGAGCTTGATGTCATTGGCAGGATGCTTGGCGAAGAGTGGTCTTGATGCTTTGAGCCAAGATGCTCTCTTGCTCAATTGACCGCGTGGAAGCTTTTTGAGGAGAGAAAAGATTTTTCTCCAAACAAGAAGACTTTGTGGAAATGAAGGAAAGCTCAATCTTTTACTAGAGTTGAAGTTCTTAGGGTTCTCACAAAGGTTTTCTTTTCCACGTAGCAAAAGTTGTTACTTGAATTGCAGAGCTTCATCATATATAGATCTTAAGATTTTGACCATTGGAGCAAGATGATAGCCATTGTGCACAAGTCCAAGTTGGTGTAACATCTACTTCCCATTTGTGTAGGTCTATCTATTTTCCATTTTGTCTAACTTGAGGATTGCTCGAGATCTGACAACATGATAGAAAGATTTTTGACAAAAGATTTAAATCTTCTGTAGAATATTAGATAAAAGTCATGATAACAAATATTTCATTAAAACTAGATCTTTTCTTTTTATTTTTCTTAGTGCTATTGTGCAATAGCCCATGCACACATGAAATTTAGGACGTGAATGGCATAGAGTCTTCCTTTGTACTGTCCTATTGCCATACCTTTTGATGAAAGGACAATACATGTATCTGATAAATAAGATATTTTCCATAGAAAATGTGATGATATACTTTTTTCTTAAACAATAGACAAATTGTGATGCCCTACACTTTTCATAGTTATTTCTCTTTTTGGATTTAAACTGTTGAATTTTGATTCTTTTTGGGTCTCTGGTTGGATAGTCTTGACGAAATGATTGAATGTCATCAAGACCCTATTCATGGCAAGGAAGATTATTGTTAGGATTGCTTGATGATAACATACCTTGTCGTCAGCTTCTTCTTGCAGCAACTTGTTCTGTCGTCAACCTCCTATTTTCGTTTCGGATTTGACTATGTTGATATAAGTTTAGAGGGTTTTAGCTCAATCATTATCTATAAAATCATGTTCCAAGTAGGACTCTACTTATAGCTCGTGTTAGGCTCTTTAAATAGATGGGTTTAGCCAAGGGTTAGAGATCTTTTGCTCAACTTGAGAGTTATTCCGTAAGAGAGAGAATGTTCATTTAGAGAGGGAGATCATTGTCATCGACCAAGATCGTGGGTTCTCAAGTTAGAGTTTTGATTCCTCGACTTCAAAAGGTGTTGTTGTGCCAGAGAATTGACCAAAGGAGTGTGCATCAAGGTGTATTTGTGAGGAGAACTGCCTAGGGCTTAGACTAGCTTCGTCGATTTAATTCACTGTGGTTAGAGCATAATCTAGGCAAGTAACTGGACTTTATATCTATAATCATACACTTTAGTTGGTTTACTTTTTCAAATTTTTTATGGCCTATCTTAAGCGAATTTCTAGTTTGATCGCCAATTTGAAACTATAAATTTTCGAGTTGTGGAACTTGACGGTAGTGTATACTGTTGTCAAGATCTCTTCTTGAAGTCTAGCTTTAGTGCCAACAACTTCTTGGCAGTAGTAAACTATGCCGCCAACCTTTTCTTTCAACGACAGCCGATGTCATCATTTACTTCTTACTCCAGATATTTCTGCACTTTTGTTTAATGCATAAATTGAGATATTGATGTGTTATTTATTCTGACATGTAAATTAGGATAGTTTAATGCTACTATGATAGCAAGTAATATTTAGGTTTTTTTAATATTGTGGCTATTTTTTGTTATTATTATGAGGAGTTATGTAGGAAATAGATAGAAATTCTCATATGCACCATTCATGCTAAGATCGTAACACCCCACATAAGAATATGTTAAATTGACTAAATCAATAGACTACCAACAACTCAGACTAGTCATTTTAGGGCTCGAGCAGGAAAAGAACTCTGAAGTTAAGCATGCTCAGTTGAGAGTAGTCCCAGGATGGGTGACCTTCCTGGGAAGTCTACCAACTAATATGGTTGTTGGGCCAGTTTGTTGGTTGGGTCGTCACAAATAGTATCAGAGCCTTGCCCAGCCGGAAGTGCAGGAACTAAGTGCCACACAGGGAAAAGTGCTACGCTATGGGAGCCACCTCTTAAGGCCATAATGGCGCAAAGTGCTACATAGTGGGAGCCACCTCTTGAGCCTGTGGGGGCCAACCTCTAGAATCTTACTTGCCTGGAGTTTGATTGTGTGCTATATGTGAGCAGCGACGAAGACGTCTCTTATATAAGAGGGATAGATTGTAACACCCCACATAAGAATATGTTAAATGGACTAAATCAACAAACTACTAACAACTTGGACTAGTCATTTTCAGGGCTCGAGTAGGAAAAAGACTCTGAAGTTAAGCGTGCTCAGTTGAGAGTAGTCTCATGATGGGTGTCCTTCTTGGGAGTCTACCAACTAGTATGGTTGTTGGGCCAATATGTTGGTTGGGTCGTCACAAAGATAAATCATGGAATTTTGTGTGGATGTTTTTTTTAGTATTGTAAACATGTGGTTCTGTTCATAAGATTTTCTGTATTTGTTAACTTTTGTTTTCTCCTTTCAAATCTTCAATTTTATATAGTTAAAATTATGTTATTTTACTTAAAAGTTAAAAGCTCTTTTTTCAAACACATTAAGTAGTATCAAAACTCTATTTAATTGAGTGAGATTATAAATTTTTTATTATTAATTTAATTTTTATTTAAGTATTCGGGCCAGGTCGAGCTTTAGTCGGACTTTTCATTTTTGTAAAAGCGTTGGGCCTGGTCCAACCCGACTGGACATAGCTCGGGCCTGGCCTGGGCTTGGACTTTCATATTGATGAGTCAAGTCTGGACCGGGCTCACCTAAACCCAACCTGGCCCGGCCCATTGATAGCCCTACCAAGAAGACACTACCACCATAAGGGATACTAGAGCCATACCATAGAACTGCCCCCATGGGAAAGCTCACTACTATTTACTGTTTATTGTTTACTGGAACGAGGGCAAAGGGGATGAAATCTTGTAGGTGTTTAGCACTTGCACTGTTCACTAGTTAGGGTGGAGAAGGCTTATCCTGGTTACGTGCACTGACGAAGACTCATCATTGTATTACCTAGGTGATTGAGTATTGTACTAACTAACGACTAACCTTCTAGTGGTGGTTTGAGCACTATGTCTGTCTTACTATAATTTCTACTGCCACTGCTACAATTACTACCTTTATTATTGATATTGTTATCGAACATGTCACTGTTACTATTATTGCACTAATGATATTGCCATCGGTATCATCACCGTTATTGTTATTGCATATGTTTTATAAGACTCCATGTTAAATACTGATTATTATTGTTAGATTGATTAAACGACACTAGATGTTTAATTGTTATATAGTATAGATGTGAATTTATATCCATGAGAATTATTTATTAAAGAATGTCGATATGTTGGAAAGTATTTGATTAGCTATGTGAGTAATAGCTGAAGTATATGATATCATTACCATCTTTTCTAAATTATGCTATAATGTAAATTTTGGGATTTAAAATTCTATTTACTTGTTGAGTCTATTACATAAACTCACCCTCGTTGACTATTTCAAGAGCAACTGAAGGCCAATGAGAGGAGTTTACTAGATCCGACTCTGATAGAGAGGAATAGAGGCTACTAATAGATTATCTTTAGTGTTAGAGTATGTGGAATAATTGTAATTTGAACATTTAGTAGTATGGACTGGTTACTGTATTTTGCATTTTACTTGGACTATATAGACTGTAATATGTGGATTATTAAGTTGATGGATATTTTATATGTCTTTTTTTTGTGATCTCATTGTTTATTTGTGTAAATCTCAACCTAAGTTTCCATTGTTGGGGTCTTTCCTCCTGTAACGTCTTTCTCTTGTCTGACATGGGTCGGTGGGAACGTACCAGACCAGAGCGGGCGTTACACTAGTGATCCAAGACAAGTTGATATTATAATATTCGCATTAGGATGTTAGATCATACCTTTGTATCAAACGGTCTGATTCAAATAATAAATAATTATTTTATTCAAACTAACTTGACAAACTATTAAGATCTTCATTTCGAGATTCAAATGAATATAAAATTGAATATTAAATATGTGGCAAGATAATCAACTTAGTCAAGCAACTTGTATTTCAGATATTCCAACATAATTGATTTAATTACTTTTTTATAACAATGCACAATCGATTATCGAACAACTTATACTTGGTCACTTTTCACAAAGAAAACACATAACTGATTGTCGCACATGTGACGGACTTAGAAAATTCTCGATGTTGAAACATAATCAATTAAAGAGTATATAGAGTGAAACATAATCTATTATTGAGCTAGTACAGAGGACATAGTCGCTTCTACATAGTTGAAACATAATTGTAATGTCATGGCTGTTCGAATCCAAGTTTATTGGTTCTGGTGTGGTGCTCATGGCCAAGGTGTGGTCATTGAGCCTTGTTGTGGCTTCTGGGTGTTGTGTGGGTGTTGTGGGCCGGAAATTTGGGCTCATATGACCCACATATTTTCTGGCGAAGAAGGCGACGAAGTATGTCGTCGTGTTTTGAACGCGATGACTACCTACTACGTGATTCACCGAACCGTCTTTCTGTTGCGCGGCGCATATGGCGACAGTTTGGTCTGTCACGTTTAATGCATCTTAAACGCGATGTCTGCCTCTGTCACAATTTTGACGGTGGCATTTATGCTCTGTTTCAGGCCAGACAGAGGAGAGGTGGCTCTGTCCAACCGAGGGGAGCTGCTATGCAGTGATTCTTGGCGTTTTTAGTTTGTTGGAGGTTCGCTCGGCGTGGTTTCCACACGAGGAGGGCGTCCGGAGGGTGGACACACTGGCGGTGTGGTGTTCTACACGTTTTCATGCTCTTCTAGTTGGTAGGGAGACTTCCCCCTTTGTGTTTTACTATTTAAATGGTTTTTAGAGCTGGTAGATCATGCAATGGTGGTGTGCTATGATTTAACTGTCATTTTAGAGCTTTAAATCGTAGTATAAATGTTGTTTTACATGGATTTCTAGAAGAAGGGGAAGGGGCATGTTGTCTGCCTGAGAAGGCGACAGGTCGGGCTGTTGCATTTTGAACGCGATCGGGTTCCCCGTCCCATTTTGGTGGTGAACGCGACTTAGTGGTCTGTCGCGTTTATGTACCGATTAGTGTGTGCCGTGAACGCGTTGCTTTAGGTCGTCACGTTCATGACCAGATTTAGGTGTTGCCTGAAAGGCGACAAGTGGTGTCGTCGCGTTTAGAGTTTGACTGAGTCTTTGCACTTGGTGGCGACGTGTCGGCCGTCGCATTCATGTCGTGATGCTGGGCCTTGTTGCGTTCTGCTTGGAGTCGCGACTAGAAGGATCGTCACGTTTTTAAAGGTGACGTCTATGTCCGTCACGTTTAATCATTTGATGTGTGTTTTGTGATGGTTGGGCAGTGATGGTTTTGTATGGGGCTAGCCTTGTGTTTGTGGTATTGTTTTATAATGTTTAAGTTGTTTAATGTTTGTAAAGTATGTTATAAGATTAATGGGTTGGCTTATGGCTTGTTAGTGAGTTATGTTAACTATGTTGATCATGTTAAGTATGTTATTAAGGTTTAGTGGTTCATATGTATGGTTTATGTGTCTGTGCTATGGAGGTCATGTGTTGACCAATGACAAGCAAGTGTATATTGCGGTTTATGAGTATTGGTCTTATAAGTCTATTTAGTATTCAGTGTGGTTTGTGTGTTTGCCGAGCTTGGTGGTCCAGCACCTATTCCGGAATACCTCTCTAGTCGAATACCCCAAGTTCTTTGTGAGCCAGGCATGTTGTTGCTCGAGGTTTGTCCTAGTATGGTGTAGGTACCGCAGAGGTCTATGTCGTCTTCTTGGACACCCTCACTCCTGTGTTTGAGTTGTACATCCAACTGAGGGAAAGACAACAAAGAGACATCGACTTGTGTGTTGTGGGTCTACTTGTTGCTTGTAGCACGCTCGTGGTTAGGGGTATGAACATCAATAGATGTACTGGGCCCCAGCTAGTCCTCTGTTTCCAGTTCCTCACTTAGAGAGCTCCGGCCAGAGTCTCTAAAGAGGCATGGGCCTGCAATTGTGTGGTCTGTAGGTGTGGTGTTGGTTGGTCTCCACAGTTCTTTGACTTTACTATGTTGTGGTTGTGGAGCGGCAATTGGACCTTTCATCCTAGACTGCGAGACTGAGAGGTGGTTCTTATGCTGTGTTGTCCAGGTTGGATACTGGTGTCATGAACCAGTACATTTTACCCATGTGGTGGCGTTGTTCCTTCCGACTCGAGCTTTACAGCAATTGTGGTTTGGTTGCGGTACCTTGTGATTTCAAGTACCTGTACCCTACGTGGGTTGCTAGTTGTTGTGGCATGTCGTGTGCCAGTGTATCAGGTTGTATGGTGGAGCTGTGCTCCGTGGAGGGCGTGTTATGGACCCTCCACTTGTGGTATTTTTACCCTTTATGGGTAGTTCTCCATTATGTTTGGTATTGTGGGTTGTGTGGTGGACTGGTTCCTTGTAGTCAATCCTGTTACCCTTCGTTGGGGGTTGTCCTGTATTTACTCGTGGTTTACTGTGGGGAACTGACTCCTTGTTGTCAGTCTCATTACCGCTTGTTAGTGTTTGGCTTAAATGGTTCGTGGCATAGTGGTTTCAGTTGCTGTGGTGGACTAGTGCCTCTGCACTAGTCCTATTATTTCCTTTATTTTATGTGAGCTGTGTTAGCTGGTGTGTTTATATTTAATGCAGTTTATTTATGTTAATTGCTAGCACGTTCTACTTCAGTAGTTCTCATGTTAGTTGTGCCAGTGAGACCTTTGGGGTTGAGGACTCGGTTCCTTCTTTCAGTTACTATTTGTTGTTGTCTTTGGAGGTCCCTGCTGAGCCTGTGACTTGTTGAGGCTCACTCCCTTACAGTTCCTTTAAGGTGTTAGCTATGTGTTTGGTGTGCGGTGGTGTTGGGGCAGACTTGTACCACCAACGGTTGACTCGTAGTTGTAGTTGTGTGAGCTTTGCTCCCTCGGGGTATGTCCCAGGTAGCTGTACTTTTCTCTTGAACATGTAATAATGTTTAGGACAATGTGATTTATTATAAATAAGTATAAATGCATGTACTTTCTTGAACGTTATGCTCTTGTGGTTGTCTTTTATATTTCTACTGAACATTTGTGTGAGATATCCCTTGCGAGACTTTGGTTCGTTCGCGGGAGGCGGTCTGGATATGGAGCCTTATTTGGCATAAGTATCCAGGGTCGCTACAGTTGGTATCAGAGCATGGTCCAGTTAGAATATGAAAGACATTAAGGTTACAATGTCCCAAATATGGTTTAATGTCCACTGCTGGTAGTAAGTATGTGGTTTAGTGTGGTTTCTTGTGAGTTTTTGGCATGTAAATTGTGTGTATATGTTTGTGGGGTTGGCAGTTGTTGCCGATTTTTTGTGAATTGGATTGGTAAGCAGTGAAAGTTGAGAAAGAATTGGTTCAATCAGTTGTGGTATTCAGTATAGATGGAGTTGTTTTCTGAAAAGGATATGATTTAGTGTGATGAAGGTTTTTTTAGAGAAGCAGAGGATCAGCAAAGACTGGTATATGGCAGTGGAAATGTATGTGTGCAGTAGGATTTGTTATGATGGTAACAATGTGATGGAAATACAATGGAGATAGTGCGGTAAGGTGGAACAGTGTTGTGTTAAAGATGGTTGGCTGTACAAGATTGAGAAATTTAGTACAGGTACTTGATATATTTGAAACTTGTGTCAGTAAGTATTGAGAAAAGTTCAGATAGTGATAAGATCAACGATATGGAGGATTTTAGATGATTGAATGACTCAGATCAGCTTCGAATGAGGTATTAGTAAACAAAGGAACAATGATTAGTGGTAGAGGAACTAAGTGTGTTTTATGGTTAGATATGTTTGTTAGTGTTAGAAGGATTTGTTTAGGGTTGTGAATGTGCAAGAATGGGGATTGTGGATTAATGAAAAAGTGAATGAGCAAGTTGTTGAGCTGGAACATATTTTTTAGAGTAGTTAAGAATCAGTAATGAGTAGGCAGTTGACAATTTGAATGGCAAGTTTTGTTGTCAACAGAAGTATTTGTTATATACT
>CM024756.1:129536940-129610944 GCA_014218235.1 Colocasia esculenta
GAGCTTCAATTCTTTCTTGGTTTGCAGGTCAAGTAAATGGAGGATGGCTTCTTCATAAACCAAGAAAAGTATGTTAAAGAGCTTCTAAAAAAGTTTCAATTTGAACAATCAAAGCCTGCCTCAACACCCATGAGCATAAGTATAAACTTGAAAAAGATGAGAAAGGTAAACCGGTAGATGCCAAACAATTCCGAGGTATGATTGGCTCTCTCCTCTATCTTACTACAAGTAGACCAGATATTCAGTTCAGTGTTTGCCTCTGTGCTAGATACCAATCTAGTCCAAAGGAAAGCCACTTAATTGCAGTTAAGAGAATTTTCAGATATCTCTCAGGTACGTTTGATTTGGGTCTTTGGTATCCAGCAGGTAGTAGCTTTGACTTGATTTCATATTCTGATGCTGACTATGCTGGATGTAAAATTGACAGGAAAAGCACTAGTGGCTATTGCCAAATCCTTGGCAGTTGCATGGTTTCGTGGCATCCAAGAAGCAACACTCGTTGCACTCTCCACTGTAGAGGCAGAATATGTTGCTGCAGGGAGTTGTGCGGCACAAGTGTTGTGGATAAAAAGTCAATTGTATGACTATAACATTGATATTGGATGCACACCTATCCTATGTGACAACACCAGTGCAATCAACTTATCAAAGAATCCCATTCAACACTCTAGGACAAAACACATAGAAATCCGTCACCATTTCTTGAGAGATGAGGTAGCCAACAAAACCTTAGAAATCAGTTTCATACCCACAGAAAAACAATTGGCTGACATCTTTACCAAACCTCTAGCTGAAGATAGATTTACCACTTTGAGAAGAGAATTGGGCTTGTGTAAATTGCAGTGAAACTTGTCCTATACTGAGCTATGTCCCTTGTTGCACCAACTATGAGGTATATTAAATAGTGTTTGTGGAAAAACAAGTAAAGCTTGTTTGGAAACTCTCTTATGCGTAGAGGAAAGATCCTCCGCCACGTATCCATAGTTGCCATGCATGTAAGGGGTTATGTACTTTATATAGGGATGAGTTTCTTTACAATTTGCTCCGTTCTCTACTTCAGTGAAACATTGAAAATCTTAACAATCAGTCTTCCTGAAAGCTTGGTGTGCTCACATGGTTGGTCTATTGTAATAGTGTGTCTTGAATATTCAATTGCTTGTTTTCACATGAGCACACACTATGGGAGCTAGTTTAGGTTAGATGTCCTTCATGAGAGAAGAATCACTCATTCCATGTGTATCTTAATTCCCTCACTTGTCATGATCATCTCACTCTTCATTCTAACCTTAAAACCAGTTTTGCACAGGCGTCTGTCGACAGCTCCCACCCATCTGTCGACAGATCAGGCCTCACAGAACTCTAATTCTTCTGACTGTGCAATCTGTCGACAGACGACACCTCATCTGTCGACAGATCCCACAGGTTCTGCTCTGCCCAAACTGGCCTATCTTCTGTCTGTGTGATCTGTCGACAGACACTTCTCTCAGCTGTCGACAACCACCACTTTTCAAGCAATTCATGCCTATTTCACATTCTACTTGGTGCAGGTTCATGTACTTTCTATAGGTGTTTATTGGGTAGATATACATGTTTAACTTCATCTTATACACATGATATTGATGCTATCCCCTAAACCACCATGATTTGGACATACTACTCATGCTTGGGTTATGTTACATCATTTTGAAAACATTGAACTATCTTAGAGGATTAACACCTAAACTCCATTGAATAATTTCCTGTAGGCACACACCATTCTCAAGACATTTGAAAAATCTTATGGTCATTGAACTTATGTTTTGAACTGAAGGATCATCATATACATTTCCCTGATCTTAGTTCAAGCTAAAATTGAGAAAAGCTACCTATTCAGAAAATATACACAACGTCATTTAAAAACAAAAATGGATAAAGGTAGAGCTATGATGGGTCTTGCTGAGTAACCGGGGAGACGGGCATCACAAATGTCTACCCTCGCTCGCGTCAAAAGCAAACTAATTATCTCTATACAACGGTATAATGGAAACTTCGACTGAGTAACTGGGGGTACGGGCACTTGTCATGTCTATTCTCATGTCAAAAGGTATGAAGTTATCTTGAATATCACTTTTCCCATTGCATTCTCTCTTGAAAGCAAAAAAAAAAAATAGTGTGAAGCCTCCAAAGTGTCTCAAATCTAAAGGTCATGTAGTGTCTATGGTTATCCAGAAGTTTAGGCATTTATTCCAATCATCATTTGATCCTCATAATCTTGGGATACTGTTAGTCTACAATTCTTAATCAATCAAGGGTATGGTGTCTTTTCTCAAAGAATGGAAATGTTCCCTTAATGCTTTAACTTTAAATCCCTTGGGAATTATGTTTAAACCACTTAGGTAAGTGGGAGAGCTTTAATGACCATGACAATGATAGGTTACAATATGTGCTTACCCATTTTACACCTTACAAATATGCCTCATGTACCAATGCTCCCATTTCTTTCTTCAAAATCCCATCAAAAATCACTGGCAGAAACTCTGCAGGATCTGTCGACAGATCCCCTGTCATCTGTCGACAGCCGGCGGCAGACCCGGTTTGGAAGTCCAACGGGCAGCCGTTTTGGGCTTTTTTGGTGGGGCTTGCCTTTTAAATTCCCCTCATCTTTCTATAAAAAGGCATCCACGGGTTTCCTTCCCCTCCTACCACCAAAACCCCTCTCTACCTCCCCTCCAAATTTCCATACCCTGTCTGGACGTGAAAACCCTACCTTCCTCCGGTCTTCCTTCCTCTCATCCGAGCCCTCACCCACGTCTCTCTCTCCACGCTCATCCTTCTCGTTCTAGCCCTTCCTCATGTCTTCCAGGCCATCAAAGAACTGGCTTCTCGCCGCCGTCCCTCTCTTCTCGGCCGGTGACGTGGGGCTGAGGCTGAGCGCCGGACAAGCATCGGGACGATCGCCTTCCGAGCTTGTGGTACCTCCCCGTCTTCACCTTACTCACTCCAAGTGGACGCATACCAAGTTTTTCCAGCATGGTATGTAGAGTTTGAGTCCTTGGCCCTTATGTTTCCTAATCTCCAACCCCTATTCGACAATCAGGGTTGGACTCCGTTTCTCTACCATCACAAACGGTATTCTCCTTCCGCCGTTCGTGACTTCTACAACCACCTTGGTTACACTCAGGAGAATCGTTTCTTTACCACTGTCAAGGGCACCACATTTCAAGTCACTGAAAATCTTCTTTGCGCAGCCCTTCAAATCCCCAATTCTGGAGTTGATATCCTAAGCCCAAACCGGATGCCTCTGTCTACTACCCTCTCCTCACACTTGAGGATTATGATGGCACCAAGAAAATCTCTAAACTCAATGCCAATTCATTTCCTCCATTGATCTGGATGATCCACCACATTTTCACTACCATGATTGAGCCTAAACATGGCAGTCGGGAGTTGGTCACCGATGTTCACAAATCTCTCTTCACCTTCTTCCTCCGATGTGAACCCATTAATCTCCCACTTTCTGATGCTTAGTCTTATCCAAAAACCTTCTACCAACCCCGAGGTCGATGCCCTTTGCCTGTCCACTTACCTCCCTGATGAGGTTCATCGGCATTGACATTCCAGATAGCGATGCATAGCGCTTAATTCCCGCAATAGCTTTGATCTCACTGCAGCCCATCGCATGGGATACAAGCTTGTTGATGGAGTTGTTACCCGGGAGCTTAAGGGTAAGGCCCTGCTGATACCGAAGAGGAGCATGTTGAAGATGAAGATGAGAATCTTGCCGATGATGCTGAAGATGACGAGGATGAAGACTCCCAGTCTGAATCACATGGTGTGCCGAGCGTTGAGATTGTTAGTGATGCTCCAGCTCAACCATCCATTAGAGATTTGCTTGCACAGTTACAGCTACAGATGTCCACTGGATTTGAGAAGTGAATACAAGATTGGACACAGTGGACTCAAGTCTGGAATCACTTGCGACACACAAGTCCAGCTCCAGCTTCGTTTGACAAGCTTCAGACCAGATGCATGACTCGTCAGGCTCAGCTCCGCCTGCAGATGATGCTGCCTAGATAGGCTTTATGTCTAGGAATGGGTCTTCACGTAGTGTCTATGTCCTGTCCTCTCGAGTCTTATGGTCTTTTTATTTCACTTGTGGTCATGTATTTTCTTTCCCTTTCGTGTTTACTCTCTCAGTCAACAACTTTTTGTACTGTGTATGCCTCTTTCACATCAATGAATTCACAGTGCCATGTTCTATGTTTGTCTGATGAATGCGTTTAGATGTTGTCAAAAGGGGGAGAAACCTCAATGTGGTTAATTGTTAAATTTTGTCATCATCAAAAAGGGGGAGATGTGGGTTTTCATTCTAACATCTATAACAACATGTTTTTTTTATGATGAATACCTTCAATTGAGGTTTGATACATGTAACACATGAAAAGAAACTAATGCAATACTTGATTGTTTGTGTATTCAAAATACTTAATTTTACATGTTTCATCATGTAGGTACAAATGCACAAAGTCAAGCTCTCCCAAAGCAAGTGAGAAAGATCAAAAAAAGCAAGAAATAAGGTCACCTGTCGACAGACACAAAGTACCCGTCGACAGATGCACAGGAAAGTCATCCCCGAAGTCACATAGTTCAGAAAGTCTTCATCTGTCGACAGATGACAGATCGGCTGTCGACAGATCGCACAGTCCAGACATCCAGACTTCTGTCGTTTGCACAAAAGAGCACATCTGTCGACAGATGGTCCGACTGTCGACAGATCCCACAGAGCTGAAGATCCATACTTCTGTTTAACTGTCGCCTGTCGACAGATGGCCAAGACCTATCGACAGACGAGTATTATTCAAATACGGAAAGTTTCTAAGTTATCCTAGGAGGTGTTTCCAACTCTCACGTTTCTCCATGTGAGAACTCCTATATTTAACACCTCTTAGAAGGAAATTTCGCAGAGAAGCAGTCACAACCAAAACCCTAGAGCTACTCCAAGTTTCACAAGAGTTGCTGATGCCCTGCTTCAGACTGCTGCACAGAGCCCTAAAGATCCATCGATCCAGCAGTTCCTGAAAGAAGAACGTCGAGGATTCAACCTTCTCCATCGACTCAAAGCATTCAAGTCGAAGATTGAACTTCCTCCAGGCGTTCTCAGAAGAGTTCTTCACCAGGATTTATTCTCTCACTCAGAACTCTCTCTGTTTTCGTATTTCTACCATCCGGTGTGTGTTGTGTGGTTATTCAAGCGACCCTTGTGCTTGAGATCACGTGTGTGTGTTGTTCTGATCGTGGGTGCACATCAGAAAACACGTGTGTGTGAGTTGTAGTCACCGAACTTGCTCATAAGCAGTTTTCTCTGGTGTGTGTGCCGTGGATGTAGGATACACGATTTGTGTACTCCGAACCACGTAAATCTTCGTGTCTTGTGGTTTGAACGATTTTCACGTTAGATGCTTGATAGGCACGTTGCATTCACACACTAGATAGATTGCTAACTCACCTACCATCGTCAACACATCTAAGTCTCACGTTGTTTCTACAGAAAATTCAAAAGACTTTGTTGTAATTGAAAAAGGGTTGTTTTCAAACTTTTATTGGTAGTATCTATTCAACCCCCCTTCTAGATTACCATATTAGGATTCCGCAAACCTTTCATTTTGTGGAGGTATTGTGGAGGATGCATCTGATGATGAGGCCAACACATATCAACATATACAGAATTCCAGCCATGCATGAAGACCAGCTGTGGATGATGCTGTTAAAAGAAGGATGTACATGAAAAAATTCCTAGGCTCACTAGAAGGGGTCACAACAAGCCCAATAAAATGAAAATTTTGTTCATCTTAAGCCTGTCTTGAAGACTAAATGTTCAAGGGGAATGATTTGGTCACTACAGGCAGACCTTGCATATATAGTCCACAACCCCATTCTCAAAACCAAGTTTTATGTGAAGTAAAATCTGAGCTTCAAGGGATGCAAATTGAATGGAGCAGTTTGAGCGTCATGGTGACTGACCTCACTCAACTTGTGAGAACTCACCTAATCTCCTTTGCTAGGCCTTCAGGGCCATCTGTACAGAGAACAGAAGATGTCTCTAGGCCATCAGGGCCTCCAGAATAGGCAGAAGCTGTTATTGGGCCATCAAGGCCATTGATTCAGGTAGAAGAAGTGATTGAGCCATCAGGGCAGGCTGAGGGAGCCTTTGGGCCATCTGTGCAAGTAGAAGCCTCCGGGCCATCAGGGCCTTCAACCTCAGTTGATCCACCTGCAGACATGGAGCCTAGCACAGAAACATTTCATGCTGAGATTCCTCCTGAAGTTATGAGTGAGCAAACTCCTACTCCTTCCTCTCCTGTAGCTCCATCCACTGCCCCTCCTGCTCCTGAGCCATCCAAGAAACCTCTTCCCAAACACATTTCTTCTCCCACTCCTTTCATTGATGAACCACCATCATCACCTACACCTCCTCCTTCTATTCCACCTCTCCAACCTCTACTTCTGGTACCTCTTCAGCTAGCCCATCTACTCAATCTCCCCCACATTCTTCTCCTCTCTACATCCTCCTACTCCACCATCCTTCATCACCCTCATTCCTAAAGGAGCTGAAAGATATGCAGAACTATCTTAGACAGTAATCTAGAAGGGGGGTTGAATAGATTACTACCTATTAGACACACTATGACCTTCTTTTCGATGGTGACACTAATGTATTAAAATCTCAAACAGATTTGTATTCAATTAGAACTAAGATGTGTATGTTGATTATGAGCAGAACAAAACGATCTATTCGACGTGTGAGAAACCAACGTGCCACCAAACATCTAACGAAAACGTTCAAACCACAGACACGATGATTTAAACTGGTTCAGAGTACACAACTTGTGTACCTACGTCCACCGTCCACACACCACAGCAGAACGATTGCTTATGAGCGAGTTCGACTCTTACAACACACTCACCCACGTTGTCTGAAGCAACACGCATTCAGAACAACTAGCCACACGTGAATCAAGCACAAGGGACGCTTGAATCACAACCACACACACAGATGCATGAGAAATATGAAAGGACAAGAGTTCTGAGATGAAAGAACAATCCAGATGAAGAACTCTTGTCGCTAGCCGTCTAGAAGAACTCAAGCTTCACTTTGATGATCCTCAGATGACGTAGTAGCTTGAACCGTGGACGAACCGACTTCAACTCCGTTCAGAAGATGGATCTTCCTCGCTCTGGACGAGGTTGAAGCAGAGCAATAGGAAGAAGCTTTCTCTCTTGGTTTTTGCTTAGGTTTTTGGTATGGTGGCTTCTTGCTGCGAAAATACCTCAATATGTTCTATATATATGGGTGTCCAAGTTTGGAGAGACGTGTTAAAAAAGAACACACCCAAATATAAACATATCCAAATCTCGTACTGAGTTTTCTCTTCGTCTGTCGACAACCAGTATCACAGATGCTGACAGGTTTCCAGTTTCCTGAACCATGGTCTTTGGGAAGACTTTATCTGTGTGTAGCTGTCGACAGGCGATTTGTTGCTATCGACAGGCAGAGTTCTTTTATGTTTCCTGAAGCTTGTTTGTCTTTCCTGTGCTCATCTGTCGATAGGGACCCTTAGGGTTGTCGACAGGTGCTTACCTGAAGTCATTTTCTGAGCTTTGCTCTTGCATTTGAATGTTTGTCTTGCATACATTCACACCTACATTAAAGACATTCTAAGTGAGATACAATAAATTATAGATGATCAATTGAAGCATGTTTTTATATGACTGTATCTTGCTTGACTTTGTCACTATCGTCATGTTTCAACCATTCACCTCAACATCATTAACATGTTCATCATCAAAAACATTTAAGTACAACCATCACACATGAGAACCATCACACATAAGTACAAAATTGTCAATTTATGCACAATTGATGTTTCTCCCCCTTTTGGCAACATCCAAAAAAAAATAGACCATGCACTTATGAAGAGGAATTAGGCAAATAACTGTAGATTTCATTCAACGATCATTCAGTACACACAGTTGCAAAAGATTTGCATGTCATGACATAAAGAAAGGCAAAAGAAGGGAAATTACATGACTGACACAACAAACTAAGACACCAGTGACATGACCCAGACCTAATGAAAAGGACAACTACATTTCCCAGATGAATTCCTAGACTCTCTAGACATCGTCATTCCCCGGAGTAGGGGTATGACAGAACCCATGAAGCTCTGTAGAAAGCCTGGTAAGCCTATGCTGAATTTGCACGTGAGTGTCAGCCAAGGCATCCATCCTTGTATCAACATGATCAAACCGAGCGTTGAGATGGGCAAAGCCGGTGGTCATTTGTTGCTGCATTTGGGCCAGTTGAGCAGCTATGAAATCTCTGAGAGATTGTGCTTGATCTGGTAGTCCTTGGTCTTCGGCATCTTCTGCATCTTCATCATCATCTCCCTGAGCATCCATTGGCTCTGCTTGGGAGTCCGCATCAGCATCTTCATGATCAGAATCTTCTTCACCAGCCTGCTCCTTGCCCTTTAAGTCCCTAGACTTTCCCATCATGAACTTGTAGCCCATCCTATGGGCTGCAGTAAGATCAAAGGAACTGCGGGATTTGAGAGTGACCATCTCTCCTGCAGGTATGTTGATGCCAAGGAGAGGAGGAGAGAGGTAATGGGGCAAGCATAGGGCATTGACCTCTAGGATTGCGGAAGCATTGCCTAAGGAGGTCAATCATGAGAAGAGGCAACTTAACCTGCTCACCGTGAGAAAGAGTAGAAAAGGGATTTGTGAACTCAGTCACAAGTTCCCGGCTGCCATCCCCTTGGGCACAATGATGGTGGTGAAGATGTGATGTATGAGACGATGAAGAGGGAAGGAATTGACATTCAATTTCAGACGATCCTTGGTAAAATCATATGGCTGCAAAGTAATGAGATTGTAATAGTCTGATGCAGCAGGATGATTGATCAGAACATCAATGCCAGAGTTGGGGATTTGAAAAGCACGAGTGAGAAGATTGGTGTGATTTTGAAGGGAGTGCCTTTCACCTTGGTGTAGAGTTCACCAGTGTCTGATAGCCCAAGGTTGTTGAAGAACTCCGTCACAGCAGTTGGAGAATACTGCGTGTGGGAGTACGAGAAGGTGGTCCAACCCTGGATGTCGAAGAGGGGCTGTAGATCGGGGAACATAGCCTCTAGAGAAACGAAGTCCACATACTGTGGTTGCACGAGCTTGGTGAAGGAGCCATGAACCCTAAGGAGGTGTAGATTTGGAGGGACGATGAGTTCTAGGAGACGGTCATCCCGATGCTTGGTTCGGCGCTCTGCAGGAGCCCCGAACCTTCTCCGGCATCGGAAGAGGCGGGACGGCGATGGGAGACCAGACGTTTGCCCTTGGGAGCCATGGAGGGTGTGAAATCGGAGTGGGAAAGATCTTTGTAAAGAGAAAAGAGACAGGAAGAGAAGAAGAACCAGGAAGAACCAGAAATTAGGTCTGGCGCTCTGGAGAAAGGAAGGTTAGGATTGAAAAGGGGAAGGAGAGGAGTTTTGGAAGTTGGGAATAGGGTGAGGAGACATAGGTGTCCTTTTAAAGAGATTTGAAAAGAGTTTGAAACGGAAAGGGACCCACAAAATCCGGTAAAAAGGGTGCGCCGTTGGCTTCTGAACTGCCCCGACCGCCGACGTGTCGACAGGCACATTTGCAGCTGTCGATAGGCACACTCATTTTGTAGCCATATAGAAATTGGACAAAAATTGAATGCAACGAGTGTCCCAATGGACTGAAGGTTGAAAATTGTATATACCCATTAAAAATGTCATACCCACTAGTATGAAGACAAATCAAAGGTCTACAATGGTGAGAAATAACCATGGGATTCTTAAGTTGTAGCAATTAGAAAACATCGTTCAAGGAACATAGAAACTAAGACAACTCCTGTGAATAAAAGCCATTGTAGAAAACCATATTTCGAAGTGGGTAATGTTCAGTTGTGTATGAAGATAATGTGGACATGAGCAATTGACAGTAAATGACAAATTGGCCTTTTTGTAGAACTTGGAGCTTCACTCTATTTCAACTTAGAAGTTAATCATTGTTAATTTAGAGTGGGAAAAGTGGTAATTAGGATCACTTTCCCTTTTGACGCGAAGGTAGACATTTGAGATGCCAATACCCCCAGTTACTTAGTGTGAGTGACCATCATACCATTGTACAGAGTTAATGATTAACTTTTTCACGCGAAGACGGACATTGGTGATGCCCATGCCCCGGTTACTCAGTAAGACTTATCATTGCTCTGCTTTCTTTCTTCCCATTTCTCATTTTTTTATTGAAATAGATAGCTTTTCTCCTTCGTTTCTATTTTGAAACTCAAGGTCAAAGGTATTTAAGGTCAAAAGCCAATGTAAAACATCAAGTTCCATAACCTTCTTACTTATCAATCCATAAAAAACATGATAATCCACAATGAAGTTATTCAAATGAGTTAGGTTGAAGTCTTATGTTTGTTCAATGTTGTCTAAATGACACACCCTAGACTCTCTCAAGAAATTATTTCAAAATCATTATGACTTAATCAATATCGTTGGTACTATGTGAGTATGAAAGATTATAACTGCAAATAAGTACACAATTTCACTCACCTTGCGTCACTTGTATGAACATACTCATTAAGTAGGATGAGAAAAGATGAAGAAGTGTCAGTGAAATGTGTATCTGTCGACAGCAGGTGAGGGCCTGTCGACAGATGTTAACAGTTATTGAAAAGCTTGCTTCACGGTGAACATATCTATCTACAAATGAATTTTTGTTGTCGACAAATGTACACAGACTGAAAGATTGGAGTTCGGGGGGGTCACAAACTGAGATGGTCTGTCGACAGCAAAGGAGGGAGCTGTCGACAGATGCACACAGACTTCAAAACCTGGTTTCTGTGAAGGCATATCTGTCGACAGATGATTTGATAGTTCGACAGGTGCTTGACAGATCAATTTTAAGGCTGAGAATGGAGGGAAATTGAGCTACATGCTTGGGGATTTCAACATATCAAGAATAGAGATTTGCCTTCATGAATTTCACGCACCAACCCTAAACCACTCCCCCATAGTGTGTGCATGTGTAGACCATATACACTCATTTCATACAAGTCGAACAATGGTATTCACATGCATGGCAACCATTTGCATCAAGAAGACACACAAAATCATATACCTCAGAATTTCATTTTGATTCAGAATTTCATGGGCCAAGGATAAAAGAAACCAAATGTCCTATTTTAAGTGGATGACTTTTGTGTGCAAGATTACTATGGATACTTGGCGGAGGATTTTTTCCTCACGCATGATGATAGTTTCCGAACAAACTTGACATGTTCTTCCACATGTCACCATTTGATATACTCATAATCAGAACACCTAAAGATCATGCAGTTTAAAATTGGATATTAGTGTCATTGCACTTTCACAAGCCCAATTCTCTTCTCAATGAAGTGAACCTATCGTCAGACAAAGGTTTGGTGAAGACATCTGCCAGTTGTTTCTCTGTGGGTATGAAACTAAGCTCCAAGGTTTTGTTTGCTACCTCATCTCTCAGAAAATGATGTCTAATCTCGATGTTTTAGTTTTCTTGAGTGTTGAATTGGATTTTTGGAGAGATTAATAGCACTAGTGTTGTCACATAGGATAGATGTACATCCAATGTCATGTTGTAGTCACACAACTGACTTTTTATCCACAATACTTGAGCCGTACAACTCCCTGAAGCAACATATTCTGCCTCTGCAGTGGAAAGTGCAACTGAGTGTTGCTTCTTGGATGCCCACGAAACCTGCAACCACCCAAAAATTGACAGTACCCACTAGTACTTTTTCTATCAATTTTACACCCAGCATAGTCAGCATCAGAATAAGAATCAATCAAGGCTACTACCTGCTGGATACCATAAACCCAAATCATGTGTTCCTGAGAGATATCTGAAAATTCTCTTAACTGCAATCAAGTGGCTTTCCTTTGGACTAGATTGATATCTAGCACAAAGACAAACACTAAACTGTATGTCAGGCCTGCTTGCGGTAAGGTAAAGGAGGAGCTAATCATACCTCAGTATTGCTTTGCGTCTACCAATTTACCTTTGTCATCATTTTCAAGTTTAACACTTGTACTCATTGGGGTGGAGGCTGGCTTGGTTGTTCAAACTGAAATCTTTTCAGTAGCTCCTTGACATATTTTTCTTGATTGATGAAGAAGCCATCTTCAATTGTTTTACTTGCAAGCCCAAAAAGATTGAAGCTCCCCCATTAGACTCATCTCAAATTCACTGTACATATGTTTTGAAAACTCTTCACATAGTGAAGGATTAGTGGAACCAAAGATAATATCGTCCACATAGACTTGAACAACATGATATGATATTGTGAACACATTTAGTAAGAGAGTTTGGTCCCTTTACCTCTGGAGTAGTTTTTACTCACCAAAAATTTACTTAACCTATCGACCAAGCTCGGGGTGCCTGTTTCAAACCATAAAGAGCTTTGTGCAACTTATAGACATGGTTAGGCCTATTTTCATCCTCAATCCAGGTGGTTGAGAAACATAGACTTCTTCTTTGATGTAGCTATTCAAGAAAGCAGTTTTAACATCCATTTGAAAAAGTTTGAATTATTTGAGCATGTATATGCCATCAAAATTCTAACTGCCTCAAGCCTAGCTACAGGTGCAAAGGATTCTTCAAAGTCTATCCCAAATTCTTGATTATATCATTTTGCTACCAGTCTAGCTTTGTTTCTCACCACTTTACCCTCTTCATTTAGTTTATTCCTAAATACCCATCTTGTCTCAATGATAGAAATTTCAGGGGTTCTAGGAACTAAACTCCAGACATTATTTCTTTCAAATTATCCTAGTTCCTCATGCATAGCATCTATCTAAGAATTTTCTTTTAGAGTCTCTTCAACATTTTTAGGTTCCACTTGAGAGACAAAAGCTAAATGATCTTGTTCAACAACTTGCCTAACCTGAGATCTAGTTTGAACTTTATCATTTACATTGCCAATTACATTATCAAGTGGGTGATCTTTGAGTACCTGACATTTGTGATTGTTGAAGGACCCGGTTAATCTTGAACTTGAGGAAGTTGATCTTGTGTAACTTGTTCTTGAGGAGGGTGTTCTTGAAGATTTTCATCTTGAGTCTTTTCCTCTTGAGGATCTTCTTCAGTTTCATCATCTTGTTTTCTAAAAAGTATTCCTTCATCATCATCATCATCATACCTGCGAAAGTATGCATTGTTAGATTTTGTTTCTACTTAAGGATTTCCTTTAGTTTTCTCATGTTGTTTCCCAAGTATTATTCCTTCATCTTCATCATCATACCTGCGAAAATTTGCATCGTTAGTCTTTGCATGATACTCATCAAAAATAACATGTGGAGTTTCTTCCACAGTTCTATTTTTATTGTTAAACACTCTATATGCTCTAGAGTGCTCTGAGTATCCTAGAAAAATACCTAGATCACTTTTGGCTTCAAATTTATCTAAATCAATTTTGTTATTGTCATGAATAAACACTTTGGAGCCAAAAACCCTGAAGTACCCAATACTGGGTTTCTTACCTTTTAAGAGTTCATAGGGAGTTTTCTTCATCACAGGTCTTACCATGGCTCTATTGAGGATGTAGCATGAGGTATTCACTGATTCTGCCCAAAAACTTCTTGTGAGTTGGCTTTCAACCAGAAGAGTGCGAGCCATTTCCACCAAGCTCATGTTCTTTCTCTCCACTACTCCATTTTGTTCTGGTGTCCTTGGGGAGGAAAACATGTGATCTATCCCTTGATTCCTGCAAAAATCAGAAAAAGAGTTATTGTCAAACTCTCCCCCATGATCAGTGCAGATTGAGCATATTCTGTTTGTGCTCGCATGCTCAATCTTATTAAAGAACTCTTCAAAGACTTTAAGTGTCTCATTTTTGTGAGCCAAGATTGACCCAAGTGAACCTAGAAAAATCATCCACAATGACAAATCCAAAACATTTGCCATTGATTCTCAATGTTCTAGTAGGTCCAAAAAGGACCATGTGCAACAATTCATAGGTTTTGAAGTGATTACCGGTGCTTTTGATTTGAAAGACTTTCTGGTTTGTTTTCCCTATGCACATGCATCACAAAAACTTTCATTTTATTGAAAGAAATTTTAGGAAGTCCACTTACCGATTTCATCCTCATGATCTTGTGCAAAACATTGTAGCTCGCATGGCCAAGCCTACGATGCCACAAAGTCAACTCATCTTGTTTACTTGCAACAAGACACAAGTTTTGTTCTTTGGTTCATCTAAATCAACCAAATAGATGTTGTTCACCCTTTTTCCAGAAAACTTAAGACTTCCAGTTTCTTTATCAACATTTTGAATGCATTTGATTCAAAGATTACTTGTGGCCTTTATCACACAATTGACTTATGCTAAGTAAATTGTGGTTAAGAGCATCAACCAACCACGTTGTCTATTGAGTTAGAGGCATACTTACCTACCTTACCTGTGCCAATGATTCGGCCCTTATTGTTACCTCCAAAGACAACTGACCTCCCTCTTTCTCCACTAGCAGACAGAATTTTCTTTGTCGCCCATCATGTGCCTCGAGCAGCCACTATCCAAGTACCATTTGTTTTAATTTTTGGCTGCTAGGCATTCCTTGCATAGATGGATCAGACAAGAGGTTTTGGTACCCAAATTACTTTGGGTCCAAATTTTCATTCAAGCCAGAAAGTAAATGCTTTGGAATCCAAACTTGTTTGCATTTCAGTTTATTTGAATTATTCCAGTATTATTTTTCCTTGTGGCCAAGTCTCTTACAAACATTGCATGATGAAGATTTCTTTAAAGCAGTTGATTTGTTGATTTTATGAACATTCATTTGCATTTTACCCTTTTGTTGTCTGGATGGCTGTCCCTTGACAGCATACTGTCAGGCCTGTCGACAGCTCTCATTGGGTCTGTCGACAGACTGCTTATGTTGCTGAGCAGATGAAGTCTTTTGTTTAAGTTGTTGTTGCTTACCCTTGATTTGAGCTTTCTTGCTCTTGGGTGGACTTTGTTTACTTGTACTTGGACTACAATCAACAAAAGATGTAATCAATGTCTTTCCAAGTTCCTTTTGTTTTTCAGGTTGAAATCCAAGTCCATGTCTTGATACATGTATATTAGCACCCAAAACAGCATCAAGATTTTGCTTTCCTTTTACAAATCTTGTAAGATCTTCAGTTTTTTCTTTTAATTCCTTCTCAGCTTGTTCCAGCCTTTTTTCAATCTCTTGCTTTTCATTTTGAAGATTTTCAAGGGAATTGATTAATCTCTGTTTTCTTTTTCATTTTCTTGCAATCTTTCTTTCATGCAATCCATTTCTTCATAGAGACTTTCTTGGTCAATTTTCAGTGAATCAATTTCTTTAGACATGATTGCAAGTTGTTCATCATTAGATGTGCTATGAATGAGTGAGTTGATTTTCTTTTTCAATGCTTTGTTTTCAGACTTGAAATCACAAAATTTTCAAAAAGCAGGGTGTATGCTTCTTCCCATTCATCAACTGTATAGTTTTCAAAGGAAGAATTTACCTCACTTGAGTCTTCACTTCTTGCCATGAAGCACTGAATTTGTTCATCTCTGGAGCTTCCTTGGTCATTGTCTTCCTCATCTTCATCACTCCATGTCGCCATCATTGCCTTGGCTTTCTTGAAAGTGATTTTGTCCTTCTTCAGTTTCTTCTTGAGCTCCGGGCATTCTCCTCTCATGTGCCCTGGTTTCTTACACTCATAGCACACAATCATGTCAGATTTTTTGTTAGTATCAAATTTATTGGAAAAATCTTTCTTTTGAAAAGACTTGAGATTACCTGAGCCTTTCTTTTTGAACCGTAAGAACTTTTTGAACTGTCTAGTGAGCATGGCCATTTCATCATTCTCACTATCACTAGACGTTCCATTTTCATCACTTTCCTGTTGGATCTCTTTCTTGGAGCTTGAGGAATTTTTGTTGAGGGCTTTTAGAGCAATTGATTTCCTGGGATTTTCTTCAGTTTCTTTTCTTTTTATGTTTATCTCATAGGTCATCAAGGATCCAATTAACTCATCTAATTTCATTGTTGAAAGATCCTTAGAGTCCTCAATGACAGTGGCCTTAGTGTGCCAAGAGGATGGAAGAGACCGAAGTATCTTCCTCACTAAGTCACTTTCAGTGTACTCCTTTTTAAGACCTTTCAATCCATTGATTATTAGCATGAATCTAGCAAACATATCTGAAATTGTTTCTTTATTTTTCATTCTAAACATTTCATATTCAGATATGAGCATGCTAGCCTTGGTTTCCCTTACCTCAGACGTACCTTCGTAAATGAGTTCAAGCTTGTCCCACATTTCTTTTGCTGAAGTACATGTGGAGACTCTTGAAAACTCCTTGGGATGCACAGCGCACTGCATCATGTTCAACACACTCCAATTGAGAGTTCTTTTACGAATTTGTTCATTTTTTCCAAGTATCTTCATCCTCGGACAGCACATACGCTCCTTTGCTGACGATCTTCCATAGCTCAAAGTCTTGAGCTCTCAGAAAGACCTGCATGTGATTTTTCCAATAAGGATAGTCAGTGCCATCAAGGAAGGGTGCCCTGGACACTGAGTGTCCTTCAGCTACAAACCCTTTGTGAGTTTCCATGAGATCGAATTTCTCTTGATCGTTAGATCAATCTTTAAAGCAGTAATCGGACAAACCTCGCTCTGATACCAATTGAAAGATATGCGAAACTATCTTAGACAGTAATCTAGAGGGGGGGTTGAATAGATTACTACCTATTAGACACACTATGACCTTCTTTTCGATGGTGACACTAACTTATTGAAATCTCAAATAGATTTGTATTCAATTAGAACTAATATGTATATGTTGATTATGAGCAGAACAAATAACGATCTATTCGACGTGTGAGAAACCAACGTGCCTACCAAACTCTAACGTAAAATGTTCAACCCCAGACACGATGATTTAAGGTGGTTCGGAGTACACAACTTGTGTATCCTACGTCCACCGTCCACACCACACGTAGAATGACTGCTTATGAGCGAGTTCGACTCTTACAACACCTCACCCACGTTGTCTGAAGCAAACACGCATTCAGAACAACTAGCCACACGTAATCAAGCACAAGGGATGTTTGAATCACACCACACACACAGATGTATGAGAAATATGAAGGACAAGAGTTCTGAGATGAAAGAACAAATCCTATGAGAACTCTTGTCGTTGGTCGTCCAGAAGAACTCCAAGCTTCACTTTGATGATCCTCAGATGACGTAGTATCTTGACCGTGGACGAACCAACTTCAACTCCGTTCGGAAGATGGATCTTCCTCGCTCTGGATGGAGGGTTGAAGCAGAGCAGCAGGAGAAGCGTTCTCTCTCTTTGGTTTTGCTTAGGGTTTTGTATGGTGGCTTCTTGCTGCAAAAATACCTCAATATGTTCTCTATATATGGGTGTCCAAGTTTGGAGAGACATGTTAAAAGGAAACCCCAAATAAAAACATATCCAAATCTCGTAATTGAGTTTTCTCTTCGTCGTCAACAACCAGTATTGTGTCTGTCGACAGATGCTGATAGGTTTCCAGTTTCCTGAACCATGGTCTTGCGGGAAAGACTTTATCTGTGTGTGTAGCTGTCGATAGACAATTTGTTGCTGTCGACAGCAGAGTTCTTTTGTGTTTCCTGAAGCTTGTTTGTCTTTCCTGCTCATCTGTCGACAGGGACCTTTAGGGCTGTCGACAGGTGCTTACCTGAAGTCATTTCTTGGCTTTGCTCTTGCATTTGAATGTTATCTTGCATACATTCACACCTACATTAAAGAACATTCTAAGTGAGATACAATAAATATATAGATGATCAATTGAAGCATGTTTTTATATGATTGTATCTTGCTTGACTTTATCACTGTCATCATGTTTCAACCATTCACTCAACATCAATTAACAGTGTTCATCATCAAAACTTTAAGTACAACCATCACACTGAGAACCCAACAGGAGCCTGTTGTATTGGCATTTATGTCAATCATATTAAGGATGAATTTGAGGCAGCCATTATCCAAATAGTCTTATATGTTTCCTCTCATGTTCACATGATTGATTCTCCACCCTCTCCTAGTCCTGCTCCGAAAAAGAGAAAAATTTCCCAAGAACATGCTCTCCGAAGTTCTTCATCATTGTTTCCTCCATTGTGGTACTCCCTAACAGTTGTCCACAGATGAAAATCCATCTACACTGAATACCTTCAGAAGTGCACCTTTGCTGCAACTTTTGGACTCCCTTATCTGAATCTTTCAGAATACCTTTCTCTATCTTTCCTTTGTCTAATGTGCCCAAGCCTGACATCAAGAATATTCTCTCTACTATTGAGTCCAAGATTGAGGAACAGTGGGCCAGATCCAATAGAGCTCTTTACAGATACTTTGAATTGCAAGGGATCACAGATACCCTCCGTCTGATCACACTCTTTCTTTATCAGAATGGTTTTGTGCATCAGCACACCTCCTCTTGAGACCCTCATATCAGAAAGAAGTCAAGTTGGTAAGCCAGTTTCAGATGTACAATACTATTGTCATATTCATAATATCCCTGAAGTTCAATTAGCACAGTTCAGATCTCTCTGGATGGACTTTGGTCCTTGCGCCAGGATCATACGGCTTTTCAAGTTGATTTTGCACTCTCAAGCTTCCAGAGTTCAAGTTATTACCTCAGCTGCACTTCCTTCTCATGGACTCTAATGTTGGTCCCATCATTTTTGAAAGATATGCCAGAGTCAAGCCCGGATTCAGTCCAAAAGGAATTTCCCTAGCTTTTCCTCACTTTCTTTTAGAGAGTATCACAGAGGGTTCATCAAATCTTCAGTTTTAGCCCCTCTATTAGCTGAATCATAAATATTTTTTCCAAATGAGTGGTGCAAGAAATATCACCAGCAGCTCTCCAACTAGATCATCTAAATGTAGCTCAATTCAAATTCGATCAGCCACCTTATCTCCTGAACATTCATGGATCTAAACTCCATCAACTTGGTGACAGATCCTTATTCCATCTGGGTTGAAAGGTACAATGTATACATTGCTCTGAGGCAGAATTGATAGCTCAAAACATTGCTTATCCTATCTCCTTGATCAGTTTCTGCAAACATACATACTAGTTTTTGGCACATAGCCTCTACAGGATGACTCTCAGTGATCTAGAGTACAATCAGTTTCTTGAGGATCAGAGGTAGCTTCACATTCAGAAATTCAGTACAGCTATGGGGCCTTCCTATAGTATCAGCTGGGAATTGTTTAAGAATCATTTTGAAGAGCAGGAAGTCAAAGCTTGGCCTATCATCACATGCCTTGCTTCTCTCTTGTCCCTTGCCTTCTATATATCAAACTGGCCTCCATTTCTCTTTGCATCTTTTATCATCTACTTTTCTTTTTGATTAATGACAAAAAGGGGGAACATACTCTGAAATACATATTTATCACTTTACTTAGAATTTTTTCAAACATTACTTCCTTATTTTATTATTTTGTCATCACCAAAAAGGGGAGATTGATGAACAATTTATCTCCACTTATATATTTTGGATAAACAAAACCATTGAAAATACTGACTAACTATTATTTGAAGTTTGTCAATAGGTATCAAATGAAATAATTCTGTAAGTTGGATACACTCAATTAAATTAGAAGTCTATTGCTATAAATTACCTAAGTCTACGTCGATTATTATTGTAAGTTCACATCGACTACTGCCTCAACATCACATCGTTATAGTTCACTTAAACATCAATTACATTTCAACATGATTTCATTTAAACATCGATTACATTTCAACATCAACTTCACTTAAACATCGATTATGTTTCAACATCGATTTCATTTAAAAATCCTTACATTTCAACATCGATTATGTTTCAACATCGATTATTTTCAACATCGATTATGCTTCAATCGATTTCACTTCAACATCGATTATGCTCACATCGATTTCATTTAAACATCGATTATGCTCACATCGATTACACTCACATTGATTTCATTTAAACATCGATTACGCTCACATCGATTTCACTTAAACATCGATTACGCTTCAACATCGATTATGTTCACATCAATTATCCTTTGGACATCGACTCTTTAAACATCAACTATGTTCACATCAATTATCTCTTGTACATCGACTGTCTCTAAACATCGACTCTTTGAACATCATTATGTTCACATCGATTATCTCTTGGACATCGACTGTCTCTGAACATCGACTCTCTTTGAACATCGATTATATAGACATCGACTGTCTCTAAACATCGACTCTCTGAACATCAACTATGTTCACATCGATTATCTCTTCGACATCGACTATCTCTAAACATCGACGCTTTGAACATCAACTATATATGTTCACATCGATTATGTTTGGACATCGACTATTCTTTGAACATCGACTGTATTACCTTGATAATGAGCTTTACAATGATCATTTGATTATGGCTATAATTAAAGTTTTACTAACCATGATAAATTAGTCTTAATCATATTTTGCCTCGTAGTTCCTTTCAAATTTATTTTGAAATGTTGTGTGTTTCAAATCTTCCCGCAAACTGTTGCGTATCCTTTGCACACAAGCATTTATCATGGGTACAGTATCTATGCACGTCATCTTTTACTGGTTACCACTTTCATGACATATCAGTTAGAACTTTAAATGATGACAGATGGTATTTCCTCTTTAGTATATCCTCTTGTAGTATGGCCAGTGACATTGACTGGCAGTTTAGATACATTTGAGTTGTCTATCTTCCGGCATTTATTGTCTGTAGTTTTTCGGTAGTCACACACGTTTACAGCGTTGGACATATCATGTTGACCAGAGTAAAGAAGATATCCATATGATCTTCCTCTCACTATGTCTCTATCCAAGCATTTATTATCTGCAGGTTTTCCGAGTTTCTTACGTTGGACCAGCTACAACTGTCAGGAGACACATTTCAAGATGAGAGACAACAAACACTTCAACAGATACTTCTTCAAGAAGAAGATAAATAGAAGTGAAGATCAATCCTTCTTGGATAGAAAGAAAGAAAAGCTCGCTCCTTCATTTAGAAAAAGCCTCTTGCTCTTAGCTCTCTACAAAGCACTATTCTTCCATTCCTTCTAGAGTGTGAGAGCTTGTCTTAGATCTGAGAGATCATCTTCTTAGTGTAATTCTTTTAGTCCCTCAGATTCTGCCTCAGATCAAGCATTGTATTGTTGCTATTAGCTTGGTCTAGGGGCCATCATCTCTTTACTCTTCTTTGAGTGCTCCTCTTCATCTGTGAAGACAGGACCTGCTTGTTGTGTTGAGTGTGTTTTGAAATTTCTTATTGATGATTTCTTTAATGATGACCAATGAACATCACTCATTTCTTTGATTTTGATGATGACATATTGAACATATTGCACATATTGAATATATTACAATAATCTCAAACAACATGTTCTTGATACTTAATATCTCATATCTTACTGTTTATGACATGTTTTGATGGTCTGCTCTTCATTTGTATAGGTTTACAAAGTTTTTGTAAAAGTAGGTCGACTCTAGTTGACAGACAGGTCGACTCTACAAGGCTGACTAGCAAACTCCTGAAGAAAAAGTCACAGTAGTGTCGACTCCAGTTGACAGACAGGTCGACACATATAATCTGCTCAGCAAGTTTCTGAAGAGAAATTGGTATGTAGTGTCGACTCTATTTGCAGATGAGGTCGACACTAGTATTCATCCAGTGAACTTGATTTGGTCGATTAAACAACAGGCTGACTCTAGAGGGTGATCAGGTCGACTCTACCTGTTGGATAGGTCGACACTAGTTGTCTTTCAGGTCGACACTAGTGTTTTGACAGTAAGCTCTGAACTTATGATTGATCTGTAGGTCGACTCTCTTGAAGAATGAGGTCGACTCTCTCTTTCTGTGCAAACCCAGAATTGTGCAGAGGATGAATCCGATGGTTGTGATTTCGTTCTAAAGTCCTTATGGGAGATGTTGTAATTACTAGATTGCCCTTTCATCCAAGTGGCAATGTGACGAAGACCTTTTTGACACATGGCAGCCCAGGATGCATTCTAGGTTTCTGTGCACATTCCCTTCACGTAAAAAGGGATTGCACGGAGGCTATAAAAGCTCTTATCTCTGTTCTAAAGAAAAGAAGCGCCCAACACGAGCAATCCAGAGCCCGCAAGCTTCCAGCCTTCCAGCAATTACATCCAAAGGTGTGGTGATCAAGGCCAAGCTGTGATGTGCTGAGAAAGGGAGCAAATCGAGCTGAAGAGCAGAAGAAGAAGAAGAAGAAGTTCTGGCAATTCAGATGCCATTGGAGCAGAGCATAGGGAATTGAAGAGGATCTCCATCGAATCCTTCAAGACTCTTCAATTCAAGCTTCTGCAAGACTTCTTCACCGAGGAACATCCAACCCACATCATTTTAATTATTTCTTGGATTGTTCATCTCGCTTTCATTTGTGAGATATGTGCATGAAGTTCTTTGCAGATTCTGTGTATGATTGAGTCTGTGAATCAGATCATTGCTAGAGGATCTGATCTCTTATGTTTTTGATCTAGCTTGTGTTGAGCTGTCGTGCTCAGTTGGTTAGTCGTCGTACTCACTGTGTGTTGTGAGCCGTCGTGCTCAGTTTGTGAGTCATCGTACTCACTGTGCGTTGTGTGCTGTCGCGCTCTGGTTGGTGAGTCATTGCACTCACTGTGTGGTTGAGCCGTCTTGCTCAGTTTGGAGTCGTCGTGCTCCAGTTGTGGTTTGAGCCGTCGTGGTCAAGTGTTTTAGAGTCGTCGTGCTCCAGGTTGTGTGTTTGAGCAATTGAGCAAGGTTGTTTTGGAGCCGTCGTGCTCCAGTGTGTTGTACTCTTTTTGAGTAGTGAAGCCTCACTGTGTGAGGGGAGGATGTAGGAATCACTGGTGTGATTTTTGAACCACCTAAAAATCCTTGTGCAATGGTTTGATCTGTATCTTGCACTATATGCTTGCATAAGATTTCGCTTTCACTACTTGTACAACTGCTTCACACATTTTATTCACACAACTCACACATACACACTTCAGATCAGTAATAGTTTCTGCTGAATAGATCTATAAATCGAAGTGATCTTTGAATTGTTTAAGCTTCCGCATAATTGGTGTTAGATCTATTCAACCCCCCCCCCCTTCTAGATTTGTTCATACTCTGAATTCGATCCTACAATTGGTATCAGAGCAGGTTAATATCTGTTTCTTATCTGATTTGATTGCATCTATTTGATCTGTGTGTTCTGACTACTTGATCTGTTTGCTTACTCATTTCCTGTCTCATACTTTGTGTCATGGATTCTCGAGGATTTGTAGCTGAGGGCCATTCCATTAATAGACCACCATTTTTTGATGGGTCTGATTACTCCTACTGGAAAAATCACTTGCAAGTGTTTCTAAGGGCACAAAACTATGAAATCTGGAAAATAGTTGAAAAGGGTCCTTATGAAAACCATAGAGATGAGGAGAATTGGACTAGAGAGCAAATTAGGAAAGCTACTCTTAATTACATTGCCATGAATATGCTTCAGTGTGTTGTTCACCCTAAAGAATATTCAAGAATATCCATGTGCAAATCCGCTAAGGAAATGTGGATAAACTTGAATTAATGTATGAAGAAACATCTAAAGTTAGGGAAACCAAAGCAATCATACTTGTTTCTGAATATGAGTTGTTTATGATGAAATGATGAGTCAATTTCTGAAATGTTTGCCAGGTTTATCACAATCATCAATGGACTGAAGGTACTAGGTAAAGAGTACACTAATGTTGATCTGGTAAGAAAAATCTTGCGCTCTCTATCATCTATTTGGCACACAAAGGCTACATTATTGAAGATTCTAAGGATTTATCCAAATTTCTTTGGATAAACTCATAGGGTCTTTAATGACTTATGAATAAATCTGAAAAGAACTAAAGAACATATGCTTAAGCTAAACCAGTAGCACTTAAGGCTTCATCAAGCAACAAAGAGAAAAGTCAAGAAAAATCAAGCTCTGAAGAGTCTGAGTCTGATGAGGATGAACTTGCCCTCATGACTAGGCAATTCAGAAAATTTTTAAATCAAGAAGAGGAAAATTCAATGGAAAGAAAAATATTCTTCTGGTAAAAAAATACTTCTTCTTCAAACTTTAATGCTGGTAGAAATCAAAAAACTGATGAAGGTGTTATTTGCTATAGGTGTAACAAGGCAGGACACATGACGGGGAGTGTCCTGAAGTCAAGAAGGACAAATACAATAAGAACAAACAATGAAGAAACAAAAGTCATGATAGCAACTTGGTCGGATGAAGACCAAAGTGAGGATGAAGAAGAGAACTCCTCAAGCTCAGAAAATGAGGAGTTATGCTTTATGGTCAACAGCAGTGATGGAACGGTAAGCTCTTCGTTTGAACAATATACTATCGAAGATTGGGAAGATGCATATGCTGCTTTGGTAAAAAAATATTCTGAAATAAGAAAAGAAAATAAACATCTGAAAAAAAAATGAAAATGTCATGCATACTTCCTTAAATAGAAGAATATCTAAATATGAAAATGAAATATCTGAATTAATGAGAAAATGAAGAACTTCTAAATGAAATGGATGAATTCAAAATTGCATCTCAAAAGGCTAACAGTGAACTGGTAAATCTTTCTGAGAAAATGAAATTGCAACAAATAGAAAAGCAACAAGTTATTGATGAAATTCAGAAACTTAAGAAGTTGCTGGCTGAAAAGGAACAAGTGATTAAAAAATTCACAAATGGAAAAGAAAATCTTGATGCATTGTTAGAAATAAGAATGAATGCTGAAAAATATGGATTAGGATTCACCACAAAAAAATCAGTGAAAAATAAATCTGGTGAAAAGAAAGAAAAACCTTCAAAAATTCCTTTGATAAAATTTGTCAAAAGCACTAGTCTAGAAAGCAAAAATAAACAAGTGTCAAAGAAAACAACTGAAACAATAAAAAACCAAAATAAAAAGATAATGTCTAATTAGAAGAAACAAAATAGGTCGACACATGCTGTAGACAGGTCGACACAGGTTAACCATAAGGTCAAGCTTGTGGTCACTGAGTCGACTATGCCTCAACATAGGTCGACTTATCCACTTCTGAACAACATAGGATAATTCACAAAAATTCAAATAAAAATCTGAAAAATTATAAAAACACAAAAACACACTTTCATGATGATTATTGGAGAACTAGAACTTTATATCAATCCAATTGGATCAATTCTTGGAATCAATGGTATCATAATCTTCATTGGTACCATTCACAATCTTTCTATCCAAAGTTTCTAAGATATCAACTAAATTTTTTTTATGGATTTCCATACATGAACAATCATTTCAAAAAGTATAATTTCCCTACTCATGAAAGGAAAAACACTGGTATTTTCATTTCAAATCAGAATGTTAAAATACCAAAAAGGTAAATCATTTGAAACAAAACAAAAGCCAAAAACAACTCAAATATGGATTAGAAAAGATTTATTGTTTTTGCTCAAACAAACTGATGGTCCAACAATATTTGGGTACCAAAATCTTTTCTTCTCTGATCTGATTTGTGCAGGAAGGTCGTGCACCCAGCTTCAATGTGTAGTTCTTAACAGTGGGTGTTCACGACACATGACTGGAGACAGAACAATGTTCTCATTGCTGATTGAAAAGGAAGGAGGATCTGTTACTTTTGGACGTAAAAATAAAGGGAAAATAATTGGATCTGGAAAGGTTGGTAAATCATCCTCAAACTCAATTGAAAATGTTATGTTAGTTGATGGTTTGAATTACAATCTTTTGAGCATTAGCCAATTGTGCAAAGTTGTTTTTGAATCAGACTTTTGCAAAATACTTGATTCTTCATCTGAAAAAATAAAATTCTTTGGAAAAAGAGAAAACAATGTCTACATGATCAATTTGGATAAAAACTTTGCTGAAAACATTTGTTTGGTTGCAAATAAAAGTGAAATTGCATGGACATGGCACAAGAGACTTGGTCATGTAAGTTTCAACAAAATAAATAAACTCTTAAGGCTAAATCTGGTTAAAAGACTTCCTGAATCTTTTCCAAATATTGAAAATCAACTTTGTGGGATATGTGCTCAAGGAAAACAAACCAGAAATTTTTTAAAATTTTCAATGATGTACTCACTTCTAAGCCACTAGAATTACTTCATATAGATCTTTTTGGGCCAACAAGAATTCTCAGTCTTAGTGGCAAAAGATATGGATTTGTCATCATTGATGATTTTACTAGATACACCTGGGTCATCTTTCTATCCCACAAAAGTGACACTTGTCTATAATTCAGGAAATTCTGTGCCACTACCTGAATGGGTTTTTCACATAAAATCAAATCCATTTTGACTGATCATGGGGGAGAATTTGAGAACAAAGTTTTTTCTAATTATGTGCTGCTGAACACATTCTCCACAGATTCTCTTCTTCAAGAACTCCAGAACAAAATGGAGTTGTGGAAAAGAAGAATAGAACTCTGGTGGAAATGGCTAGATCCATGCTCCTAGAAAGTAAATTGCCCAAATCCTTCTGGGCTGAAGCTGTGAACACAACAAATCACATCTTGAACAGAGTAATGGTCAGACCAAAAATCAGAAAACCCCCCTATGAACTTTTGAAAAACAAAAAAGCCAACTTTGTCTTACTTTAAAGTTTTGGTTGCAAGTGCTTTGTACATAATAACAATAAAGAAAATCTTGTTAAATTTGATGTCAAAAGCCTTGAAGCCATTTTCTTTGGTTATTCAGAAATTTCTAAAGCTTATAGAGTTTACATTCTCAAGAATAAAACTGTGGAAGAATTTCCACATGTAGTTTTTGATGAAAATTCATATCAAACTGATGACTCTACATCTTGTAGGGTTCCTCAAAGTAATGAAGAAGATGACTTCATTGTCGAATCTTCACCAACTGTTTAAGAGAATGGAGATCTATTTGAAAATCTGGACAATCAATCACCTACCACAAGCGAATCAGGTAATATTGTTCCAGAACTGAATGAACCCAAGAGGTAATTTCTGAAAATAGATTTTTAACATATCATCCAATTGAGAATGTAGTTGGTAATGTGTATGAGAGAGTTAGAACTAGATCATCTTTTCTGAATGCAATAAATGAAGACCCACTGGCACTAATTTCCCAAATTGAACCTAAGTCCATTGATGAAGCTTTAACTAGTGAGGATTGGATCAATGCAATGCATGATGAACTTCATCAATTGACAGAAATCAAGTGTGGGAATTAGTACTTAGACCTAGTGATCAATATGTGATTGGCACTAGATGGGTATTCAGAATAAATTGAATGAAAATGGACAGGTTGTAAGAAATAAAGCTAGACTAGTTGCCAAGGGATACAATCAAGAATTTGGTATTGACTTTGAAGAATCATATGCCCCTGTAGCTAGACTAGAAGCTGTGAGAATATTTCTTGTTTTTGCATCATCCTTGAAATTTAAAGTTTATCAAATGGATGTAAAAAGTGTTTTTTTTGAATGGCTATATCAAAGAAAATTTTTGTAGAACAACCTTCCGGATTTGAAATTGAAAAATATCCTGATCATGTTTTCAAACTTAATAAGGCTCTTTATGGTCTTAAGCAAGCTCCAAGAGCTTAATATGACCGCCTGAGCTCATTGTTACTGAATAAAGGATACACAAGAGGTAGTGTAGACCAAACTTTGTTTACCAGAATTGTCAATAATCAAATCATTGTTGTCCAAATCTATGTTGATGACATAATTTTTTGGTCTACAAATAAAGTTCTGTGCACTGAATTTACTGATTATATGAAAATTGAATTTGAAATGAGTTTGATGGGTGACTTACAATTCTTTTTGGGATTGCAGGTACATCAAACTAATGAAGGGATTTTATAAGTCAAACAAAATGTGAAAAAACTTCTAAAAGATTTGACTTTCAGCACCTCAAGCACTCAAGCACACCAATGGCAATAAATGTACGATTAGAGGAAGACTCTTTTGGTAAGTTAGTAGATCCAAAGACCTAAAGAGGTATGATTGGCTCTCTACTTATCTCACAACCTCTAGACCTGACATTCAATTTAGTGTGTGCATGTGTGCTAGGTTTCAAGCCAATCCTCAGGAAAGTCACATGTTAGTTGTCAATAATTTTTAATATCTGGTTGGAACATGTGAACTTGGAATATGGTTTCCTACTGGTTGCAAGTTAGACTTAATTACTTATTGTGATTCTAATTATGTTGGTTGTAAGCTTGATAGAAAAAGTACTAGTAGTTTATGTTTATATCTAGGGGATGTCTAATTTCTTGAGCTTCTAAAAAGTAACATTCAGTAGCTCTATCCACTGCAGAGGTTGAATATGTTGCGGCTGGTTGTTGTGGCACTCAAGTTCTTTGGGTGAAACATCAGCTCCTAGACTATAATCACAAATTGGGTTGTATTCCTACTTTATGTGATAACACTAGTGCTATTAATTTGTCTAAAACCCAATTCAGCATTCACGAACAAAACACATTGAAATAAACATCATTTTATAAGGGATGAGGTTGCTAAGAATCTTTTGAGCTTCACTTCATTGAAACTAAAAAATAAATAACAGATATTTCACTAAGCCTCTTCCAGAAACAGATTTTCATCTTTAAGGAGAGAGCATGGATTGTGCAAACTTCCACATCATTGATCACTTCCATATTCTGTTTGCAAATAAAATCCTTGAGTCTTTTAAATAAACACCTTTCTTGCTCTTGCAAATAAATTCCCACTTCTCACAGTGCATTGGCATTCTTGGTATATCAAATAGTGATTTGAAGAAAGGCAAGTCAGGCTTGTCTGGACACTTTCACTATGCGTGAGTATATGTCTCCGCCAAGTATCAAGAGTCTTTATATGCAACTGTTGAGGGGGAGATCTGCTTTTCAATAAAAAAAAACTCTCGTTACTTCTACTCTCATTTTGGTATCAACTATTTACTTTCAATTCATGAAATCCCTCCTTCTTCAATAATTTTCATGGTCACCATGTCAGGAGATGATTCATGATAAGGAGAGTCATTCGATATCAGAAATTGTGCTCTTGTTAATTCTTCTCTTATCTGGTATCAGAATTCTTGACACTAGCTATCAATCTTGAGCCCCAATTTATCAGAATCTTGAGTCTCAATGCTATTTTCATATGAGAGACTTCATACATTTAAAACAAACAAATTGTGCATTTAGTTTACTCTCAAAGATTCATTTTCATATCAAAGTTGTGCTATCTTAATACTGAATGTATTTAAAATGATTTGCAAAACACTTATAGGCACATGAGTGACTTTAATATTTAACATATGCAAGTTTAAGCTTTACTTTTACCACATGTTCAGAATAGTTTCTCTACATTCATATCCATGAATTGTCTGGTTAAAGCAAACAAAATACTGTAGAACATTAAAAGAAAATGAACAACAATCTGGAAAGATACAAATAGAGCAATGCAAATTCTTGTACCACTGAGTAACCGGGCCATTTCACCTAAAAAGTGATTTGTTTCGCGTCAAAAAGTGGGAAACAAAATTTTTAACTCTATATAAGATAATGAAAGTTAAACCACTGAGTAATCAGGAGATCTTGCATCTGGTAAATGTGATGTCTTGCACGAAAAGTGAGATTTAACTAATTTATTCTTGTATTCTTTCCCAGCTAAAAATTGGAAGGAAATTCAAAAAGACGGGATAGAAAAGCTTAAGACCTTAGTAAAATTCATGTATATTGAGTTTAGACTGCTATTTACATGGTGTTACATTTAAAGCTTCTAACTTCCTTGTTGAATACTCCTGTTCACTCACATAGGTCACATGCATTCACATTTGCATCATTATTTTAACTACATTCAGATCATTTATTTTTCTATACTTTGTATTGAGTGTGTCCTTGTGATTAAACTTTCATGCCCAATACAAAACATAATAATCTCTCTCATTTGTCAATATCACTTTGTCTCACTTTTTTGATCATTTCTGAAAATTCCTTTTTCAAAACTTCAGTTCCTGAACTCCTACCTTCTTAATTTTCATAACTATCTTTTGATGTGTCAAAAAGGGGGAGAAAAATAAAATGGTTTGATGCCATCAATATGAATTGGGGGAGAAATATTGGGGGAGAAATATGGAGAATTTGGTAAATTGGTAGACTTTGGTACATTGGTATGAGATTTTGGAGAAAGTGCAGGTTGAGGGAGAAATTATAGTCAGGGGGAGTATGAAGAGACCAAGTTTGAGTAATTTTTTTGTCATCATCAAAAAGGGGGAGAATGTTGTGTTGAGTGTGTTTTGGAATTTCTGATTGATGATTTCTTTAATGATGACTAATGAACATCACTCATTTCTTTGATTTTGATGATGACATATTGAACATATTACACATATTGAATATATTACAATAATGCTCAAACAACATGTTCTTGATACTTAATATCTCATATCTTACTTTTTATGACATGTTTTGATGGTCTGCTCTTCATTTGTATAGGTTTACAGAGTTTTTTGTAAAAGTAGGTCGACTCTAGTTGACAGACAGGTTGACTCTACAAGGCTGACTAGCAAACTCCTGAAGAAAAAGTCACAGTAGTGTCGACTCTAGTTGACAGACAGGTCGACACACATAATCTGCTCAGCAAGTTTCTGAAGAGAAATTGGTATGTAGTGTCGACTCTATTTGGAGAAGAGGTCGACACTAGTATTCATCTAGTGAACCTGATTTGGTCGATTAAACAGCAGGCTGACTCTAGAGGGTGATCAGGTCGACTCTACCTGTTGGATAGGTCGACACTAGTTGTCTTTCAGGTCGACACTAGTGTTTTGACAGTAAGCTCTGAACTGATGATTGATCTGTAGGTCGACTCTCTTGAAGAATGAGGTCAACTCTCTCTTTCTGTGCAAACCCAGAATTGTGCAGAGGATGAATCCGATGGCTGTGATTTCGTTCTAAGGTCCTTATGGGAGATGTTGTAATTACTAGATTGCCCTTTCATCCAAGTGGCAATGTGACGAAGACCTTTTTGACACGTGGCAGCCCAGGATGCATTCTAGGTTTCTGTGCACATTCCCTTCACGTAAAAAGGGATTGCACAGAGGCTATAAAAGCTCTTATCTCTGTTCTGAAGAAAGGAAGCGCCCAACATGAGCAATCCAGAGCCTGCAAGCTTCCAGCCTTCCAACAATTCATCCAATGGGACGTGGTGATCTAAGGCCAAGCTGTGATGTGCTGAGAAATGGAGCATATGGAGCTGAAGAGCAGAAGAAGAAGAAGTTCTGGCAATTCAGATGCCATTGGAGCAGAGCATCGGGAATTGAGGAGGATCTCCATCGAATTCCTTCAAGATCTTCAATTCAAGCTTCTGCAAGACTTCTTCACCAAGGAACATCCAACCCACATCCATTTTAATTATTTCTTGGATTGTTCATCTCACTTTCGTTTAGATTTGTACATGAAGTTCTGTGCAGATTTCTGTGTACAATTGAGTCTGTGAATCAAATCATTACTAGAGGATCTAATCTCTTATGTTTTTGATCTAGCTTGTGTTGAGCCATCGTGCTCAGTTGGTGAGTCGTTGTACTCATTGTGTGTGTGAGTCATCGTACTCACTGTGTGTTGTGAGCCGTCGCGCTCTGGTTGGTGAGTCATCGCACTCACTGTGTGGTTGAGCTGTCATGCTCAGTTTGGAGTCGTCGTGCTCCAGTTGTGGTTTGAGCCGTCGTGCTCAAGGTGTTTTGGAGTCGTCGTGCTCCAGGTTGTGTGTTTTAGCCATTGAGCTCAAGGTTGTTTTGGAGTCGTCGTGCTCTAGTGTGTGTTGTACTCTTTTTGAGTAGTGAAGCCTCACTGTGTGACGGGTGGATGTAGGAATCACTGGTGTGATTTTCGAACCACCTAAAAATCCTTGTGCAATGGTTTGATCTATATCTTGCGCTAGATGCTTGCATAGGATTCGCCTTCACTACTTGTATAACTGCTTCACACATTTTATTCACACAACTCACACATACACACTTTAGATCAATAATAGTTTCTGCTGAATAGATCTATAAATCGAAGTGATCTTTGAATTGTTTAAGCTTCCGCATAATTTGGTGTTAGATCTATTCAACCCCCCTTCTAGAGCTGTTCATACTCTAAATTTGATCCTACACTGCTGTGGAGTGGGTGGTTTCTTCCCTTTTATAGAAAGGAAGACCTGTTGTAATCGGTTGTGTATTGCCTCTTCGTGGAGTGAAGAGAAGGCCAGCTGGTGCTAGATATGTAAGTGTCCTTGAAGGGGACTGTACCCTTGGTTAGTGGAATCCCAAGTTGCTGCTTGGGGATTGGATGTAGGACTCCTTGTGATAGGAGATCTGAACCAAGATAAAATTTTTGTGTCATGTGATTATTTTTGTCTCCTTATCCACTGCTCATTAACTCTAACTATTTCGTTTAGTGTTTCTAAAGTTATTTTGTCACAGAATATTCTAAGACAATTTTTTAGCAATCCATTCACCCCCCCCTCTGGGCTTGCAACCTAGTCAACAACATATGTCAGTCCAAACACTATACGTTATGCTTACTCGGTATATATTGTTCAACAACAATATATATTAGGATTCACCAGTATATGTTAGTAAAACAATATATGTCAGACCAATATATATCAGTCCAAATACATATATGTTACTCATAATCAGTATATGTTGTGTCAGAATAATATATGTTATGGCTTACCATTATATGTTAGTAAAATAATACATGTCAGAGTTGTGTATGCTAGTCCAAATACTATATGTTATACTTAGTATATGTTGTGTGAGAATAATATATGTTATGGTTGACCAGTATATGTTAGTACATAATATATGTCAGAGTAGTATATGTCAGTCCAGATTGTATATTCTATACTTACTCAATATATGTTGAGTGGGAACAATATATGTTATGGTTTTCTTATATATGTTAGTAAAACAATATATGTCAGTCCAAAAAAAAACATTCAATGACACTCTCAATGGCCAAGATAGAATATATTTCTCTCTTCTTTGCAATATTGCATGTGTCAACCATAGAGTAGGTTGCAGGAATCAATCCACAACTCATATTTGTTGTTGGGTAACATTATCCTTATGATATGTCATCCCTAAGGCCGTCCAAGTCTTCACAATGAAGGCTGCACTTTATTCCCTTGAAATCAAGGGAATTGGTTGATTTATTGGTTTAAACCTATCAACTGATTTCAGTTCCGTAGCTTGACTGGGATATTTATGTTCAGCCATTTCTTTTGAAAGGGTGGACCCGAACCGACTTTAAATAGGCTAGGGCAGGTCGTGGGTGTAAGGAAACGTGCTAAAGCATATAATGCACAGCGAAATGAAGTTTGAAACAAAAATAATCACATAATTCTCACAAAAACATATTGAACTGGAATGATGTCCGGGTGCATGACACTCATGCAAACCAAGCAAGAGTGAGACATTCTCACCTAGGGGAGCTCGTAGATCCCCTGACGTGCAGAGCCTAGCCCGCCGGATGAAGGAGTTCATGCAACCTCTCTCTAGCGATGTCCACTCAGTGACAACGAGTGAAGACACCTACTCCACATCATCATTCTCCTCCTCTTTCTCCACCAAGAAGCACCAACCAGCAGCAAGAGAAGCAACAATAGCAAGACACTCTTTCTCTCTCCTCTTACTCTCACTCAAGGGAGGGGTGGATGAGAGGGAAAGAAGGAAAGGAGGAGGGAGGTGAAAGAGCTTTACAAAACCCTATACCATGGGTTTTTCGGAGCCACTTTCCCTCTTGTAGAGGGCTCTCTCTCTCTCACTCCCACGCATGGGAGGGATGTGCATGCCATGTTATGTACGGCCAAGTTGTACTTGGGCCATACCCAAGTTCATGTCAACATAGTATGTCGTCAAGACCATCTTGATGACAACCTATTTGATGCTAACCCATGTTGACGGCCAACGTCTCATTGTCAACAACATGTTGACAACAGTCGATCTTGTCGTCAACCACATGTTAACAGTAGATGATCTCGCTGTCAACATGACTTCAACTAGCTCACGTTAAAGCCGAAGTGCTAGCGATAGTTGATGTTGTCGTCAACTCTTGATGACGACATATCTTGTCGTCGACCTTACTTTGACTATCTCTTAATGAAGTCGGAGTTCTAGACGACAGCAAACAACGTCGTTAGGTACTATTCCTGACGACAGCCTATGTTGTCATTTACAACACTTTGGCTACATGACTATCCGGGTGAGAGAAGCTATATTGGATAACTCTTATACAATTCTCTATCAATCGCTGTGTCACCCACCTTATGTGTGTGACCCTCTAGGACCAATACTGAGCTGGCCATGAATTGCACACGTCAAAACCCTTCTGACTCAGAACTCCTTCTGACTTAATGAATTATTATCTCTATAATAATTCACTCAACTCATCGACTATGGATGTACTAGGCCACTACGCCATACTCCCCAGATAGTACAGGGGGATCTAATCAAGTGGACCTTTCTGCCCTCAGTTACTGTGTACCTTTAGGCATGGTACAGTCAGGCCTACACGAAATCCATTCATTTCTTACTCTTATTAGATTCTCCCAGAGAACTCCTTCTCTCTCAATCTGATTGACCCTGGCCAGGGATTTGCCTGAGCAAAAATACATGAGATATTCCTCTCATAATACAGAGAGTGGATGATACTTTATTGATACACAATTGCCTTCATAAGGTTGGCTACCCATCCTAATAATCGACTGTACTAGATCTATTACTTCAATACCTATAAGTCTGACATCAAAGAATGGAGTACTCAAATAAGGCATCCTTGGTGTCTCAAGTCCAAGGATTACACAACTAGAACCACGGCATTGTTGTCTGACAATCAGGTATCATCAACCATACAACATTCTGTGAGCGGATCATTCAGTGAACTCATTCTCCAATGAGCACCTACACCATACCCCTAGTGTCTCCACACAAGTAGCTATGAGATCAACTACCTCCATCATATGGATGGGTATATAGCACACTGGTCTGCCTAGTTATCTCAATGTCCTTCTCGAGTAACTTATGACCAGGAATATTTAAGATCTATGTTTAAAGATGATAGGTCTCATTATCATGATCTCATCTTGATCCTAATCCTCATTGCATAGACCCATGGAGATCACAATATATAAAGATCATCATATGCATATAATATAGAGTGAGAAAATGTTATTAATATTACCAAAAGAGATTAGTACAAGATTACAAGTGCCATCAGTAATGCAAGTTGGCTTATACGGCACTCATAAATAGCAATCTCCCACTTGACCTAAAGCTAATCACTTAAATGTCTGATCCCCATTAGACATCAGTGTCACTAAAAACAATCTAAGTCAATAGCTTTATTAGTGAATCTGCAATGTTATCTTCGAAAGGAACTCTGCAATCTACAATCTAAGTCAATAGCTTTATTAGTGAATCTGAATGTGCTTGAACTTATGATGAGACCTAGGTTCCTTTGCTTGAGCAATCACCCCATTGTTGTCACAAAACAATGGAATCACCTCTTCATGGCCACGCTCCACTCCTAGATCTACGATGAACTTCTTCATCCAAACCGCTTCCTTTACTGCTTCTGCTACAACAATGTACTCTGTCTCAATGGTCGAGTCCAGCTTATTGCACCTCCATTCAAGATAAACACGAACCCCGAGTTGGACTTGCTATCATTGACATCGAACTGAAAACATGAGTCTGTGTAGCCTTCAATCTTGAGGCTAGTTCCTCTATAAACTAGTATAAGATCATTAGTCCTACTTAAGTACTTAAGAATATACTTTATTGCTTTCTAGTGTTCCAAACCTGGATCTGCCTAATGCCTACTCGTAACACTTAGAGCATGCATTATATCATGCCTAGTACATAGCATAGCATACATAATAGACCCTCTCGCAGAGGCATAAGAAATTCTATCCATGTTTGCCCTTTCTTCTGAAGTGTTCGGAGACTTACTCCTAGAAAGTAATATTCCATTTCTCATCGGTGTGAGACCCCTTTTGAAAATTTTCATGCCAAACATTTTGACATATGGTGTCTATGCACTTGGACTGGGACAAGCCAAGCATCCTCTTGAATCTATCTCTATAGATCCGAATCCCCAAAATGCAGGGTACTTCTCCTAAGTCCTTCATGGAGAAGTTCTTTGATACCAATTCTTCACTATGGACAATATTCCTACATCATTCCCAATGATAAGAATGTCATTCACATATAACACCAAGAAGGTAATAACACTTCCATTTATCTTCCTATATACACGTGTCATCTTCATTCTTAACGAAGTCTTAAGATTTAATTATCTCATCAAACCTTATGTTCCAACTTTGGGAAGCCTAATTTAGTCCATAAATGGATCTAAACAACTTGCACACCTTATTTGGACTTTCCTTGGAAACGAATCCCTCAGGCTATATCATATACACCTCTTTCTCGAGGTTGCCATTGAGGAATGTTATTTTTACATCCGTCTGTTAGATTTCATTGAGCAATGGCCAATAGGATTCTAATGGATTTTAGTGTGGACATGGGCGAGAAGGTCTCATCATAGTCAACACCTTGCCTTTGACAATATCCTTTAGCCACAAGGCTTGCTTATAAGTCTCTTACCTTTCCGTCTACTCCAATATTCTTCTTGAAGATCCACTTGCATCAATAGGTACAATACTGTGACGGCCTCATTATACCGGTATGGTTATACCAACCCACGTTGGTATAGCGAGAGTCCTCACAGGGGACATTACCCAAACGATACATACAGCTGAGATACACGCGAATATACAACAGAGTAGCGGAAGTAAAAGACAAGTGTCTCCATTCATTCATCATCCACATTTAAATACATGAAGTTGTAATTAACAATAAAGAACTAAAAGTTCACATAATTTAAACTGCTGAAATAAAAAGACATAATGTCCACACTTATACATTCTTTTCGTGATAACTCTAATACAATGTTCAAATTACATACTAGGATTGCACAAGTCACAAAGAAACTCAAAAACTAGCTAATCTCCGCGCTCGGAGTCCGTCTCCACTGTCTCCTCCAAAGGTGCCACGTCACCAACTACACCTGTAGGCCGAAGCAAGGAGTGAGTCCAAAGACTCAGCAAGAAACACTACCCAGAACTACACGTATAAGTCATAGCGGTTCTACATGCACATTTACAATTTTCAAGCATAGCATACTAGTCATTTTAAAGTTTCAACCTATCATGAAAGTTTTACATTTTATACATGGATCATGCTTTCAGATTTCTAAGAATAAAATTTACCTATCACATGCTCTCTATTCAATTTACTCATAAAACTTGTCTTTAAAGAACCAGGACATGAGATCTCCAACATGAACATTGTGCATACATGAAAAGAAACCACGACTAGCATGAATCTTACATGTTTTTAAACACATACATAAACATTTTCACATGCTTTAAGTTGCTGATTTCACATGGTTTCATGGCTGAAAACCTATACATGAGAGCTACAATATTGCGTAAAACATATTATGTGAAAAACCATCATGCTATCTTGTACCCGTGTTCACCAATTATCCCTAACATGGATTCTAGGCATCCTTGCCATATAAACATGATGATGATAGCATGAATTACTGATTCACATGATTTCATATTTGTCTCACATGGGTTTCAATATCATAACCTCTCATTTAGAATTTCACATTTTCTTTACACAAGTTTCCTCTTTCACATGGTTACACTTTGCACATACACGTTCACAGTGTTCACTTACACATTTACACATGAACACATACACATTACACATTACACATTTCACATTACACATTTAGGTGCCGTGACACATAGTCCAAACCACCAAAGAAGGACTATACACATCACATTACACATAGACGCCATCTAGGCATTCTAATGGCGACTCTTGGACTGCGCAGACCGGGAGAACAAGTCTCCACCCTAACCAGTGGTACTTGTCCCCTCTAGGATTTCCCCCTAATGCCCTTAGGGTCACTTACACATTGAACTTTCTAGGGGGAACTTTTCCTGATACAGTTCCACTGCCCTCTGTGGAAGCAATGCACACTTGGCACAATTACACATTTACACATTTTACGATTTTACACATGGTTTACACATATCACTTTTCATCTCATTCACTTTTCACTCACATGCACATCTCTGTTTTTCCTAACATGGCACTACAGATTCAGGAGCTTAACACACAATAATTTCACCATTCAAGTTAGGTTTAAGCAATATCTAATCACATTACGAAACATTCATAGATTTCTATATTTCACATGGAAAATACGAACTCCATATATACTGGTCCAAATGACCTGAAATTTTAACCACATGCTATTTTAGGGTTCTAGATCATACACTCAAATTTTCAGATTTTTTGAGCTAAATAGAATTTACAGAAAATCAAATACCTATTTTGCATATCATTCACATTTTAAGTTAACATGGAGTTTAACACATCATGCAATTTTGCCACTTACTGTTTGAACAGAGGTTACTGCCACATACATGATCTGAGAATACAGAATTTACCTAAATCATACAATTGTAGATCGATCACCACAAATCATTCTTGCATGCCGTTTTATTTACCGAACGAGTTTATTGGCAATTTATACAAGCATGGATAATTCATCAAAAATTGAGTACATGTACACTGATCTACTACTTTTCATGATCAGACAAGACTAAGGCATTCAGACTAATCCTAATCATGAAACATGGATTGGCAAGATTTTCAACAATTCATGCTACACATTCACGGTATAAAATTTCCTACATTCACCATCACCCATCACACTCATCCACACCCACCACAATGACAATATATATAGAGTATAGGGTTACCATATCCTCATCACGGAAAACATACCAAAAATAATTGTATAGGAAGGGCAGAACAGGTCACTGTTCTGTCCAGAGGAACTTGGCGGCGGTCTCTGGCCGCTGACTCATAGTCAGCGACATGGTCGATGGACGCCAAGCATGATATCGGCGTCCATTGACCTTGCCATCCATGCAGGTCTGTGCAGAAACACAGACCGACCTGTCAAGATGGGTGAATGTGAGGGTCTAGGACTCGAGGGAAAATGTACAAAAATTGTAATCCGACCTAGACTCATACGGGGACATCATGGTTAGGTCACTTGCCTTTTAAAATTTGCACCAGGGATAGGGCTCGGTGAAGCTCTCTTGTGCTGTCCCAGAAGCTCCTAAAGCTTGACTCCGGGTTCCTGAGCGAGCTCCAGGGCCTTCCAAGGTCGGGGAGGCCTTCCTCGTCGATTCAGCAACCTCCTGAAGCAGCAGATCTCCGGAATAATCTTCAGGTTGAGGGATTTTGGTTTCCAAAGTGGGGTTTTCCTCAGTTTTTTCTAGGGTTTTCTTCTCTCTTTTTCTCCTCTTGCAAGGGTGAAGAGAGGGGTGGGAAAGGTAGCTCCGGGTTTAGACTTAAGGAGAAGCCTTTCTCCCACTCTTAGGGTGACTTGACAGCTTCAAAGCCGTGGGGATAGCCCCCCAATGCTAGCTTTCTTGCTCAGAAGTTTGCAGCTCTGCTGCGCATGCAGGCCAGAGAGATTGGCGTCTTACGCTGGACGCCAGGATTGTGTTTGGCGTCCATGTCTAGACGCTGACACTTCCTCAACGGCTAGGGGTTGACGCCAAGGTGGCCTTCGGCTAGAACTCTAAATATGCAGAAAACCATGCATACCATGCTTGTATACATGCAATATGTATATGGTAGTGTATCCATACTATCACCATTCAATACATGCATTATCTACATCTAATATAAACATATGCACACGTATTATACTAATCAATACGTACGTAAATATGTATATACATACACAAGCACAAATATACACATGCAAATACGAATAATGCGACGGAAATTTGAGGACCTTACACACCCTCAGGTGGATCAACTAGGTTTCAAACTTTGTTGGAGTACATGGAATCCATTTCAGAATTCATGGCCTCTTGCCACTTCCTGGAGTCTATGCTCATAATAGCCTCCTCGTAGGTCAGAGGATCCACATCGTTAGAGTCCTGTCTTTTGATATGTCTGACATATCTCTCAGGATGGATAGGCACTCTACTTGACCTACGTAAAGTTAGATCTTGTATGATAGGTTCCTGAACATATCTTCTTGCGGAATGGTGCTTGAGCTTGGTTCTCCAACCTCGCTCAATTCTATCATGCTCTCACTGTTTCCACCAAGAGTATGTTCCTCCTCAAGAAACACAGCCCTCTTGGCAATAAAAACATTTTCGTCCTAAGGGTGATAGAAATAATACCCACAAGTTTCCTTGGGGTATCCCACGAATATGCACCTTTCTGTCCTTGATTTCACATATCAGGATCGTGTCTCTTAATGTGGGCAGGGCAACCCTAAATCCTAACAACCTTAAGATCGGGCTTCTTCCCTTTCCATATCTCATATGGAGTAGACACTACCGCCCTAGTTGGAACTCTATTCAGAAGGTAAGTTACAGTCTCTAGGGCATATCCTTAGAATGACACAGGTAGGTCAGTCAAACTCATCATGGATCTCATCATGTCCAACAACATGTGATTCCTCCTTTCCGATACACCATTGAGCTGAGGTATATGAGGAGGAGTACATTTGGATAATATGCCATGGTCCTTGAGAAATTGGGTGAACTCTATACTTAAATATTCTCATCCCCGATCTAATTGAAGAGTCTTGATACTCTTTCGAGTTTGCTTCTCCACTTTATTCTTGTATTCCCTGAATTTCTCAAATGCCTCAGACTTGTACTTCATTAAGCACACATGTTCATACCTAGATAGGTCATCAGTGAATGTAATGAAGTAGGAATATCCACCTCTAGCATGTGTGGACATAGGTCCACATACATCAATATGTATGAGTTATAGCAACTCTAAGGCTCTCTCTCTAGTTCAACTAAAAAAAGAGTTGACAAATTTCGCTTGAAGACAAAATTCACAGGTTATATATGATTCATAATCAAATGGACCCAACAGTCCATCCTTTAACAACCTTTGAATTCTTCCTTCATGGATATGACCTAGCCTACAATGCCAAAAGTATGCATTGTTCACCTCATGTCTCTTCCTCTTAGAGACAGTTTGTATGTTGATGACATGTGAAGCAACATCTATTAAGTGCAAACCATTTGTCAAAGACCCCTTGATAATGATTTCATCATTAAAAAACATAGAACAACCATTGTTCTCAAAAAGGAATTTATATCCCATCTCTGTCACACAAGAAATTGAGATAATGGTTATATAATAGAGGGTACAAAATAACATGTTTCTAAAACAAAAGATTCTCATAGAGCACCTGTAAGGTGACTTCTACAAGGGCAACAGCTGCAACCTTTGCGTTGTTTCCCATCCTCAGGTCCACCTTGCCTTTTGCTAATCTCCTAAACCTTGTTAGGACCTACAACCAATTGCAGATATAAGATACACATCTGGTATCTAATATCCATGCATTATCATAATTTTATGAAAATTTGAGATCAATCATGTACAAACCTGAAAATACTCTAACTTCTGTTGCCTTTTCTGCAAGGTATTCCTTGCAATCCCTTCCAATGCCCATCTTCGCCATAATGGAAGCAATGTCCTTTGTCCTTGCTAGCTCTTTCTTGGAAACCTTTGCCTTGCTCAGCGGCTTGCCTTTGCCTTTGCCCTTCTTAAGGGTCTTTTTAGTCTTCCTTTTCTTATTGGTCTCGCCAACATGGAGAACTAGTTTCTTCTTCTTGATGGCTCCCTTAGATTCTCACAACATATTGAGTAGCTCAGGCAAAGTGGCCTCAATTTTGTTCATATTGAAATTCATTATGAATGGAGAAAAGAAATGCCGAAGGGATTGGAGTATAAGGTCCACACAGAGCTCATCCTCTAGGACAAGTCCTAGAGACACTAATTGCTCTATCCACTCAATCATCTTTAGGACATGATTTTGAACTGATGCCCCCTCAGTCATCCTAGCCCGGAAGAGACTCTTTGATATCTCGTATCACCAAGTTCTCCCTTCCTCCTCAAACAATTTGTGGGCATGTAGGATAATAGATTGTGCTTCCATCTTCTCATGTTGCCCTTGCAGCTCGCGAGTCATAGAGGCCAACATGTAACACTGAGCAAGACTTGAGTCTTCCTTATACTTCTTATAGCGAGCAATTTCATCCTCTCTAGCCCCTTCCACTAACTCATGCATGATCTTATCAAGGACATACATGATTTTCTCCGATGTGAGAACAATTCTCAAATTTCGGAGTCGATCTGCAAAGTTTGGACTAGTGAGATAGTTGACATCTAATATGCTATTTAAAGGGTTTGCAAGCGACATATGAAAATAAAGATGTAGCATAAAAATAATAACATGTAGACTTTTAGGTTTTTCAAAAATTAAGACATAGACTTTTATCTTAATTTGTGCCTACTATTTTCTCACGAGACACAAGACACCCTCCAGCATGTGAATCAGAAGTTTTCGAGAAACTTCTATCGGGGATCGGGATCCAGTTGGCATCTTGGTATGACCTCGAGGGACTCGACCAATGAAACCAAACCCAGAAGGTAATACTCTTTCCAATCACAACTCCTTGTGATTCTTGTCATATTCAACCTCTGAATTATCATGGCCCAAAGGGACTCCGCCAACCATGGAGATCGATTAAGTTAGCACCATCATTACCTGATGAGTATGATTCAATGATAAGGGACCTGGGCAAGCATACCATGTCCTCAAGTCACCAATGACATCTCCATGTCGTAGGGCAGATATCAAATCTCAACATAGGTGAGCTCGAAGTGACTCTGCCAACTCAGTCCATATCAAGAAAAGACGTCTGCCCTATAATGATGGAAAGCCACGCGGGTCAATTTTATTGCCTCATGCTTACCGACTTAATATGTTATTAAATAGAGGGCCTTTGATTTTTAATCGGTCTCATAGCTAAATAATACGCGTCCCACACATATATTAGCATATGTTTACATCGCATACAAATATGTATCTAGTAGGTGTAGAAATGAATATATACATGAATATATATATATATATATATATATATATATATATATATATATATATATATATATATAACCACACAAGATGATTACGGACTGGATACTAAACGTGATCAAGCCTAAGCCTTAAGACTTGATCACAAAACCTGATGTGTGTCTTCGGCGCATCTCATACACAATGATCTCCTTCTCAAACCATTAGTCTTCGGCAACTCATGCTCCATGCGCCACTCTTTAGTCAGTCATTTCAAGTAATTTACAAAAACTACAAATAACTACAAGCTTGCAGGCCTAAAAAATGTACATTTTATTCAATTAAGAAATCTTGATCATATCAAAGGGAGGTATACAATCGAAGGGAGGTAGATACACAAATGACGACTTTAGAGGGGAGGACAGTAGGCCCTAAAGAATCACTATTCACACACATACAAGCATCATATAATGGTCCATGATCATTCGCCCACATCATACACATCACATGTATATGTAAGCTATTAGAAATTAGTTAAACACTTTAATTAATAAACAATCAATTAACTCTTAATCCTATAGTTGGATTAACACTTAATACCAAAATTGGACTAACTCTTAATCCTAGTTCTGTAATCCTTGTAATGGCAATGGAATTTTTCTTAAAACTTCAATTCCTCATATTTGGTATTTTCTAGAATGTCCTACTTCACAAGCTAGACATTTACTTAAATATGAAAAACACCAAAATTCCATGAGTTTCTAAAACCCATTGTGTCTATGAGGAAATGCCAAAATATATGTTTTCTTGTCTAGCACAAACACTTCATGCATCAAGAGAACAATATTTTTAGAACAAGTCGTAGGTAGAAGAACATGTAGACAAAGTATGAACTTGATGACGGCCGATGATGCTACCAACAACTTGACGTCAATCAGTTCTGCCATTAAGCATGAACTCAACGGCAATTGATACCGTCACTAACTACTTGACAATGAACGAGGTGCCAACTCTCTGTTCTAAGAACTTGGCGACCATCGATGTTGTCGTCAACAACTTGACAACGACCTATCAAGCTGTCTACATGAACTTGACGACATCATACGTCATCGTCAAGCCAAACACCGCGATAGAAAATGGAAAACCCAATTCTAAATCAATTGGAGCTAAAACTAGACATCATCCCATCATTCAAGCTCTGATTTCACCGTAAAGAAATATGCTAAAGCATCTAATGCACAACAGAATGAAGTTTAAAACAAAAATAATCACATTTCCCACAAGAACATATAGGACCGGGATGATGTCCGGTGCATGACACTCGTGCAAACCAAGCAAAAGTGAGATATTCTCACCTAGGGGAGCTCGTAGATCCCTTGATGTACAGAACCTAGACAATCGGATGAAGGAGCTCATGCGACCTCCCTCTACCAGTGTCCACACGGCGGCGACAGGTGAGGGCACCTTCTCCATGTCGTGTTTCCTCCTCTTGCTCCTCTAAGAAGGATCAACTAGTAGCAAGAGAAGTAGCAACAACAAGACACTCTTGCTCTCTCCTCTTACTCTCACTCAAGAGAGGGTTGGATGAGAAGGTCTCAAGTTCAAGAACTAGTTACACAACTGGGACCATGGAATCGCTATCTGACAATCAAGTATCATACAACATTCGCAAAATCAACATTCCGAGCGGATCATTCAGTGAACTCATTCTCAAATGAGCATCTGCACCATACCCCTAATGTCTCCACACAAGTAGCTATGAGATAAGATGCCTCCATCATATGGGCGGGTGTATGGCACACTAGTCTGTTCAGTTATCTCGATGTCCTTCTCGAGTAACTTATGACCAGGAATATTTAGGATCTATGTTTAAAGATGATAGATCTCATTATCATGATCCTAATCCTCATTGCATAGACCCATATAGACCCATGGACATCACAATATATAAAGATCATCATATGTATATAATATAGAGTGAGAAATGTTATTACATTATTACCAAAAGAGATACTATAAGATTACAAGTGTCATCACTAATGTGAGTTGGCTTGCATGGCACTTATAACTAGCAGTGGTTTGTTCCCATCTTTCTTTTTCCCTCTTCTTCAATTTCCCTTAGGCTCCTTGGTGACCCTAGATGTAAGACTCGACCCTCTCGGGCCCTTCGCCCTGTCCTCTTGGTCGTGACATTGTCGCACCAGGGGAGCCGGTCGTGACATGCTTTTGGTCGTGGCACACCTATCCGTCGCGTTCTAGTCGTGACGGGGGTGGGCGTCGCATTCTTGGCGTGGCTGGCGTCTGAAGGTGACACGACTCCGTTCTAACCGTTCTGACTACTGTCTCTTCTGTCAGAACGGCCTTGTCGGGTGTCAGGTGCATACAGCGTTGACGCGACCTGGCAGTCCGTTGCGTTAAGGTTCCCGATCTTCGAGGTTTGACCGCTTGGTGTCGCGTCGGGGTAGGCGGTCGTGACAAGGTCACGACCTGCAGGGAGGTCACGACATGGTTGCTGTCATGCCAGCCCGACCCGTCGCGTCTCTGGGGCTGTCGATTCAAAATCGAGGCAGGCGCCCATTTCCCCTCTCTCCTTCCTTTCTTCTCTTCTTCTTCTCTTCTTCCTTCTTCTTCCCTCGAGCTCCCTTGCTTCTTCTGGCGCATTTGTGGTGCTCGTGGCGGGAGGTGATGCCCGTTCGTGTAGGCGGTGTCCGTGTGGTGCTAGGAGCGAGGAAGAGGTAGCCATTCGGACGTGAAGGCCCCAACGGGTCGACTCTACTCTTTGAGGTAGGGACTCTCGTCGTCCTCTCATTCTAGCATGCTCCCCTTCCCCTTGAGGTCTTCGTTTCTTCGTGGTTTCTGGGGTTGTGGGGTGTGTGAGATCCATGCTCGTCGTTGGAGAGTTTTCCTTCGAGTGTAGATTTCCATGTAATGCATGCTTTGGGGGTTTGAGGGTGGTTTGGTTGTTTTACAAGCTTTCCTACATGTTTTCCATGCTCCCCTCCCCCTGTGGTGTGGTTTGTACCCGTTTTGGGACGGTCCTTGGGACCCCTGAGGAGGTACATTGCAGATCCGTCGCACATGTTAGATACTCGTAGTTAGAGCTCGCACCGGATTATCATTACCAGAGCACTCAGTCTAGTTGTGGACGCAGAGTGCAGTAGTTGCGCAGGAAGCAGATTCCGCTGGTCAAGGTTGTTTGGGAGAACCGCGTTGGTGGCGAGGCCATGTGGGAGCGTGAGGATGAGATGAGAGAGCAGTTCTCTATTTGTTTGATTGATCAGTATGTTGTTTTCCCTGTACTGCTTTCCGTTGTAAGACTGAGTTCTCTTAATTTCGAGGATGAAATTCTTTAAGGGGGTAGAATGTAAGACCGACCCTCTCAGGCCCTTAGCCATATCCTCTTGGTCGCGATGGACCCCTTGGTCATGACATTGTCGCGCCAGGGGATCCGGTCGCGACATGCTTTTGGTCGTAGCACACCTAGCCGTCGCATTCTGGTCGCGACGGGGGTGGGCGTCACGTTCTGCTCGCGGCGTTTGAAGGTGACACAACTCCATTCTGACCGTTTTGACCACTATCCCTTCTATCAGAACGGCCTTGTCGGGTGTCAGGTGCATACAGTGTTGACACGACCTGGCAAACCGTCACGTTAAGGTTTCCCAATCTTCGAGGTTTGACCGCTTTTGGTGTCACGTCGGGGTAGGCGATCGCGACCTGCAGGGTGGTCGCCGACCTATTGCGTCTCTGGGGCCGTCGGTTCAAAACCGAGGCAGGCGCCCATTTCCCCTCTTTCCTTTCTTTCTTCTCTTCTTCTTTCTTTCTTCCTTCTTCCTCCCCCGAGCTCCCTTGCTTCTTCCGGCATGTTTGTGCTGCTCGTGGTGGAAGGTGATGCCCCGTTCGTGTAGGCGGTGTCCGTGTGGTGCTAGGAGCAAGAAGGAGGTGGCCATTCCGACGTGAAGGCCCCAACGGGTCAGCTCTACTCTTTGAGGTAGGGACTCTCATCTTCCTCTCGTTCTAGCATGCTCCCCTTCCCCTTGAGGCCCTCGTTTCTTTGTGGTTTCTGGGGTTGTGGGGTGTGTGAGATCCATGCTCGTGGTTGGAGAGTTTTCCTTCGAGTGTAGATTTCCATGTAATGCATGCTTCGTGGGGTTTGAGGGTGGTTTGGTTGTTTTACAAGCTTTCCTACATGTTTTCCATACTCCCCTCCTCTTGTAGTGTGGTTTGTACCCGTTTTGGGACGGTCCTTGGGAGGGCTGTACCGGGACCCCTCTCGACTGAGGTCGCGACCGGCCTGAGGGTCGCGATGATGTCGCGATGCATTTGCCGACCACGATAGCCTTTCCTGTCACGGCGACCATGGGCGTCGCGACATCATCGCGACGACCAGGGGCATCGTGACATTGTCACGGCCGGCCATGGCGTGCGACAGTGGTGCGACAACCTGGGGCGTCGTGACAGTATCAGATTCAAGTAAGTTCTTGCAAAGTCAGTTTCTCATGGAGTCTTCTCTGTTTCCGGTTCTTTCTGTACTCATGGCACCAGTGCTAGTTTCCTAGTACGGTCCTACACTAGTCATTTTCCGGTGCTCGGCACCTGAGGGCTTGTCCCGTGAGAGAGGTTGTTACCGTTTATGTAATGACCCCGGCGCCTGGACCCTCGGCTCCCACCAAGAATCCAAACATCGGGACCGCCGCCCTTCTGGATCTGACTGTTATCTAGTGTTGGACACTTTTGTTCACTTTTGGTGCACTTTAGTACGTTTGTTGTTATTTATCTCTATTACATATCTTGTTAAACCGATCTGTTAGCCCTTTCGGATCTTCGGATCCGTGTGCGGCGGTCCCGATGTTCAGATTCTTGGTAGGAGCCGAGGGTCGGGTGCCAAGGTTGTTACAGTTTACCTAGGACCCCCATCCTCGTGCACCTTAGAGGGAGCGTTCGGGGTGACGAGCGTACTCGAGTCACAAACTCTGGAGTAGAGGGAATACGGTGGTTAGGACGGCGGCGTCGAGTCATTTGTAGAGCTCTCTGGTGGTCTGGAAAACTAAGAATGGCCGGAGTTCTACCGGTGCAGGCCAACCAGTCCTTTTTCTCACTGCCTCGCTCTTTGTGGCCCCAGAACCACCTAGAGAGGCCAGGCGTGGGACCATAGTCCAGCCAGACTACGTGGTTACTGTTTGGTTACTTTGTGCACCTGCCCCCACTCTGACGAGACGTGGAGGTTTGGACCTGGGTCAAGGGTAAGACGTCAGTGGATGCTCCTAACTAGTTGACTAGTGGTAGTGGTTTCCGTAGCTAGTGTCGCTTGTCCAAGAGGGGTTCCCCCTGCCTGTGTTTACAGCCTTTTGGTGGTCACGACGTGCAGGTCGTACCGAGTTTCCGATCGTGGTGTCCTTCCGTACCATTGCTAGCTAGTTAGCTTTGCTTCCGCACTTTCCTGTGTAGCTTAGAACATATATAACTGTTGTCATTTACTTTGATTATATATTTCTTTCCCGCCTGTTAGAGTCAGTAGGAGATTGGTAGTCCCTACTGAGCTTATGTTGTGAAGCTCATCCCTTCCCTTCCCAGGTGAGACTTCTCAGCAGCGGCCGGGTGCGCGTCGGGCGGAGGAGACGGGGCAGTAGTCATCGTCCCCATAGCTAGCAATGGGTTTCCCCACTCTCAGTTGTACTTCAACCTCTGGGTATGCCCCTAAGGGCTCTATTCTTCCCTTCCTTACATGTACTCGTTGTGTGTTGGGACTGTACCTAGAGCGATACGCTGCAGTCTCGCTCTTCTTTCTGCTTCCGCGTGTGTGCTTCTAGTTCAGTAGTTGACGTTTATTTCTTTTACATATTCTATTAGACTTGTGTTTAGCCTTTTCGGGTCCCCGGTTCCGTAGGTGGCGACCGCGAAAATTGGGTCCTCGGCTTGGGCGAGGGTCGGGTTCTCGGGGTCGTTACACTAGAGACCTTTCCTCCTTCCCAGAGAGCTCTACGGCCAATATGAGTTTTAGGTGTCCACATTTCTTGCCAACTTCTGGACGTACATCTATTGTGCTTGAAAATTTCAACCATTTCTCCATTGTGATCTACCTTCAAAGGGGAGAGTTTCTACACCCTATCCCAAGGGGTGTCCGAACTTCACTGGTCTCATCCTGTCTCTCCATCCATCATGGCTCTACTCACTATGGCAGAGGTTAGAACCACAGGTTAGAACCACTGAAATGTTTAGAGTGTAGGTGAAGTTCCAGTAGGGCACAAGAAGGTGTTAGGTGACAAGAAGCGTTCGTTCTTCATCCTCCACGCCCCATCCTTTCTCCTAGGTGGGTTGATTTTGAAAAATTGAATCTCTTGGAACTTGAGTTGCATATTCTTTTTGCAGCCCAGAACTAGGAATCATTCATAATAGAGCATCGTTAGTATTATCCTCATTTGATTCAACAGTTTTATGCCAATTTCTGCATGTCTAATAATCGTTTATATATCGAGGTGAATGGGGTAGTGATCTGAGTACATGGCAGAACTTTTACAGATTCTTTGCATATACCTTTTCAAGGTGGTAGTGTTGAACCGTTTTAGTTTGCTGAGATTTTAGTATGTTTCTTAATGACAAACAGTGACCCAACTCCATATGTGACTCATCATCAAATTCTGAATGCAAATGATTTACCTCCCTTACAACGTATAATGCATCACATGTTAAGTACCATTGTGTTTCCTAAGGGAGGGAGTAGGAATGAAGTCACAAGAGTGTTCACAAAGTTCTGTTTGACTGTCAATTCAATTGTATCATGGTGGGTTTGCCTCAACTAATGGTTCATTTGATATATCTACTTGGAAGGCAACCAACTCGGTCATTGCCTTATGTAGCTCATCTCACTGCAGTATTTGAATTTCATGAAATGATCTCACTAGTGAAGAATGTGTGATATTAAGATCACGCATTATATATAGTCGTGATAATATCATTTGATACATGGGTTATGCTGTTATTGACGGAGCATTTCAGAGAGATAATCCAAATGTTGTTTAAATTGAAGAAGAGGAGGACCAAGAAGAAGAGGAGGCATATGAAGAAAATGAGGAACAAGAACAAGAGGCAGAGGAGGTGCCCATGGACTAGAATCTACCACCTCCTATTCCTAGTGGTGATGTCTTTGCCACTGATTTCCAATGGCATCTAGATTGGATGGAGGGGCAATTTGAGTCTATTAGAGAGAAGTCTACCAAGTGAGCACTATAGTGGCTTCTCTTACTCAGGACTTGGCTTACATGAGAGTTTCCTACCAGGGCCAAATGGACACCCGAACTCAACTCTTAAGAGGGATTATGGGTTACCTGCGACCACCTCCAAATCACCATCCTCCTCAGTGATTGGGATAGATATACTTTCTGCTTTGGTGGTCCTTATGCTTGTTTTCTTACCTCACTCTCACCTTTTTACTATGACAAAGGGTGAGAATCTATCTAGTTAGTATGAACTATGTGTGTCTTCCTCACTTTCTATGTATGTCTTCACTTTCTTTTATGTATGACTGTATGCCTCCTTGATGCATTTATGTTTGGTAAGTTTAGTTCAGTCTAGGTGAGTGTCATGCATCAAGCCTACCCTATGTACTTAAAAAAAAAGATGGATATTCAAAAATTAAAAAAAAAATGTCTCTCTTGTGTTGTGTAAATCAATGACTATTTGGATGCTTCATCAATGTAATGCAAGTTCATAGGTAAGCATGGAAGTCTTGAATTGCAAAGTGGTCGATTGATCTTGATTGATCAATCCAGTAAGCATGGAAGTCCGGAAGTACTAATCTATTGACTGATACAGACTGATCAGTCGATTAGTTGGCACCCAGAAAGTCATCAGTTCTATCAAGCACGAATTGGTCGACCGATCTTAACTAATCAATCGACCAATTTGCATCCAGTAAGTAGCATTTTGGATAGGCTCCAATCAGTTGACTGATTTTGACTGATCAGTTGACTAGTTCATCTAGTAACCAAAGCCACTAGAACAGGACAAATCATTTGACCAATTTGGCAAAATCAGTCGATCTATTCGGGGATTCTGACGACTTTGCGGGTTAATCTAACTAAGGAAGGTCCCATCTTTTGGAGGACTCCTATCATGATCGATAATACAAAATTTATCGAGTAGTATATATATATATTATATATATATATATATATATATATAATATATATATATATATATATATAATATATATATATATATTCAGCCTTAGCCTTAGTTGAAAATCAGAGTAGTGTGTGCTCTGCTTCACGCTAGTGGAGGGTGGATGTAGGCACGTATCTTGTGCAGCTGAACCATCTAAATCTGGTATGCCTTGTGGTGGGTTCTCCATTTATTCTACCACCTTTTTACGTGCATGTTAGATATATGGAGTCACTCTGTTGCGCTTTACTTGTTGTGGTTTCGCATCTAAGTTTAAATTTTAATTAGGCACTAACCAATTCACCCCTCCCCTCTTCATTGAGCATCGTACACAATCACTTCATTGTATATGTCAATCCAAATACTATATGTTATGCTTACTCAGTATATATTGTTCAACAACAATATATATTAGGGTTCACCAGTATATGTTAGTAAAACAACATATGTCAAGGTAGTATATATTAGTCCAAATATATATATATACATATATGTTAATCATACTCAGTATATGTTGTGCCGGAACAATATATGTTTGCGGTAACTAGCACAATTTATGTCAGAGCTATATATGTCAGTCCAAATACCATATGTTATGCTTACTCGGTATATATAGTATGAGAACAATATATGTTATGGTTTACCATTATATGCTAGTAAAATAATATATGTCAAAGCAATATATGTCAGTCCAAATACTATATGTTATAGTATATGTTGAGTGGGAACAATATATGTTATGCTTTACCAGTATATGTTACGGTTTAACAATATACTAACACGATATATGTTGATTGAGAAAAATATGTTCTACTGAGATAACATATATTGGGTAACCATCATATATAAAGATCTTGACTGATATATGTTTCCTTAATATATAATAACTGAGAACAACATATGTATGATGCACCTATGATATGTTGCCCTAAAATATGTTGTTCTCAGGCAACATATATTGAATAACCATGGCATATATGGATTTTGAATGATATAGTGACAACAATTTTCATTGACATATACGTACGCATTTATAAAAGTTGTTTGAATTAACATGAAGCTTTTTTATTGACAAAAATATACAAATCTCCCACAATGGTCAAGTATAAACTCTCTCCCATACAAACAAAAATATACAAATCTTCCACAATGGTTAATTAGAAATTGTCTCCCATACAAACAAAAATATACAAATCTCCTGCAATTGGAGCAACCTTTTCACATGATGGTGCTACGGGTGGTGGTGGTCATTCAATCTCAAATGGCTTTGGAACCTCAGGCTGGACACAGTTGTTCTTCCACAAGGGATCAGAATCATATTAGCAGATTTGATGAGTGTTGGACTAATTATAGTACATCTGAGGGGAGAGATCAAAGTCAGAGATCATGACTTGTCCATCATCAAGAACAAGGACATTTTCAGGCTTAAGGTCACGGTAGATGAACATCACTCCATGTTTCTGCAGCACATATATATAACCATAACAGAGATGGAAATATATTACAATCAACACATATTTTTGCATGTTTCATGATTAATCATTCCCTGATTAAATAGAGTTCAATATGTCATGGGCATGCTCATATAATACCTTCTCCATGAAGCAACAGATTTGAAGTTCTCGGATATGAATGAAATAAAATAATAGATAGGCCTTTCAGTTAACATTTTCAATCCTGTCCAGAACATATTCCTTGTCAAGAGCCAAAGAGATGATTTCAAGTAGAGCATTTTGCTTCCAAAAAGAACAACACAGCTTTGTGCCTATTCTAATCTTACTAATGGGGAACTTTCTCCAATCTTATAGATCTAAGCTCAACCTTCACCTATGATCTTTCAACCCATGATGACACTGTTACATACACAAACAAGTGTTGGAAAATAGTAAATGGGCGTGAAAATTCCATTCTGAAGATCCTATTCTTTTTTTAATTCCACATTGTCAGGTACTTTCTCTTCCTCTCCCAGCTTGACATGCCCCATCTTCTAACACTATATGCTTGGATGAGACCATTGCAATCACAAGTTTTTATTATTGCAACCAAAGGAAGACAAATTAAACCTATAATACTGCAGAAACATAAACTAATGATTCTTTGCAAAAAAGTGACAAAACCACACAACAATGTTTTGACTTCCCCAGCGGGTAGCTACAAGAATGTTTCAATCTAGCACATCAGTCCTCTGGGTCAGAGCTAGCAGAAACAGCCTGAACAACATATTAGGTAATGTGACTAACAGAAAATAGAGGCAGACAATGCCAAAATAGGCCTAGTCAAAGAACATAAGCAATGGTTTCAATGACATATAAACAGTCATCCATCAATGCCCGGTCGGCGAAGTATCTCCACCGCAAGTTGTCCTGCATTAATTCTTGTCCAAAGTCCCATTCCCTTGACTTGTGTGTAATGGTTTCCATGAACTTCATAACATATGTTGCACAATCTCCACTTTCTAGGGTCTGGGAAGGGCATGTATCACCACATAATTATATGGACAGCTCTTGGTCCACCAAGCAACAATTTTTGAAAAAAAAAAAGATTTAGGACTGACACCTATAAAGAACATAAGCAATTAGTACAAGATTAAAATGAGAACATCATGCATATGAGTAATTGCATATTTATATTTACCTATTTCCTTGCACACATTATGTGTCTTTTGCTCCCCTTGATTGAATTGAAAGATGGCAGTCTTGGTTTTTACATCCACCACTAGAAGATGCCAATGATTGCTACTGTAAAGCACAAAGAATAGATATTTCATTTTTTTTTTCAAACTCTTCCTTAGTGGCAATATGATGGAGGTATGGTGGCTAGCTCTCTTGCTTTTGCAAGAACAGGGGCCTTCATTTCATTCACTTTTTACACCATCATAGTAGACATGTATAACCAAGAATGATAACAATCGAGACCCTCCTCTCCTCCAACCACTCTACGAAAATATCAATGACCTAAAATTTAAACATGAAAAAATGATAAATTCTCACTTAATATAGAAATTTTAATAAATATACAAATACATGCTCTACTAAACATCAACTCACATCATCCACAATGTACTTGCCATATAGAATGTCATGAACATGCTTGCGCATCACATTGCTACCAAGTTTATTTCTCAACACTAGTGTACTATTAAAAATAAAAAAATATTTAGTTCACATATAAATGGCACATCCAAAGATGACAAACAATAAAAATAACTAACAAATTGACAAAAAAAAAATGCCTGTCAATAGGCGATGTAAGAAATGCTTCAAATAATTGCACCTCATTGGCCGGCAACATCACGCCTACAGAAATTCTTGTCTTCCTCAATAAAGGTTAAAAGGTGATAGTATTTGTTGGTTTACGAGTAAGAGGACATACTTCGCAGAGGAAACGAAATTTAATAAGATCCCACGGAGTAGATAGACGCGGCTACCAGAGTCACCTACACAGCTTCACACCTTAGATCGAGGTCTGGTGATGACGTACCTCCGTCAGCCGATACCCAAAAAAACCCCGATGTCCCACACCTGGGACAGTACCTTCTCAAATAGAGAAGGCCACACCTACAAGACACATTTTGTAACGTCGCGCATTTTTCAGATCTTCGGGATCCTTTGTTTAGTGTGTGGGATGGTCAAGCTGTGACCAGTGCTACTTTGTGTTGTGTTTCTATTTGACCCTTACCGGAGTTGGTTATGGATCTGTGTTGTGTTCAGTGTGCTGGGCATCAACAGTGGGTAGGCGTCTAGGTGTGTGACGTCTACTATGTGTTGGCGGCAATGGTGTTGCCGTTAACATGTTCTTGGCGTCCATCGAGTAGACGTCTACTGTTGAATTTGGCGGCGAGAGTTGTGGACGCTAGTTGGGGCGGTTTGATTAGCGGCGCAGAGGTTGACGTTAACCTGAGGCGCCTTGTTTTTAGGGGTAACCCGCCTTCTTCTTTCCCACTTTCTCCTCTCCTCTTCCCCCACCTTCACCTCTGTGCTTCTTCACTACTTCCAGCAGTCGACGGAGCACGTGGGAAGGCCGTGATGCGCGCAGCAGCGGCAGATCAGGTGGGGAATGACGGATTGGAGGGCGGTGTTCGCGGGAAGCTCCTAGGGTTTTGGCGCGATTAGAAGTTCTTCAGGAGTTTAATTGCGTATTTGAGGTAGGACTGGACCCTTTGATCTCTCCTGGTTGATTTGCCATGCTTGTTGCATAGATCGTATGTTAATTGAGTTTTTGGGAAGGATTCTCCATGCCAGGGAAATTGGGTGGTTTGATCGATCCAAGCGTTGGATCTTGTTTCTTTAGTTTAATTATAATATTCAGATGTAAGGGGAAGTGTTTCCCCTGTTTTCTTATTGCTTATAGGGCTAAGTTGCCCGTATGTTGCCTTGGCCGGTCTGTGTGTTTTGTATACCTAGGAGCTGAAGATCTTAGCGTCAACATCGATTGACGTCAGGTTCTTCAGTTGGAGATTAACGGCCAGATGTCTAGCCGTTAATATCGAGTTTATTTGGTATTAACGGCAGGGGATGCTGTCGTTTATAACCAGTGGACGGCAATCAATGCTGCCGCCAACCTGTGCTAGTTTTAGCGCAGTATGTTTCATGAGGTTTTTCTTATTGTACATGTTACGTGGTTGTGTGTGCATGGCAATGACAGATGAGAGCCAGTACACTTGTTGCGCTCATAGAGCGTGTTGCTCACGAGATGGGCATGTTTTACGTGGTTAATGTGTATATATATGTGTATATATGTGTGCATGTTGTCCATGTGTTGGATATATTGTTTACATAGATGATGTGTAGTACACCAGTCATGGTGTATTATACATGTGGGGTCTACATGGTTCAGATGTCGTGCATGTAGTTTGTATGTGCATGGCATATCGTGTATCATTGTGGTTATTATGTCTTAATTATATGATTAATTCGTGGTGTTGTGGCGATGAGGTTCACGTTGGAACCTAGCCTTAATCCTTTAGGATCTCTTGCAAATATCCTAAATGGATAAGTAATAAAGTATGAGTGTTAGTGTGTATTGTGCCTAGTATGGCAGTAAAGGTCACTATGTGACCAATGACAGGTCGTGGCATTATTTTTAATATGGTTCATATAAGTGTTTGTGTAGGCTAGCTTGTAGGTCACGAGTGACCAGGACAAGCTACTCCTCACAGTATATCGTGATTTGTAATAAATGTGTAAATGATGTGTTTTATGTATTACCAAGTGTGGTGGTCCGGCGCCTATTCCGAATGCCTCTTTAGTCGGGTACCCCAGGTTCTTTGTGAGCCAGGCACGTGTGTTTGTTGTGCTCGGGGTTTATCCCGGTACAGTGTGGTACCTTGAGGTTTGTGTCGTCTTCCTGGACACCTCACTCCTGTTTTGAGTTGTACGTCCGGCTGAGGGAAAGACGACAGTAGGGCAGCGGCTTGTGTTGTTGTGTGTGCAGTCGCTTGTAGCGCGCTCGTAGTTGGGGTTCGGACACCAATAGTCGACACTGGTCCCCAGCTAGTCCTGTTTTCCAGTGCCTCACTTTAGGGTGCTCCAGCCAGAGACCCTAGAGGTGCCAGGCATGGACCTGCAGCTATGTGTCCGCAGGTGTGGTGTTGGTTGGTCTCCACAGTTGTTTGACTTGTTCTTGTGGAGCGGCAGTTAGACCTTTTGTCCGTGACTGCGAGGCGGAGGTTGTTCTTGTGTGTGGTTGTCCGGGTTGGATACTGGCCTGATCAGCCAGTAGTCCGTTCCCGTGTGACGGCGTCGTTCCTTTCCGACTCGTGCTTTGCTACTTGTCGTGGTTCGTGAGTTTGTGACTCGTAGTCGAGGTTTGACTCGTTCGAGGTGTGCCCTAGTGTTGGCACAATTGTGACTATGGTTGTAGCTTGTGGTGTGCTTGAGTGGTGGCACAGTTTTGATTATAGTTAGTGAATATTGACTCACCAAATGTTGTTTAGTTTGCTATGGTGTGCCCTGTTTCGGCATTGGTTTACTTGCGGTTTCCGTGCTAGTGCCTTGTGGTAATAGGTACCTGTACCCTGTGTGGGTAATGGTTTATGGTGGTATGTCATATACCAGTCTTTCTGGTGTTACGTGGAACTGTGTTTTGTAGAGGTCGTGTGGTGTGATCTTCCACTCAATGTGTTTTACCTTCCTCTGGTAAACTACCGTATATGGTTTTCATGTGTGATGGATTGGCCTGTTGTAGCCGATCATGTTACTTGGTATGTGTGGCTATCGACATATTGTGGTTTGGGCATAAAGGGCCAGCTTTTAGTTAGCAGTCCTGTTACCCACGTACTTGAGATTTGCTGTAAAGCTTAGCCCTAGGCAGTGATTTGCTGTGCGGCTTTATAGCTTAAATGATTAGTTTTGACTATGGTGTGCCTGTGAGGCTTGCGGCCTAGGCATTTTAGTTGTTGAGCGGACTAGCTTGTGATTCCTCTTTCTTTATAAGGAATATGCTTTTGTTTATCAATTACTGTTTAAGCTTTATTTTAATATAAATGTTGTGAGCATGAAATGGTTTGGCTATTGGTGTTGCCAGTGAGACCCATTGGGGTTGAGGTTCCGTGGTTACGGTGTTGTCTTGGGTAGCCCCTACTGAGCCTGTGACTTGTTGAGGCTCACTCCCCTACAGTTCTTTTCAGGGCTTGTCGAGTGTTTGGCTTGCAGCGGCGTTTGTCAGACTTGTACCACCAACAGTTGTGTAGTAGTTAGTTTGTGTGAGCTTGTGCTCCCTCCGGGTATGCCCCAGGTAGTTGTACTTTTTAATTAGACATATATTAATGTAATGGGACAGTTGTAAATGTTATATGCAGGTATGAGCACATGTACTTTCTTGTGTCTTATATGTTATGGTTTGTCTTTTATATTCTTACTGGACAGTTGTGTGAGCTATTCTTGCGAGACTTCGGTCCGTTCGCGGAGGCGGATCTGGATATGGAGCCTTAATGGGCATAATATCCAGGGCCGTCACAGTTGGTATCAGAGCAATGTCTAGTTAGAATATGAAAAGACATTGAAGTTACAATGTCCCAATATATGGATTAATGTCCACTGCTGGTAGTAAGTTTGTGGTTTTGTGTGATTAATATAGTATTTATTTGAGTTTTTGTTCTGAAAAAAAATGTATTTTTGAGTTGAGAATTGGTAACCATTAGAAGTTGTTGAAAGTTGATGTGATTAGAGGTGGTATAATCTGTGTGATTATACCAGTGTGTTAGTTTATGATAGAATGATTTGGTTGTTAAAGATTCGCAGTTAAAGGAATTAAGGAAATTAATAAGTTTGGATATGGAATTCAGTAAGAATACAGAGTTAGCAGAGATAGATATATGGTAACGAGGTGATGAGGAATAGCTCAGGGTGTGTCAAAAATGATTAAATGTGCAAAGTGTAGTTGAGAACCTCAGCAAAGATATTGTGGCATTAGAGATCTGAGTCAGATGATATCAAGAAACTGTGGATGAGAATGTGATTATATTATGAAGAGTTTGGCATGATTAAGTAAAGCAGATCAGCTTTAAAAGAGGTACTGGTACATAAAAGAATAGTGATGATTAAGTGTACCTGAGATCGGAAATTTGAGAAAAACGTTGTTATGAATAGTGATGGTATATGAAGTTTTATGAGGATTTGTACAAATATGTACAGAAAGGATCATTGAATAAAGAAAGAGAGAAAAGAAGAATCAGTGTGCAAAGAGATTTTCTAAGAATTGCATAAGAGAAATATTTAGTTGATGAATGACAGGTTATGAGGAATTCTTTAGAGAGAGTTAATAAAGATGGTTGTGCTAAAGATAAGAGCAGTGAAAGTTAGTAACTATGAGCAGTTCGAGAAAAATCAAAATTAAAGTTAAGTATGTTAGAATGAGTTCAAGGCAAATGAAATAGAATGGAAAGAAGTGCATTAATGGAGAAGCAGTTAAATATTGAGTTGAGAAAAACACAAGGCAGATTGTAATATTCATGTTATTTGAGAAAAGAGCATTTAATGGAATGAGGGAAGCAGGCAGAGCAAGTTGTTATATTTAAAGAAATTGGTATTTAAATTTGAGTTTTTGCTATATTTTAAAGAAGGATGATTAAATACCAGAAAGATTTATAGTATGAACGGTACAGCAAGATTAGCCAGGCATAGAATGAATGAGAGAAGTATTTTGCGGAAAAGATGTTATGATTAGAATGATTAACAGTTTAGATAAAGAGAAATATGGACCAGAGAAAGGAAGAATTTAGCGAATGATGAAGTGAATAAAATTAGATGGGTCAGAAAATGTCAGTTAGAGTTTGCATATCGGTGCAAAGAAATGATTTAATTGAACAGAAGTGAACTGTTATTAAGATATTTCAGGTTTAATTGAAGCAGATTGATTAAGTAATATTTGGAAAGTTTATGCCCTAGAATTATGAGATTAGCCAGAGAATGTCAGTAAAGCAAGAAATATATGAAGTAAAGCATGTTAATAGCAGTTTGGCAAGTCAGAAATTGTAGTAATTTCTTCAGCATGAATTATTGAATAAGATGATTTGAGACAGTTAAAGTTAGAAATGAATTCAATTAAAGCCAGATGGAAATAATTGAAAATAGTAATGAGAACAGAAATTGTGGAATATTTTTCAGTGTTCAGTGTGATCAGAGTAGCGCAGCGGAAGCGGAAACAAGAAAGATTTAATATCCACAGATTGTTCAAGGTTTTCTGGGATAAGAAGAAAGTGTAAAGTTTTACACAGTGGAATAAAGGAGCAGAGTTTATTATGGTTTTTAATCAGAGATGACTTAAAATGGTATGAGCAGAATAATATGAAAAGAGCAAGAAATTCAAAGATGGTGATTGGTTTTCTTTGAAGAGATGACAGTTGCGAATGTAATGCAGATGAGGCAGAATAACAGCAACAATGATAAATAGAAAAAGAAAAGGCGGCATGAAAGAATATTACAGTATAAGATATTCGAGAAAGGTAAAGTGGTCCCGAAAAAATGTTGTAAACACAGCTGGAAAAAAATGTGAAAGTAGGTTCAGTCCAAGGAGATAAAGCGCCATTGGCAAGGTAGAATTGCCTACAATTGAAAAGTAAGGAAAGGCAATGGAATCGACAGAACAAAGTAATTGTGAAATGAATTGAAAGAAAAGAAAAGACAAAGCAAGGATGGAAATGGATAGATGAATTGAAAGGCTGATGTAGAGAAAGAGTATCCTTCTTGTTCTGTATATGGTTTCATTTCTTTATAGGTGATAATCCAGTTTTGTTGGATTTATTTTATATGTCGAGGATGACATTTCTTTTTAGGTGATAGTAATGTAACGTCGCGCGCGTTTTTCGGATCTTCGTGGATCCTTTGTTTAGTGTGTGGGATGGTCAAGTTGTGACCAGTGCGACTTGTGGTGTGTGTTTCTTATTGGATCCTTACCGGAGTTGGTTATGGATCTGTGTTGGTGTTCAGTGTGCTGGACATCAACAGTGGGTAGGCGTCCAGGTGTGTGACGTCTACTGTGTTTGCGGCAATGGTGTTGCCGTTAACATGTTCTTGGCGTCCATCGATGTAGACGTCTACTGTTGAACTTGGCGGCGAGCGTTGGACGCCTAGTTGGGGCGGTTTGATTAGCGCGCAGAGGTTGACGTAACCTGAGACGCCTGTGTTTTTAGGGGTAACCCGAGCCTTCTTATTTCCCACTTTCTCCTCTCCTCTTCCCCCCTTCACCTCTGTGCTTCTTCACTACTCCGGCGGTCGACGAGAGCACGTGGGAAGGCCGTGATGCGCGCAGCAGCGGCAGATCAGGCGGGGAATGACGGATTGGAGGGCGGTGTTCGCGGGAAGCTCCTGGGGTTTTGGCGCGATTAGAAGTTCTTCAGGAGTTTAATTGCGTATTTGAGGTAGGGACTGGACCCTTTGATCTCTCCTGGTTGATTTACCTGCTTTGTTGCATAGATCGTATGTTAATTGAGTTTTTGGGAAAGGATTCTCCATGCCAGGGAAATTGGGTGGTTTGATCGATCCAAGCGTTGGATCTTGTTTCTTTAGTTTAATATAATATTCAGATGTAGGGGAAGTGTTTCCCCTTGTTTTCTTATTGTTTATAGGGCTAAGTTGCCCGTATGATTGGCATTGGGCCGGTCATTGTGTTTTGTATACCTGGGAGCTGAAGATCTTAGCGTCAACATCGATTGACATCAGATTCTTTAGTTGGAGATTAACGGCCAGATGTCTAGCCGTTAATATCGAGTTTATTTGGTATTAACGGCAGGGGATGCTGCCGTTTATAACCAGTGGACGGCAATCGATGCTGCCGCCAACCTGTGCTGGTTTTAGCGCAGTATGTTTCATGAGGTTTTTCTTATTGTACATGTTACGTGGTTGTGTGTGCATGGCAATGACAGATGAGAGCCAGTACACTTGTTGCGCTCATAGAATGTGTTGCTCACGAGATGTGAATGTTTTATGTGGTTAATGTGTAATATATATGTGTATATATGTGTACATGTTGTCCATGTGTTGGATATATTGTTTACATAGATGATGTGTAGTACACCAGTCATGGTGTATTATACATGTGGGGTCTACGTGGTTCAGATGTCGTGCATGTAGTTTGTATGTGCATGGCATATCGTGTATCATTGTGTTTATTATGTCTTAATTATTATGATTAATCTGTGGTGTTGTGGCGATGAGGTTCACATTGGAACCTAGCCTTAATCCTTTAGGATCTCTTGCAAATATCCTAAATGGATAAGTAATAAAGTATGATGTTAGTGTGTATTGTGCCTAGTATGGCAGTAAAGGTCACTATGTGACCAATGACAGGTCGTGGCATTATTTTTAATATGGTTCTATAAGTGTTTGTGTAGGCTAGCTTGTAGTCACGAGTGACCAGGACAAGCTACTCCTCACACGTATATCATGATTTGTAATAATGTGTAAATGATGTGTTTTGTGTATTGCCGAGTGGGTGGTCCGGCGCCTATTCCGGAATGCCTCTCTAGTCAGGTGCCCCAGGTTCTTTGTGAGCCAGGCACGTGTGTTTGTTGTGCTCGGGGTTTGTCCCGATACAGTGTGGTACCGTTGAGGTTTGTGTCGTCTTCCTAGACACCCTCACTCCTGTGTTTGAGTTGTTCGTCCGGCTGAGGGAAAGACGACAGTAGGGCAGCGGCATGTGTTGTGGGTGTGTGCAGTCGCTTGTAGCGCGCTCGTAGTTGGGTTCAGACACCAGTAGTCGACACTGGTCCCCAGCTAGTCCTGTTTTTCAGTACCTCACTTTAGGGTGCTCCGCCAGAGACCGTAGAGGTGCTAGGCATGGATCTGCAGTTGTGTGTCTGCAGGTGTGGTGGTTGGTTGGTCTCCACAGTTGTTTGACTTGTTCTTGTGGAGCGGCAGTTGGACCTTTCGTCCGTGACTGCGAGGCTGAGAGGTTGTTCTTATGTTGTGTTGTCCGGGTTGGATACTGGCCTGATCAGCCAGTAGTCCGTTCCCGTGTGGCGGCATCGTTCCTTTCCGACTCGTGCTTTGCTACTTGTCGTGGTTCGTGAGTTTGTGACTCGTAGTCGAGGTTTGACTCGTTCGAGGTGTGCCTGGTGTTGGCACAGTTGTGACTACGGTTGTAGCTTGTGGTGTGCCTGAGTGGTGGCACAGTTTTGATATAGTTGTGAATATTGACTCATCAAGTGGTTTAGTTTGCTATGGTGTGCTCTGTTTCGGCACTGGTTTACTTGCGGTTTCCGTGCTGGTGCCTTGTGGTAATAGGTACCTGTACCCTGTGTGGGTAATGGTTTGTGTGTGATAGGTCATATACCAGTCTTTCTGGTGTTGACGTGGAATGTGTTTCGTGGAGGTTGTGGTGTGATCTTCCACTCAATGTGTTTTACCTTCCTCCGTAAACTACCGTATATGGTTTTCATGTGTGATGGATTGGCCTGCTGTAGCCGATCATGTTACTTGGTATGTGTGGCTATCGACATATTGTGGTTTGGGCATAAAGGCCAGCTTTTAGTTAGCAGTCATGTTACCCACGTACTTGAGATTGGCATGTGAAGCTTATAGCCTAGGCAGTGATTTGCTTGTGCGTTTATAGCTTAATGATTAGTTGTGACTATGGTGCCTGTGAGGCTTGCGGCCTAGGCATTTTAGTTGTTGAGCGGACTAGCCTGTCATCCTCTTTCTTTATAAGGAATATGCTTTTGTTTATCAATTACTGTTTAAGCTGTTATTTAAATATAAATGTTGTGAGCATGAAATGGTTTGGCTATTGGTGTTTCCAGTGAGACCCATTGGGGTTGAGGTGTCCGTGGTTACGGTGTGTTTCTTGGGTAGCCCCTACTGAGCCTGTGACTTGTTGAGGCTCACTCCCCTACAGTTCTTTTCAGGGCTTGCCGAGTGTTTGGCTTGCAGCGGCGTTGTGTCAGACTTGTACCACCAGCAGTTGTGTAGTAGTTAGTTTGTGTGAGCTTGTGCTCCCTCGGGGTATGCCCCAGGTAGATGTACTTTTTAATTAGACATATTAATGTAATGGGACAGTTGTAAATAGTTATATGCAGGTATGAGCACAGTACTTTCTTGTGTCTTATACAGTTATGGTTTGTCTTTTATATTCTTACTGGACAGTTGTGTGAGCTATCCCTTGCGAGACTTCGGTCCGTTCGCGGGAGGCGGATCTGCATATGGAGCCTTAATGGGCATAAATATCCACGGTCGTCACACACTTGCAGACTCACTCTCTCACACAGTACACTCAGTGCACTGCACACACTGCGCTAACACTCCTCACACACTTGCATGCACATATGCATGCTGTGCAATGGGATACACTTGGAAGCTCGGAATGCTCTTCCCTTTACCTCTGTCGGGGTATTTATAGGGAGGGTGTGAGGAGGGAGACGGTGAGGCCGCGAGGGAGGAGAAGCAGCAGAAGCGGTGAGGCGGCGAAGCAGGGAGAAGAGGCGGCAGCCCCTGTCGCGAGAGGCGGCATGGGTTGTGGCACTGCTGCTGTCGCGCGACAGCAGCGCCCCTCGCCAGTGCGCCTCGCGCGCGCTGGCAGGGTCCCTGCCCGCCGCGCGCCTCGCGCGCTGGCGCAGCAGGGCGACGCCAACGTGCCCTGCGTGTTGGCATCTCCGCCTCCACTCGTCGAGGCGGTGGAGGCGGGCCCCCGCGGGGCCCAAATGGGCAACCGCTAACAAGCTCCCACTTGCCCATTTAGGGTTCACAGCCCACTTACCCACACAGGATTGACGGCGCACCCAATGTTCTCTACGACATTCAGCATCAACGGTCATACTGAAAATAAGGTGTGCAACCTCTGTGAGATTTTCCGAGTCACCAACAAGCGTTCCATTAAGTCGTCATCTTACTAAAGGAAAACTTAATCTCAATATGTACCTTAGGCTCTTAATATTCACTTGATTCTGATACTCCGGATCTCTCAGAAGGCAGTATCGAATCCAAAAGCGTAACACTCATGACTCTATTACCACATAGGCAATTGAGCCTCCCAGGATATGAGTAATTAAGCATGGTGAAATAACAAGATACCTTCCCTATGCTGCTTATGCCAATTCAATTTGTCTCAACCGCTTTCTAGACATGTTCCGCTGGACGGTATCAACCATCGCCCTAAGTAACATGCTAATGTAGAGACATCAAGCTTCCTTGTCATGGCACAGCGTTGCAGGCCACTAGGGGTACATCAGGAATCACTGACAAATGTGATCATGAGCTCACCCAATGGTGAAGAGAGAACCATTCATCATTCTCATACGCGGTTATTTATTTACAGTGGTATGATCACATGCTGCGATGTTCCTCATTCATATGGGCGTGTCAAATAACATCGCACGTATATAAGTCCAATTGTAACAAATACAATCGACCAGAGTCCCGCAAACCAGTCACTCTCATTTAGCGCCTTTTGCGACTCACATATCCGGATATAACAGGCTTCATAAGATTATATCATTAATCCACATGGTCAATCTGAACTAATTCAGATTTCATCTCGGCCTCAGCCAAGGTGGCATACTAACAAAATCGGGATATTGTGTACGACCTCTAGCCATCTAGAGATCCACAACATCAAATGCATCATCTTTGCTCGCTATCAATAAGTGCCAAAGGCGAATCACCCATGTGAGAGGGCTGATCCTCAGCCTAGTGACACTCTAACAATGTATAAAGTAATTATTTGTTCACATAAATAACACTTTATGATGAACAAAACTTTAATGATGTCAAAACATTGTAAATTACTATAATTTACAAAGACCCATAGATCCACAATGGGTCACAAAACTCTCTCTGGCTAAAGGTTTCGTTAGTGGATCTGCTATCATTCTAATAGAACTAATCTGATGAAGCACCACTAACCCTTTTGCCACTAAATCCCTAATGTAGTGGTAACGAATATCAATATGCTTCGTTCTGCCATGAAACTTGGGATCTTTGGCGAAGGCCAATGCGAGGTACTATCAACATATAACAGTGCACCCTCATTCTGATGAGGTGTAATCGCCAAATGCTGCAACAAACTTTGCAACCAAATTGCCTCTTGGCTAACGGCAGAACAAGCAATATATTCGGCCGCATTGTGGATAGGGCAATGCAAGACTGCTTCTTGCTACTCCACGAGATAGCTCCACCAGCCAACAGGAACACAAAGCCTGAAGTGGACTTTCGCTCATCTCGGTCACCAGCCCAATCCGTATCACTATAGCCGATGATTTTTAGGTCGCCACCCTTGTAACGTAGTGCATAATCTGATGTCCCTCGCAAATACCGTAAAATCCTTTTAACGACTTTCCAATGTGCGAGACAGGGTTACTTTGGTAACGACTTACCAAACCCACTACGAAGCTAATGTTGGCCGAGTACACAACATAGCATACATTAGACTTCCAATCGCAGTGGCATATGGCACTCTAGACATACTTTCTATTTCTTCTTTACTCATGGGGCATTGACAAGTACTTAGGACACATCCTTTATCAAGTGGAGTATCAATGGGGTTAGAATTGTGCATTCGGAAACGCTTCAGGATCTTATATGTATGTCTCCTGAGACAAACTCAGTGACCTATCCGAGCGATTCCGCACAATTTTTACTCCGAGCACATAGCTCGCTTCACCAATCTTTCATCTCAAAGACGGATTAGTGGCAGCGATCAACTCCATATCATTTCCAGCCATTAAAATATCATCAACATATAATGATAAAATGAGGAGACTATTTCCCACTCGCTTAACATAACACAGTGGGCTTCTTCAATCATCTCAAAACCATATGAGATAATAGCCTTATGAAAATTCATATACCAATGTCTAGACGATTGTTTCAATCCATAGATTGAACGCTTGAGGCGACAAACTTTTTGCTCCTAGTCTTTAGTCTCAAAACCCTCTGGTGGGCCATATATATTTCCTCGTCTAGTTCTCCATTGAGAAATGCAGTCTTCACATCCATTTGGAACAATTCCAAGTCAAGATGCGCGACAATGGCTAGAATGAGGCGAACAGATGAGAATCTCACCACAGGTGAAAAGGTCTCATCATAATCTATACCCTCTTTTTGGGTATTACCTTTCGCCACAAGTCTGCTTTATACTTGTCAATAGTCCCATCAGCCTTGCGTTTAAGCTAAAAACCCACTTGTTTCCAATCGCCTTACGCTCAGGTGGAAGATACACTAACTCCCAGACTTCATTCTGTGCCATTGAAAGAATCTCCTCCTGCATGGCAATTTCTCATTCTTTCCTAGATGATGATGCAAGAGCTTCCTGAACAAATCTAGGCTCTTCATCATCCGTGGGTTCACAAAGAAGTACCTCACTGTCAATTTTAAAAAATCGACAAGGAACATTCCCACGCTTGCTACGACGTAAAGGATCTTGACTTTCTATTGGTGCACTCCCACTGGACGCACTCCCACTAGACTGACCATCCCTATCATTTTTGGCAGACATTGGTATGGGAACACATTCCCTCCTTTCACCGGAAGATGGTAGGATGTTCAATTGTTCATCTATTTCAAAAAGATCAAGATTCTTCTCATTGTCGCCAAGACTAGGAAATTCATTCTCTAAGAAGACAACATCTCGGACCTCACGCTCTATCATTCCTCCATCTGGATGATGTTCATACATGACATAACCTATTGAGCTCTCAGGATATCTAATAAAGATAGACTTTTGAGCTCTAGGGCCAAGTTTCCAAACTTACTCGTCATGTGATGAACATATCCAGCTGATCCCCATGGACGTAAACAATTAAGTCCGGTTTGTGACCATGCCACAATTCATATGGGGTAGAAGGAACTGATTGAGTTGACACTTGGTTAGAATGTAGGCAGCAGTTAACAGAGCATCTCCCCAAAAGGAGATTGGCAAATTTGCCTGTGCCATCATTGACCTAACCATGTCTAGCATTGTTCTATTCCTTCGTTCTGCAACACCATTTTGTTGCGGCATATATGGAATAGTAAGTTTCCGACGTATACCTTTTTCTTCACATAATGATCGGAACTGATCCGACAAATATTTGCGTCCACGGTCTGTCCAAAGAGCTTTGACACTCCTCTCTTTTGATTTTCAACTCTAGCTAAGAAATGCTTGAAACAATCCAGCACTTCATAGCGATGAGCAATCAAATAGACATATCCATACCGCGAATAATCATCAATAAATGTGAGAAAATAGTAATATCTATGTCGAGCTCTAACACTCATGGGTCCACAGACGTCAGAATAGATCAATTCCAATGGTTCGAAGGTTCTAACAGCTTTTCCAAAAGGCTTACGGCATGCTTTTCCTGCCAAGCAGGGCTCACATATGGACAAGTTGACCTTAGCGAGCGACCCTAAAAGACCTTCTCTAGCTAATCTAGCCATTCTATCTTGTCTAATATGGCCTAAACGAGCATGCCATGTCACAGAATCTAAATCTTTTTGAGCTAACGCAGGCATAAACATAGAAGAAGAATTAGAAAAGTTGTCAATCAAATCTAAGATATAAAAACCATCACGTAGCAATGCATGTCCACGAAGGACATCATCCAAGACTATGGTTACAAGACTGCCGGAAAAAGATAAACAAAAGCCCATTGCTGTCAAAGTTGAAACTGACAATAGATTATATGGATTCTAGGCGCATAAAGTACATCACTTAAAAGTAATGTACGTCCGTTCGCAAAATAGAGTTGGTACGAACCGACTCCACGGACTTCTTCACTGGCACCATTGCCATGAAGACTCTTTGCGTGCCTTCTGGAATCTGATGATAATCCACGAAACCCCTCGTTCCTTCGTTATATGTTTTGTTGCTCCTGAATCCACGATCCACACAGGATTAGGATGAGCAGTTAAAACATGTGTACAGACAAACTTACATGGAGAGCTGGGGAAGTGAGTTACCTTTTTCGGCTCAGGACATTCATGAGCGAAATGGCCTTGCTTTTTGCAGTTAAAACACTTCAGACGGGTTTTGTCTTTCTTGCCTCCATGTTTCCCACATTGGTGCTTGAAAGATTTATCCTTGATGGAATCTGGTGCAGGGTCTGATCCTTTCTTTTGCGACCTCTTTTTCTTGAAGCGTCTGCTACCTTGAGCGACATTAGTAACAGCGTGATGCACCATCTCGCGCTCTGTCTAACTCACATGCCGAGATATATCAATAAAATTTTTGATATTCTCATTGTGAGTTAAAATTTGCTTCAAATGAGTCCAAGCATCTGGCAAGGATCTTATTACCGCTTGCACCTGCTGTTCATCAGTGAGTTCATGACTTGCAACCTTCAAATCATGGACCATAGATGAAATCACCCTAAGGTGTTCACCTACCGTGTGGCGCGAGTCCATCCGATAGGTCTCAAATTTCAAAACGAGAGCCCTTAATCTGATGACTGAGGTCCCACCATAAATGAACTTTATTGATTCCACAAATCCTTAGCAGTGGCACAGTTCTCAAACTCGCCAATAAGATCATCGGCCATTGCGCTTAACAAAGTAAAGTGCACACTACGATCTTTCTTGAACCAAGCTACATAAGCTTCTTGGTCTATTTTGCTACTGCCCTCAATGGGAGGTGACAAGGACATCGTAAGATGATCAATCACATCTTGTTCATCCAGCAAATATTGCATTTTACAATGCCATATATCATAGTTTGTGCCATTCAACTTTTCACCCTTAGTGAGATCAACTATAACGTTTTTGGCAGCCATAGAATACCACTACATATCAAACAGGAAAAAAGAGTTTTGACATCAATTTATACATTATTCTTATTTGCTTCTAGAAATCCAAGCTAATTATATTGAACTTTCTTATATAGTAAAATCGAAAGTAAAGCTAGGCAATAATCATCTCCCACTTATATAAGATAAATCAATATAATTAAAATGATTTGAGCAAATATCTCATATGCAAAATAATTTGCATAACATTAAAAAAAATATGTACAAAAATACTAACTTTAAACATATTTTATTATGTATAAAACATATTATATATATAAACATATGAAGGTTACATGTACTATTTCCGATGCAAGCGTGAAATATTCACGCACAAAAAAGGAAAATCAAAATTGCGCTTCAAAAAACTAGCGCAGTACATGACGGACATCTCTATCTCTCTACAAAAGCTGTATATAACCCTCTGCAACCACCAAATCTCCCTCTCTGGTCCTAAGGGTGATAGTGAGAGGTGGTGCAGGGAGGGGCACTACTAGTACAACCAGCGCCCATTCTGCCGGCCATGGTTCCCAAAGAGCCTGTTCAGAAACAGGTGGGGACCAAGGATTTGACACAGTCATAGGAGAAGGTGTATAGACACTCAGACTATCCGATGTGTCCACTCCAGGAAGTGATGGGACCACCTAGACCTTGGAGTCAGCCGTGCCGCTGGCCGCTACCTGCGCATCTGAACTCGGTAACCCATCCCGCCGGTCGCAGTGTCGAGCAAGTCCAACGCTTGTCTGTAATCTGCTGCCAGCACACTAGAGTTGACGTCGTCCAACATCAGATCTGCATCCGAGAACCAATCCTCGAAATATGATCTGCCAACTCAAGGTCTGAATGTGCCGTAGAACCTGCATCTATACAGTTTGCAAGAGATGGAGAAAATTAAAAACAAACCAATTGGCTCTGATACCAATGTTGGTTTACGAGTAAGAGGACATACCTCGCAGCGGAAACGAAATAATAATAAGATCTCACGGAAGTAGATAGACGGCTACCAGAGTCGCCTACACAGCTTCACACCTTAGATCTGAGGTCTGGCGATGACGTACCTCCGTCAGCCGATACCCAAAGAGAACACCCGATGTCCCACACCTCGGACAGTACCTTCTCACACAGAGAAGGCCACACCTGCAAGACACACTTGCAGACTCACTCTCTCACACAGTACACTCAGCGCACTGCACACACTGTGCTAACACTCCTCACACACTTGCATGCACATATGCATGCCGTGCAATGGGATGCACTTGGAAGCTCGGAATGCTCTTCCCTTTACCTCTACCGGGGTATTTATAGGGAGGGTGTGAGGAGGGAGACGGTGAGGCCGCGAGGGAGGAGAAGCGGCAGAAGCGGTGAGGCGGCGAAGCGGGGAGAAGAGGCAGCAGCCCCTGCCGCGAGAGGCGGCAAAGGTTGTGGCGTTGCTGCTGCCGCGCGGCAGCAGTGCCCCTCTCCAGCGCCCCTCGCGCTCGCTGGCAAGGTCCCTGCCCCAGCATGCCTCGCGCGCTGGCGCGGCAGGGCGACGCCAACGTGCCCTGCGCATTGGCATCTCCACCTCCACTCGTCGAGGCGGTGGAGGCAGGCCCCCGCGAGGCCCAAATGGGCACCGCCTAACAGTATTCAATGACATATCTAATAAAATATGTATAAATATTATTGAAAATATAAAAATTAAATTACATCTGAGCATGCATTGGTCTAGGACGATCATCTTTCACATCTACAACATTCTTTCCTCTCATCCTTCATCTTCTTCTTCTTATTCTTCTGTCCCACTTTTTTCATCTTATCTGTCCCCTGGTATGGTGATTATTCATAGATAGAAGGTTGGCAATCTCCTCTTTTCTTCACTCCTTGGGTAATAGAAGAGATTTTCATGGTGCTTAAATCTTCTAAATGTGATGCCATAGACACTCACCTTGTCTAATTCGACCTCATCTATGATGTCTTGGCTCCCCTCTCCTCACTCTTCTACCCCAACCATATCCACGACATCATCTTTTTTGCCCTTGTCTTCTCCAAAATCTTGCACTTCCTCCATATGATCTCTTCCCTCACACTCTCCTCTCCCTCCGGTTCCCTCACCTCAAATAAAAAGGACTCCAACTTCTTTCCAAATTGCCAAAATCGTAGCAACTCCAATCAAAAGGTTTTCATTTCTTTTGTGAATTTTGAGAGTACGACAATTAACTCAGAGGGAGTCCTCTCCTCCCTCTCTCGCTGACCTCCTCCTCCTCACTCTCCTCTATCTCCTCCTCTTCCTCCCTCTCATTTTCCTTCCTCCTATGAACTGCTCCCGTTACCAGCCACATCTCCTCAGGCTTATATTTTAACTTCAACAAAATCTATTCAAAATAAATAGAAATAAATTACTATAATGCCAACATGAATATGATGAACCAAAATATTTTAAAAATCAAAATATCACATCATTCGGCTTTAATTTTATGATGTCAACCTGCCCCCTTCTTCTTAGACCCCAATTCCCACCTTAGAATGCGAGGGAATTTGGCTCGAGTTAGGAGCCTCTAGTTTTTTAAATGCACTAGCAACCAAACCTATAAACTGAATGGCATTATCAATAAACAATAGCAAAAATGTGTCAATTTATATTGTACAAAATTATCAAGATGAACACTTGCACATAAAGCTCCTGAGCAACCAAATATGAACTTGATTCCTTTTACTCCACGCTTTAAAAAATCACTCTTGGGCATTGTCTTCACTACCTTCTTCCAACTCCTTGCCACTTCTACATCATCCTCCAATTTATGCAAAATAAGGCAGTGACATGCATCCGCCCAACTATATATATTGTCCTAACTGATCTAATGAATCTAAACAATAATATATTTGCGGCGGACTAGTAAATGATGTTCTGGGAGCAAGAAATATGCTAAAAAAAAAAATAAGAGAAATCAAAATCTAACAGTGTCTCCTATATCTGTGGGCCCATCTGAATTCACCAACATAGAATTATTCTCTTTGATATACTTCCGATTAAAAGTTTTACCATGCCCATATCTACTATCTAAGATGGAAGCTGGCACTTGCCCATCAATACGTACTTCCTTGCCAATACACGGGAGACCCAAAATGACTGCAATATCACAAGTAGAAAATTTTGTATTTGTCTTCCCCAATCTAAAAATGTTCCCTCCTCGCCAAGAAACAACAATGTCTTCAAGAGAAAGTTAATGTTAAATGCTTGCATTGGAGGAATATCCACGTATATATATATGGAGCAAAGGGAGTTGTTCTCATAATTCTCTCATGGCATTTTTTAAATCCCATCTTATATCTATCCTCACAATAACATTTCAATGAGCAGTGGGAAAATAAGAGGATTAGCAAGTTCTCTCTTTCTTTTCTCTTCTACAAATTCAAAATGAGAAAGCATATATTATATACATCAACATGAACAACAAAAACATGTGAGACACAAAAATAAAAATATGAGAACATGCTTAAATAGAGAGGAACATTATGTATGATGCATGATGATGAAACTTGAGTTCTTGCTAATATATATTGTGAAAAGCCAACATATATTGCTAATCAATAACATATTCTAATCACTAACTAATTATATTGCACATCTCTAATATATAAACATTTGCACTGATTAAAAAAATCTAATTTTTAGCATACTTCTGGATGATGAGCAATACATACATCTGTATGATGCATGATTAAATACAGAGGAACCATGATTGAGCAATATATACTTGTGTATGATGCATGATGATGAAGCTTGAGTTCTTAATAATAATATTGAGAAGTGCTGGAGGGGAGACTTGACTCGCATAAATCTCAATGAAACCGTTCAACTGGAGATCATATATGGTGATGATGATGGATGATGAGTGTCCAACTCACAGCGTTGGAAGTGATCTCGAATCACTCCATCTCTTGTTCTACCTAATTTTGTTTTGATCTAACTTAAATATTAGAAGATTTTTTCTAAGATCTTAATCCCAAGCCCCATATTCTTTCTCCTTCTTGCAAATCTTCCTCTTGTCTTTGAGGAACGCCATCTAATTTCTCAAAATTCCAAGACCATCCAGTGGTCAATAACATATTAGAGATCCGGTCTCTTCAAAGCTTTTAGCTGACATCTAAAATTATAGTCTAAATGACTTAAAAAATCTATGATCCTCTTCTCTTTGAGTGAAACATTGGACTGAAAACTTACAAGAAACCACAGTGTATGTCAGATAAAAACTTGGAAAATTAATTGGGGGTCCCTGTCAGAGACTGGTACTTTTTTCCTCGTCCCTGTCAGAATACTAGTAAACGTAAAGTCCTCCTTTTCGTCGTTTAATTTCTAGTCCATGCTTTTCACACGTCACCAATTTACGACCTCCACGCACGATTTCCATCTCGTTGGCTTCCGTCTCTTTTTCCCATTCCCGTCTTATCCTTCCGTCCTTTCCAATCCCACGTCCTATCCAGTCTGAACGATGGGAAGTTGATGTTACATAGCGTGCGGAGAACTGTTACAGCTAGCATTGTAATGACTTACACAGGT
>CM024756.1:129611044-129846027 GCA_014218235.1 Colocasia esculenta
TTATTTGACCGTCCCTGTTTGAGACTTTCTCTCATCAGGGTATGCCTAAGGTTGACAACCTCGCCCTCACGACCCTTGCCCCTACACTTCGACCGATTGGGAGAGAATGACCATCGCATCGCTAAAGTAGGGCCTTTATAGCTACGATACCTACTAAGTGCAGTCGTCTGGGCTTGCCGTGTGTGGTGTTGGTCCTAACTTAGGTCACCCTTGATGATGGGGAAGAGACTTCGGACTCTTAACACGGGGTTATCCCTAATCTAAGTGTTGTGGCCTCACACCTAAAGACCTAGGGATAGAATCTTTTGAGGTACAACCCATTCCCGGATGTGACAATTCTACGCCCTCATCATTGGTTAGGCGGTAGGCATTTCCTCGATATACCTTTGACAACATACGGACCTTCCCAATTTGGTTGCAATTTAGACCTGGACCTCAGGTTTGATAAAAATGTGTTTCAAGACCATATCACCCTCTTGGAATTTTCGTTCAATTACCTTCTTTTCAAAAGACCTTGAGATTCGCCTTTGATATGAGAGTACATGATCGGCTGCCATAAGTCGCCTTTCATCTAAGAGTTCCAATTGGACTAGCAACGCCTCTCGACATTCGTCAAGATTAAGCTCCTTATCTAATTGGACTCTTAGTGAAGGGATCAGGATCTCATATGGAACTACCGCCTCCATCCCATAAGTGAGAGCATACGGGGTTTGTCCCGTGGGAGTACGGACAGAGGTACGATAGGCCCATAGAGCCTCTATTAGCTTTTCTGGCCAATCGGCGAATTTATGTGATTCACAAGTTTTCTTCAAGATTTTAAGAAGGGTTTTATTAGTTGCTTCAGCTTGGCCATTGCCCTGTGGGTAATATGGAGATGAATGATGCAGAGTGATATTGTACTTCTTACAGAGGTCCTGAAGTTCTCGTGAGATGAATTGTGGCCCGTTGTCTGTGACGATACTGCTTGGCACTCCGAACCGCGAGATGATATTCTTCATGATAAAGCGGCATACTGTGGATGCTTTGATTTTTGCAAACGCTTCTGCTTCTGCCCACTTGGTGTAATACTCAGTTGCTGTTAGGATAAAGGATTTTTGTTTGGTTTGAGCATTAGGATCACCAAGGGGGCCAACAATATCAAAAGCCCACATGGAGAATGGCCAAGGTGTGGAGAGTGGATGAAGTGAGGATGAAGGAGCATGAATTTTATCAGCATGGAGTTGGCATTTTACACACCTACGGACGTAGATGGCACAGTCTTCTTCTAGGGTTGGCCAGTAGTAGCCCTGCCTAATGATCTTCTTAGCAAGCATCTGACTGTTGACATGCCCTCCGCATTCACTAGCATGGGCTCCTTCTACCACTTTCCAAGCTTCGTCATCATTAAGACATCTCAGGAGAACTCCATTAAGAGCCGCCTGTACAAAATTTCTCCACGACTGTGTACCTCAAGGCGGCTCTTCTTATGGCCTTGCGATCCTCCGCTTTGCCCCTTCAGGGATATGACCCATCCTTACAGTACTGCTCAATCTCAAAATACCATGGCAATTCCTCTTCATCTAAATTTCCTCAAGCTCAGCTAGCATGACTTGTTGCCCTTCTCTCTTCCTAGCCCTTCTTCTAAGGTGTCCTAAGGTTGTTGAACCAAGGATCCTGGATAGATGGAACGTCGAGCCGTTGACGACAATTGTCTCAGTCGGCGACTCAGAGGGAGGATAGAGATGATGCTAGTGACGCCAAGGCGCAGCCAGGATATTCTGTGAGAGGAGTGTGACATAGATAAGCTTGCAGAACTGCCTTGCCATTTCATGACTAGATCTTGATATGGTTTAAGCTTTGGGTCACAAGTGCATTAAGTTGAGAGCACCTCCGCAGAACAAGCTGAGAGTCTCCTATGATTCTAAGGTGAGATGCACCCAAGATATAAGCACGTTTAAGACCAGCTAGGAGAGCTTCATACTCAGACATGTTATTAGTGGCGGAGAAGGTGAGCTGAAAAGCTATGGGGATAGTGATACCCTCGGGGTGAGCAGCACGGCTCCAATGCCCCGTCCCTGAGAGTTGAGTGCACCATAAAATGGAGGGACCAGAAGGGATCTTTGGAGATGACCGAGAGCTCTTCATCAGGGAATTCCTCTCGAGTGGAATCTCTATGAGGGAGTGGAAAATGGGCAAGGTGCTCGGCGATGGCATACCCTTTGATGGCCTTTTGGACCACGAAAGAGATGTCAAATTGTGAGAGGAAGCTCTGCCAGCGTGCAAGCCGATCAGAGAGGACAGGTTTTTCTAGAAGATATCTGAGTGGATCCATCCTCGAGATCAGCTTGACCTCGTGGGCAGAAAGTAATGCTTGAGCTTTTGGACTACCCACACGAGCGCGCACAGGTTTTGTCCGCGGTGGTGTACTTGGATTTTGCGGTGTTGAAAAGCCTAGAAAGATAGTATGCTGCCCTTTCTTTTCCAGATTCATCATGTTGCGCAAGGACAGCACCTAGGGAGTCCTCAATGACTGAGAGATATAGGATTAGTGGCTTCTCGAGTACAAGGGGTTGCAAAACTGGGGGATTCATGAGATACCTCTTCAAATCATCAAAGGCTTCTCGACACTTGTCATTCCATTCGAACTTTGCCCCTCCTTTCAAGAGGTCATAGAACGGGCGGCATCTTTGTGAATGCTGTGATATGAATCTTCTAATGAATTGCAGATGCCCAATCAAGCTTCTTAGTTGTGAAATGTTCTTTGGAGGCGGAATTTCCGCTATAGCCTTGGCCTTGTATGGATCAATCTCAATCCCCCGCTTACTAACTATAAAGCCTAGCAACTTGCTTGATGATACCCCGAACACACACTTCTTCAGATTCATTCTCAGCTTATACTCCCTTGACCTTTGCAACACCTTGGCGAGGATCTCGGGGTGTTCTCTCCTGGTTCTTGACTTCACCAAGATGTCATCCACATACACTTCTACATAGACATGCATCATATCGTGGAATATGGCCATCATCGCCCTTTGATAGGTAGCCCCAGCATTCTTTAGCCCAAATAGTATGACTACATAATAGTATGTTCCCCAGGGCGTGGTGAAGGATGTTTTCTCTTGATCCTCAGGAGCTAGATGATTTGGTTATAGCCTGAATATCCATCCATGAATGAGAGGGTCTCATACCCAGTGGTGTTATCAATTAGCACATCGATGTGAGGAAGCGGGAAGTCATCTTTTGGAGATGCCTTATTTAAGTCCCGGAAGTCAATACAGATTCTGACTTTTCTGTCCTTCTTCATGACGGGGACTATATTCGCCACCCAATTCGGATAAAGCACTACCCTGATGAATCTAGCTTATGAAGTTTATCTACCTCATCCTTCATCTTCAGGGCAATAAGTGGGTGGAACCTTCTGAGTTTCTGCTTTATGGCCTTTGCCCCTTCTTTCAATATAAGTCGGTGCTCCACTAATAAGGGGTCTAGGTCGGGCATGTCCTCATATGACTAGGCCAAAGGTATCCTTGTACTCTCTCAGAATTTGCACCAGTTCCTCTTCTTCATCAGGAGGGAGGTTCACTGAAATAATCACTATCCTGGGATCTTCGTCTGTTCCAAGATTGACTTCCTTAGTAGGCTCATCCACTGCCGTTGTAGGTTCATCAAATCTTCTTACGCCACTCGCGTACATCTCGGTAGTGTCATCTACTTCTCCATCCTCTTCATCGATTGGGTCCTCCTCATTCATGATTTCATAGACACCAAATCCATTGTCTACGAACACCCCATCCTGCTCAAATCTCTTCTTCTAAAACCAACGCGTCCTTTGTGAACTCCCTCTATTAACAAAATGCTTGACATCGCCGAGCTAACTCTTGAAGATATCTTCGGGGAATAGCCTTGCCCCGTTGCTTCCTAGGGCGACGTTTGGACTTGGCGGGCACTGGGTTGACCTGACTATCTACCCTAGACTCTCCTAGACTAAGACTAGACTCTTCTAACCTAGACGATCCTAACTGGGCAGACGACTCTACAGGACTAGGGGAAGACATGGTGTCCTCGAAGAGGATGGTTCCTAATGAAGGAGCGAGAGGGGAAGCCCCAGCTGAGGGTCCCCTGATCAGGAGGTGAAGGAGGTATGCCGGCTCCTCTACCTCAATGTGCATTTGAAGATTGGCATTTTTTTTTGAGATCGGAGGAGAGCATGCAACATGAGAGAGTGATCTCGTGATCGCTGATCAGATTGCAAAGTAGAGAGGACTGTAGGTGGGAGGTCAGGAGTGAGGATGTTGTTGGGCAGTGCCAAGAGTTGGGGACAATTGGATGAGTAAGGAGGGGATGAAGGAACGAGGCTGGGGAAGAGAGAACGCAGGAGTGATGGATGGATTGTCCAAGCACGTACCCCTCTAGAGCTCGTCTACAGTCTTCCCTTCCTCGTAGGGATGTCTGGCTCCCCACGTCAGTGGAGTCGTTCATCAACTGCCTCTTGGATGTGATGTGGGAGGATCTACCAGTTTCGGCTGCAGCTGGAGGCCATGTTCTTTCTTCCTCCCAAACAGACAGCTGAAGGCTATTGTGATGTCTTCTATAATCAACCAGTGGTACCATTCAGCCTTTGGGTCCCCTGTCTCCTTCTCTTTCTGAGCGGAGCGTTTCTAGTGCCCTGTAGTGAGCATGGGGGCCATGTTCCTAGAGAAGTTCCTGCCATGTATATCATATGGTGACAGTTCTGCTCCGACCACCACAGTGTTATACCCAGGTTGGGTAGGGCCTCTGACAGTGACACCAGAGTGTCTATGTGAGCGGTTGGCTGTCGGCCTTGAGAGTGGATGTGCTAGTTGACCATGGCTTGGACTTCTCCCTGTAGCCTAGTCCCCATCGGCTTTTCATCACGATGTCTGGAATGGCTTGGTGATGCCCTGCAGTTCTGCCCCTAGGCCTTTGTCTTCTTCATAGCCCAGCTTCACATGATCTGCCACCCTTAGTGTTTAGTGCTCTCTTCCTCTTGACCGCATTGACTTGTGCAGGACTTGCCTCTTGTATGGATTGGAATGAATAAGCCCATGGGTAGTTGATGTCCAGCACCGAGACAACGGGCCTGTTGGCGGGCCAGACAGCTGGGAGCAGAGTGTCATTGATGGCATCGACTGTGTGGGCGGTAGCTATGCTTTTGACCTTGATGATCCGTCCTTGGAAGGGGAACTTTAGACATTGATGTGCAGTGGACGGTACGGCCCCCAATGCTTCTAACATGGACGCCTCAAGATGGCCTTGAACATGGGATCAATGTTAAGTACATAGAAATCAACAGTGACGGCTAACGGCCCCAGTTCAGCTTGTACAGTCACCATGCCGTGGCACAATCTTCTAGAGTTGTCATAGGCGGCTATGGTGGTTGGCGTTGGTTTTAGCAGCCCTTCTGACACATCACAGGCTCTCAGAGTACTTAGTGGGCAGACATTTATTGACACCCTAGTGTCGACCATTGCTGCCCCTACTGCCACATGGTTGATGACTAGGGTAACACAGAGCGGGAGCCTCCTGGCTTCTGGGGGTGCTAGTTCATCTCGACGAAGGTGATGGCCGACCCATGAGTCACCATGGCTAGTGCACTCGGCAGTTTGTTGGCGAGCATGTCCTTATTCACCACTACCCTTTGTAGAAAATTCCTCATGCCTCCTGGTGCTCCTTAGATCTCTTTATCAATTCTAGTATGGAAATCTTGGCTGGCACATGATCGAGATGCTTGAGGATATCATAGTGTGTACCGGGTAGCGGCTCAATCACCCCCTCGTCTTGTGGTTGCTGTTGAGGTTGTTGCTGAGGTGGTTGCAGGACCTGTTGGGGAATGCCTTGGCTGGTGGAGGTAGTGGAGATGGGTGGATACGGGCGGCGAAAGACTCGTCTGCTCCATAGGGTGGTCGGTTGGGTGGCGGTTTGCCTGTTGGAGGATAGTGTGGCAGCGGAGGGTTGGTCCAGCCCAGGTGGAGGTAAAATGATGGGTGTGGGAGTGGTTATGACGGGTGGTGGTAGTGTGGAGACAGGTGGAGCAAGAGATATGATAGGTGGTAGGATAATGGATGGCATAGCGACTGGCGCAGGTGTTGAGCGGATGGGCAGTATGATGGCGTTGACCTGGGAAACTAAAGGAGGGATTGACTGGGGAGCCGTGTTGGCTGGTTGTATTGTTTGGGATTGTTGAGGATATTGGTGGTTAATGGCCATCTTCTGCTGAACATTGGGTTCATCATCATACGTCCAGTTCGCTTGAGGAGGGGGGTGGTGGACGATAGGGTTCACCTGGGCTGGCGGTTGTGGTGGATTAGGAGCTGGCGGATGGTTTGGCAAGGGGTTATGGACAATACTCAGGTCTTGCAACGGCTGTTGTTGCTGCTGTTGTTGAGGGGGTGGTTGGCGCTGCTGCCTCTGCTATTGCTGCTGCCTCTATCTTTCTTTGATGTCTCCGATCACTTGTCGGAGAGCTGTCCATGCAGATCATATACCAGGTCTTTGAATGTGAAGCACTACTCAATGATATGACCTGGCTTCCGATGGAACATGCAGTACCTTGTCTGGTCCACACTCGGGTTCAATGGCCTTTCCGGAGGGAGCTTGATGGCATCTGTGGAGACTAAGGCCAAGAAGATGTCGGAGAGTGTCTCAGGGAGTGATGGGTACTGAGTTCTCCTTGGGCCTAGGGGACGCCTTTGTTGGGTGCCATTAGGAGGTGGTACTTGGTTATATTGGGGTTGCTGGCCTTGTGGGGGATTGGTGCGGTTTTGACCCTGGGCAGTGTAAGGTTGACGGTTGTTGTTCTGGCTGGCAAGGTTGAATGCACTCACTTGCTCGTTGACTTGAACACCCTCGGTCACCGGCCCCTAAGGTTTTCTTTAGAAGCAGGACATTTGAGGTTCGAACATAGAGTGTATGGGAGAGTCATTGAGTTGGGTTTGGATGAACCGGGCCCGACTATACAGTTGGTGCATGGTAGTGATATCATTCATTGCTAGGATGTTTTTATAGGCAGAGGTTGCATTGGCAATGATGATCGTAACCTTTTCTCCCTCCGGAAAGTACCCAAGGACTCGTGTGGCCATCTGTCTCCACCTGTCGGCATAAGTGGCGAACTCTTCATTCGACTTCATCTTTTCTGCCATGAGGTCCGTAAGAGAATACTCTGGCCCAACCCTATCTTAGAACTGTTCAAGGAATTTCCCTTTCATTGTGGCGAAGTCCTCTGCATCCTCGGGTAGCAAGGAATAGAACCAATCTAGTGCAGGCCCGTCCAGTGACCGACGAAATAGATACGCCATCAAGCGGCGGTCATGCTGATAGGGTGCAGACTCATAGATGATATCCTTGATGTGAATGTATGGGTTGCCAGAGCCATTGTACTTATGGTACTTTGGGAGTTCGGATGGAGATGGGACCCACATGCCATTGAAGTTAGGCATGTGAACATCATGGTGCTGCCTAGGTCGACCTGCCTTCGCAGCTCTTGGAGTTCCTTCTTGATGGACGCCCATTCGGACATCATGTTGGGAGCGACGGATGGTTGAGCATACAAGGAAGAGGCACGGAATGCTGTCCTGGTGCGCGGCTCAATTTGTGGCGGATGGCAAGGGAGATAAGGGGGAGACCGGGGCCCCGACTCACGTGGATGATAGTGCTCAGATTCAAAGGGAGTGAATCGAATGGCCCGCGGCCGGATGGGAGTGTTGTCGGCTGGTCCAGTGACAATGCGGGGGCCGGAGGTAGATGCCATAGGGTGAGAGGTGCCTACTCAGGGTGAGGGCGATGAGGCGGCCTTTCCTTTGAGGGCCGTCATGAGATTCTAGATTTGAGACTGATCAAGCTGAGGAATTAGGCGCATGAGTTGAGCAGCTTGATCATCTGCATGAGGGGAACAGACAGTTTGTGACGGGCCACCATCGTCGGGGCAGTGACTCTCACTAGTGTGGACTGTAGCGACCCAGAGCCGGGTCGATTCCTCGAGGAGATCATGAGGAAGAGATTCCTCATAGTCATGGGTGGTGTAGAATGCAGCGTCCTGATTCTCATCACCATAGGCTGGGTTCAAGTAGGACTCCATATCTAGAAAGTGGGTGCGCCAAAATAAGGAAAGCCTGTTTAGACCTAAGAGACACCCTAACCTAAACAGACACTTGATTTCCTAAACAAACAATCCTACGCAAACAAAAGAAAGAGAAAAATGTCTCACCCAAAGCAAGCAGTTGGCAATGATGATGGTTTCTTTTACTTGGTTCAAGTTTGCCTTTTAATGGATTGATCTTTTAGCAAGTTCTCTCAAAGGAAAGGTTTCCTAAAGGGAGAGAGCTTCCAACTTCGGGTTTGACTAGGATTTCTCAAACTTACCAATGAATGAATCCTAACTCTAGGTGGCAACAGGTACAACCAGCCCGACGGCCGTGTGAGAATCCACGGTCAGCGGGGACTTACGGAGGCCCTCAAGCAAGTGCTCTAGTCAGACACAAGGAATATGTGGCCGAGAGAGTGGGCGTCGCCGAGGAGGACAACCTAACCTAAAATATGGAAATATGTAACTCAGAGTATGGATGGAGTACTTGAAATAATCCCAAAAACACAGCAGAAGATGGAATCAGGAGTACTGACCTGATAACGACGACCTCCCTATCGTTTTCCTGATCGCGATGGTTTCGGCGTCGCCTTCTCACCCAGAACAACAAAACTCAAAACAGCAGTGAAATAAACGAGAAAACACGGAATCTGAAGAAAGACCACACACATGAAAGACTAAAAACGACAGGGAAAGACAACAATAAGCATGATAGGCACTAGAGGTCCCACCGTGATCGCCAAAGGCGTAATCACGGGATTTGCTCCCCAAAGATGATGGTTTAAAAATAAGGAAAAAAGACCATGATCGCCACCAAAGCAGTTGCAAAGAGATGTATGATGAAAGAAGATTCTAACTACTTTGGAAAGGGAAGAAAAAGTGTAGAAGGGTACCTGGTCCTGTGAACACGACAGGCCCGCCGTCGCCTTAAGGTGAACGCGATGATGGAGGTGCCGCCTTCCGATCTTCTGAACGCGACACACGGACTATCGCCTTCCTCAGATTGCGACCAGATTGCTGTCGCCTTCTACTCCAGAAGATGAAGACTGTGGTTTCTTTCTTCCTGCCCCTCATCCGGCCAAGGGGCAAGAGCCTAGTGCTGCTATTGTCTTCTAACACCTGCCAAGAAGATCAAAACAATAAAACACCCATTAGAAATTTGTTTTATGTAGAATCTATCCCAAAGCAAAGAGTCAACATGAATTAATTGGGAGGAACTCACGTGGGGTGGGGTTTTAACCCCTTTGGGTGATTAAACACGGTGTGTGTGTGTGGTGTTCTAATGCAAATCTATGAAAGGAAATCGATCTAACATGCATGTATGAAGAGAGATAGGATGAAAAAAGAGAGAGAGAAAGTGTAGATGAGGAGAAAATGCCCTGGGGGGCACTTCCTGGTCATCTGGAGGTTGAGAGCTCTTCAGAGAACTCGTAGCTCTCTGGGAGAGGAAGAAGCAGACACCGGCCTTACCCTAAATGATGCTCTATGAAGGGATTTATACCCAATTATTCCTAAATGGGCTGAGAGGAGAATAATGGGCAAGAGTCCGAATTTGGGTAGGTGTACTCGGGCAAGGGGAATCAGAACTCGGAAAGGACCTTCTAAAGAGGGTTTCCTCCAAGTTTGGAAGGGTTTGGACGCCTCTAGACCAACTAAAAGTCGGACTATTCATCAATAGCAAGGATCCAAGTCGGGTTAGGAAAGGGTACATTGCATGGAAACCAGAACGTGACGAGCTCCTTGTCGCTAACAGGTCACGACGCCTCGATACGTCGCCTTCCATAGAAGGAAACCTTTTAAGCATTTTCTGGCGATTTTTTAGGGAATTAAATTGTCAAATAAGAACGCGATGTATCGAGGTGTTGCCTTCTGAAGATGATCGATTCTGGCTTGAAGACAAGTCGATGTGGGTATGAACGCGACAGGAAGGGTGTCGTCTTCTAAATGAGAATGCGATAGGGCTATTGTCGCCTTCCAGAACTTTCAGCATATGGCTCAATTAAAGGGTATGATCTCCTTGCATAGGTATCGGATTGACTTGCAATTTGAAGCGTTGAACTCCTAACTAAAAGAGCTACGAAATGATGATGAAGACTGACTGATTTGACCAGGAAGAACCCACCAGGGCAATGAACTAATGAAAATACCATGATCGGATAAAACCAGCTAGGTGATGATGAGCCAATGTGGGGCATCAATGATATGACAAGGAATTTGGCTCGACTTATGAGCCAGAAATGGGTGTCTATAGTGAGGAACTCCGCACTATATCCACCTAGACTGCTAGAACTCCAAGAAGTGGCCATGGAAATTGACAAGAGAGGATTCTAAATGATCGTAGGAGGAAGAGGAGTAAAACTCCTCAAGAAATTTAGCGAAAAGAATAAAAGTTTCTTGAAGAGGGAAGAGGGATCTGTGGAATTGATGGAGGGTTTCGTCGACCGCCGAGTCGAACGGGCATGAAGAGAGAGAGAGTGAATCAGTAGGGAATGAGTTGCCATTTATATATAATAAAGAAAAGTAAAGTGAAAAGGCGGAGCATTAATTGCACAAGACGATAAAAAATTTGTGTAACTAATAGCGTAAAAGCGAAAAGAATATAGGAGAGAATAGAATTGATTTATATAGAGGAAAGTGGGGGGGGGGGAGGTAAAATCTTATTCAGAAATAGATTTATTTATTTTAGTCATATGTAGATAAATTTGTTACAAATTGTACATGTCTAATTCCCGTCTTAGAGAGGTAAATCTCTCTTCAGGTAAGGCTTTTTGTAAAGATGTATGATAACTAATTTATAGTATCTATAAAAGAAATACTAATATTACCATTTGCCACATGATCTCTAATAAAATGATACCTAACCTCAATATGCTTGGTCCTCGAGTGCTGTACAGGATTTTGGTGAGATTGATAGCACTGGTGTTGTCACATAGCAGTGGAATAGTTTGGATGTGCAGTCCATATTCTTCAAGCTATTGTTTGATCCAAAGGAGTTGTGTACAACAGCTTCCAATAGCTACATATTCAACTTCAGCAGTTGATAAAGCTACTGAGTTTTGTTTCTTTGAAGACCATGAAATTAAACATCTTGCAAGAAATTGACAACAGCCATTGGTGCTTTTTCTATCCACTTTACATCTAGCATAGTCAACATCTGAGTATCCAATTAAATTTATCTCATAGGTTTTAGGATACCATAGACCTAAGTTATGAGTATGAGCTAAATATCTGAAAATTCTTTTTACAGAAATCAAGTGAGATTCCTTGGGATCAGATTGATACCTATCACACATGTATACACTAAATAAAATATCAGGTCTACTAGCCGTTAAGTAATGTAGTGAACTAATCATACCTCTATAAAGCTTTTGATCCACCTTCTTACCTTATGGATCACTATCCAACCTTGTTGATGTGCTCATAGGAGTGGACAATGGTTTTGCATTTTCAAATCCAAATTTCTTTAATAACTCCTTGGTGTATTTGATTTGATTGATGTGAGTTCCTTCTTTGCCTTGCTTGATTTGTAGTCCAAAGAAATAGTTGAGCTCTCCCATCATGCTCATCTCAAATTCTCCCTGCATCAACTTTTCAAAATACTTGCACAAGGATTCATCAGTAGATCCGAAGATAATGTCATCAACATAAATTTACACAATTAATATATCTTTAGCACATGATTTAGTGAATAGAGTGTTATCTACTTTGCCTCTAATGAAATCATGATCCAATAGAAATGCACTAAGTCTTTCATACCAAGCTTTAGGTGCTTGTTTAAAAAAAAACATGATTATGATATTCTAAGTCATCAAAGCTAGAAGGTTGTTCTACATAGACTTCCTCCTTTATAAAACCATTCAAGAAGGCTGATTTTACATCCATTTGAAAATTTTTTAAATCCAATGCAGATGCATAAGCTAGAATAATCCAAATAGCCTCAAGTCTAGCAACTGGTGCATAGGCTTCATCAAAATCTATGTCTTCCTCTTAGGAATAGCCTTGAGCAACCAATCTAGCCTTATTTCTAGTAATAACACCAGCTTTATCCAATTTTTTTTGAACACCCATTTGGTGCCAATCACAAGATGATCTTATGGTCTAGGAACAAGGGACTAGACCTAGTTTCTTTTGAACTGATTTAGTTCATTTTGCATGGCTAGAATCCAAGATTCATCAGTTAGTGCTACATTGACTGTCTTAGGCTCTATTTGAGAGACAAAAGCTAAATAATCACAAGGAATGATGTTACCTCTGGTTCTTACTCCAACATTTGGATCTCCAATGATATTTTCTATTAGATGATCCTTTTTATATCTCCATTCCCTAGGAAGATCTTCATGGATTAGATCTTTCTGTTGCAGTTCTTCAAAGGGTGGATCTTCATTGCTCTTGATTGATACTTTCTTCATTTTTTCGGATAGGTTCTCTGTGCCTTCATCATCACTAACAATTTCCTTTTCTCATGGAAGGGTTAGATTCATCAAAAATAACATGTACAGTTTGTTCAGTTAATAGACTTCTTTTATTGAAAACTCTATATCCTTTGGGTTTTGAAGTGTAACCCATAAAAATACCTTAATCGGATTTAGAATCCAACTTACCAATATTTGACTTACCATTATTGTGAATGAAGCAAGGGCATCCAAATGTTCTGAGATGGCTGATCTTGGGTTTCTTCTGCTTGTACAGTTCATATGTTGTCTTTTTCAATATAGACCTTATCATAGCTCTATTGATTATATAGCAAGTTGTATTAATTGCTTCTACCTAAAAATATCTTAGAAGGTTGCATTCAGATAACATGGTCCTTGATGTTGGCCCACTTATGGTTGGCAACAAGACTAACCTAGAGGGGGGGGGGTTGAATAGGTAATCTGAAAAATTGAAATAAAATTACCCCTTGAAAATGTTTGGTTAGTCTAAATAAGCGTATGCAAGGAAATTAAATGCGCCGAAGTAAGCACACAAGGAACACAGAGATTTATCCTGGTTTGGACCTCCTATCAATCAGGAGTCCTACGTCCAGTCCCCAAGCAAACTCTTGGGATTTCACTAACTACCAAGTAACCTTAGTCTTCCCTTAAACAAGGGGCATACAACACCCAGCACCCTAGCTGGTCTTCTTCTCTTTCCCGGGCAAGAAGGCAGCCCACTTCTTGTTGCCCAGCTAGCAAGCCCAGAGGGGGGGGGGGGGATGAGATTCTTAAAATTCGATTACCTAAACCCGTCAACAAAAATGTTTAACACAAAAAATTACGTTCGACTGTTAGTGTTTGTAATAAAGAAAATATAACAATCACAAACAGGCAATCACACAACACAAGGATTTTATCCTGGTTCGGACCTCCTCTCCAAAGGAGTCCTACGTCCAGTCCTTGAGCAACAACTCAGGATACCACTACCCAAGGGTACAGTCCCCCTCAAGGACACTTACACATCCAGCCGCAGCTGGCCTTCTCTTCACAACCCGAAGAGGTATACAACACCCTGGAATCCAGGTCTTCCTTCAACACGAAGGGAATACAACCACCTGTTTCCAACAGGTCTTCTCTTTACTCCCAAAAGAGGAACTTCTCAAGAAGGATGAGAAAGTAGGCTAAATTCCCCTAGACCAACTTTATAGCAAGAGCTTGATCTGAGGCAGAGACTGAGAGAGAAAGATCTACAATAAAAGAATCTCTCATAACTCAAAGGGCTCTCCAAAAGATTTGAACAAGAACACGGAGAGCAAGAGCTGCAAGGTTGGAATGTGAAGCAAGAAGCTCTTTTTGCTAAGACTCTATCACTTCCAGATTTTTCGTTAAGATTTTGAATCCTTCAAAAGTTGTCTTTCCAGGAGTCTTCAGTCTTGTATAAATATCTTCTCTTTTTGAACTAGCCATTGAGATATCCGTTGTCTCTAAGCTTTAATGTATGTTAGACTACATGGTTCTTCTTCTTCTTCAACGGGTATGATGCAGTCAACAGTTCTTAACATTCCATGCACGCAAGGAGAAGATTTTTCTTGGTATTCTCCAGTTTCTATTCTGTCCAATGTTGTATGGTGATGTGTTGTTAGAGACCTGCACACAATAAATACCACACTATAGACAGCTATGCTGTCTTTTGTTGTCAGTCAACGTTAGAATTCATGTAGTAAGACTTTTCACTAAAATAGAAACATCATTCTGCTTTTTCTAAAGGTGTTTCTTATATACGCATGAGAGTAGAAGATATTCAGATATGCATTATAGTGAAATGTACAATCGTATTAAATGCATGGATATTAGAGAAACACGCGGGAAGACTTTGACTTTCAAAATATTTGAGACATGTTTGAATGCCAAGTCGTTGTAGTCCATGAAATCGTTGTGTAAGCAAGTCATTGTTTATGTAAATCATTATTCATCCATAAACAAATTGATGTGAACACAAGTCGTTATACAATCATAACCAAATCGTTGTAGAGACAAATCGTTATGAGAGTATAAGCAAGTCGTTATAATCAAGTCATTATAACCAAATCGTTGTGAGCAAATCGTTGTTTCACACACAAGCAAATTGTTGCAGGTATCGAATCGTTGTTTTTCTTATCGAATCGATGCAGTGATCAAATCGTTGTTTGCTTTATCGAATCGTTAAACTGACCAAGTCGTTGTGTAACTTATCGAATTGTTACGGCGACCAAGTCATTATTTAACTTATCGAATCGTTACGGCGACCAAGTCGATGTGAAACTTATCAAATTGGTACGGCGACCAAGTCTTTATGTTACTTACCAAATCGATGTGAAAGCAAATCGTTATTCTCACTTATCGAATCGTTGTGAGAGCAAATCGTTGTTCTCACTTAACAAATCATTGTGAGAGCAAATTATTGTTCTCACTTAACAAATCATTGTGAGAGCAAATCGTTGTTCTCACTTAGCGAATCGTTGGGAGATTGAAATCGTTATGCTCACTTAGCGAATCGTTGTGAGATCAAAATCGTTATGCTCACTTAGCGAATCGTTGTGAGATCGAAATCGTTATGCTCACTTAGCGAATCGTTGTGAGACTGAAATCGATGCAACACTTATGAAATCGTTATAAAACCGAAATCAGTATGATACTTTACTAAATCCTTTTGAAAATGAAATCGATAGAAGTGGAAATCGTTATGATACATAGGAAGTCGATGTGTACTTAGAGAAATTGACTGCTCTGTACTTTAAATGCTACAGTGTAAGAAATACTTACATATTTTCTTGATTTCGCCCGATTTACCTCCTGTGCCTAAGCTTCATGAAAACTTGTTAGATAGCACTTTATTGAAGTTTTGTTAATCACCAAAATAGATATATAATTCATGAAATTATATGGGGATGAACTGATCATCAATCTCCCCCTTTTTGGTGATGACAAAACATGATATAAGCATAAAAGGTTCTGAAATAAATCTTAAATAATTTTGCAGAATAAATTTGAGAATTTGAGAGATGTATTTCAGAATAGTTATTTTTCTCCCCCTTTTTGTCATTAAGCAAAAAGATACGAGGGTGACAAGAAGAGAAGAAAGATAAATGGGAGCAAAAGAAAGCAATATATATTACTCCTTGGAGGGTATAGGAAGATAGAAGGCATGAGACAAAGAGAGGCATGGCGAGAAATGATTCGCCAAGCCTTAAGTTCCTATTCTTTAAAATGTTGCCGAAAGACCCCACTAGCAATGAGTAAGAAGGTCCCATGCCAGGAACCATCAGCTTGATATGAAGCGCCCGCTGCTCGTCTAAGAAACGACCATAGCGGTCTGAATCAAGAGAGAATTTGTAAAGACTGGTTTTTCCAAAACTGACGCGCTAGAGGAACTGATTGATTTTGATGGGGTAGAGGATTTGATGCCACCTCAGGTCCTTCTTCATAGCCACAAAAACCTTGTACCTTTCAGTCCAAGTATCATACGAATTTCGAACAAGGTGAATGGAATTGGAATCTAGGAATTCGACAGTAGACAACAACGGTTGATGTGATTTTGCCTGAGATGCATTGATGGCCTGGAGCTGCTCAACAGTAAGGGGATAAATCTTTTCCCATTCTGAGGGAGACAAGCGCTCACATTCAGATAGGAGAGGGGCAAGAACATTAGGATTGATGAAGCCCTGGTGATATTCCCGGTAGACAAATCTGTGGAAAGAAAGGGAGCGACCTTGCTGAACTGAAATTCTGGCCATAACCTGAGCAGATCTTTCAAAAATCAAGGAGCCAACCGCAGATTCCATGATGAGAGAATGGAGAGGAGGTAGGAACATCACATCTGGGATTTCCAAGGTGGCAAAATCTACCCGGATCGAGTCGGTATGGGCATCAGTTGAACCAAGAGCATGAATAGCTTGCTGGAATTGGCCAAGCTGAACTTCAGGTAGATTATGGATATAACAGTAATCATTATACATCTGGAAGTGCCAGATGAACCTGATCTCTTTCTGAACAAAGGGCCCCCAGGTGGTCTTGTGCAGGATCTGGAACCACTCAGAGAGAGTCAAAGGATGATCTCTGGGTGGATATCTGGCTGCCTGAGCGCGAAGAAATTGGCTGTAAAGGGACTTTTGACCCCGAGCCCACTGCTCTTCAGATTTGGCTTCAGCCATGGAAAAGATTTTTGATTTTTCAGCCTTAGAGAGAGAGGTGAAAGGAAGAATGATATTGAGATGGTCAGTGAGGTTGAGAGTTGGAAGTCCAAAAATGGTGGCAAAGGTGGTTTTCTGAAGATATTCACGATAGAGAGGCTTGTTTTTAGTTATAACAGTGAGGGAGAACCAAAGAGGAGGAAAACAAGGTTCAGAGGGAACAGGGGGGTTTGAAGAAAGTTTCCTTTTCTTAGGAACATGGCTAGAAGAGCCAGCCCTATAGATGTGAGTGCTGACCTACAGGACTGATCGAAGAATTGCTTCTTCGAATTCATCTTTGATGTCCTGGATCTCAAGATGTTCAAGTTGAGCACTCTCAGGAATGATGGTTACAAAGGAGGGAGGAGTAGAAGGATGAAGGAAGGAATACTCAGGTGGTGGAGGAGGGATGGAGGGTCCTGCAGATGAAGGACCAGAGGAGGAAGCTCCAGCTGATGAGGAGGAGGCTGGAGGTGCCTCAGAAGGAGGAGGAGGAATGAATGTGGTGGAGGCAGAAGAAGAAGAGGTGATAGGAAATGGAGTGGGTGAGGAGATGTTTTTAGGAAGGGGTTGTTTGAAGTTAGTAGGTGCTAGAGGTGTAGTGGAGGATGATGGTGGAGAAGGAGGTGCTGGAGTTGGAAGAGGAGAAGAGCTAGGGGGCTCAAGGGCTACAGCCTGGTCTTCATCTGCTCTAGCTAGTACAACCTTAGACTCCACTGGCCCTGATGGCCCAGACTCATCCAAGATTAGCCTTGGTGGCCCTGACTACTCAGCTTCAATAGGCCATGATGGCCGGACTGCCTCTTCTACAACCGTTGGCCCTGATGGCCCAGATTCTTCATCAATAGTTGGCCCTGCTGGCCGAACATCTTATGGCTGACTAGGCCCAGAACTGCTGGCTGGAGTGGGAGCAGGAGGTGCTTGAATGGGTAGATGCGCCCTCACAAAAATAGATAAATCTTGCATTACTTGCTTAATGTTTCCCAACTCACCCTTTAGACTTTGGAGCTCATAAGTCAATGCTCCAACTTGCTTAGCTGCTGAGCTCTGGCTAATGAAAATAGAAACAATGTCTGACTGCACAGAGCAAAGGATTTTACCTTGTTCATCCATTCTGACTATTAAAGGCTTCATATTGACCTTCAATTTCTTCCTCCTCAGCCTCTGATGTGGCTTCCTGGTGAGGAGTGGGATCTCAGGAGCTACTTCTTTTCCTTTTTCACTTGCCCTAGCAATGGGCTCCACATTATCAACATTGATCTCTTCTTCATCTGAATCTGAAGGGCTTGTCAAAACACCTTCTCTGAATTGATCAACATGAGGGTTAGCCATTGGCTCCCCCTGAATTTTGGCATCCTTCTCAACAAAATGTGCCCCCTCAACAGGAGCATCATCCATTCGAATGTCTTCATGGTGGCCTGGTGCCACGACCTCGGGAACTACTTCTTCACAAGCTTTTTCTTGCTCCCCCTGAGCAGGAGCATCCTCCATCTAGACATCTACAGCCAATACCACTTGCTCTACTTGAGTGCTGGTGATAGAATCCAGTACATTTCTAAGCACAGAGGCTACACGAGAGGAGGGAGTGACAACCTCTGATGAATGCCCAACGGGCTCAATATACTCTAGAGGAATATCCTCAATTCTGCTTTCACTGACCTCCTGATCTTCAACACTGATCTTTGATGCTTCTGCTGCTGCTTGCTCTTTTTGGACGACTGGTATTTCTGCCCTGGCTTCCTCTTGCTGAACCTGAACAGCTGGATCCGCTACTGCTGCTTCTGTCTGAGCTGTCTCTTCTTGGACTTCTTGGGCTTCTACAATAATGGCCTCGCCCTCTGCTACTGAAGTTTTGGTCCAAACTCCAGCAACCAAGGAGAACCCACTTTTCTTTAAATTCCTGCATCTGATGAACTGCCCCATTTTTTTGGATACTTCACCATTCAGACTTATGTTATAGTGTTGGAAAATCTTTTTCAGGAGATGAGCATAAGGAAGGGACACCTTGAGCTTGTTCTTCTTGTCCCATATTACAGCAGATGCAAGTTTCATCCTCTCAATAATGACTTCGACCAAGTTGATTTCTTGGTTCTGAATTGCCCAGAACATCATATCCGAGTCTGTTTCGGACATGAGGAGAAGGTAGCACTTCTGGGAGCTAGAATCTGACAAACTATGAAATGAAGAATTCGATTGAAAGCATTTAACTGGTTGATGTCGATTTTACCATCCTTCAGCTTGTACTCAGGACCAATAATCCCCAAACCCTTGGTGTGAATGTCTACTGTGTTTACCCCACTGTGACCGGCGGTAGACACTCTAAACAAAATTGCCAGCAAATCATATGTAATGTGAATAGGGGTACCCTTGACTGAGGAGGTCAAGGGTCCATCTTCTTCAGATTTCAAGCACACATAGAAGGCTTTCACATGATCTGGATAACTTATTTCAGAAATAGTTACCATCTTTGACCATTTCATCCTCTGGATAGCTGCCACTACACTGTGCATTCCATTCTTTTCCAAATCAGCCACGTCCACTGCCTTGTTGCCGCAAAGCATCGTCTTCACAGTTGCAAATCTTTTCTTCACAGTTGCAAATCTTTCTTGCTGCTTTGCTATGAGGAACGCAGCGCCATAGCCACCGATAGTGCCGGAAACTCCAGAAACGGCCATGGAATTGAACAGGGGAGGGTTCTGGAAGATCAGGAAGAGGATTGGAGCAAAAGCCCTCAAGAATTTTTTTGCGGGAAGGGATGGATGCTTTGAAATCTCACAGAGTCGATGCCGGAGATGATAGGGTTGTCATTCCAGGCAAGTCAAACGAGATGAGAGCGGGAGGTGAATCGTTATGACACAGATTTCGGGATTTTAGAGATAGGGATAAAGATAAAATGCCTTTTGAAAGGATGGCACCATAAATGCAGAAAACGACAAACGGAGATAGGTTCAAGATGAATAAATACTTTTAAATTAGTGAACCGTCACAGATATGAATGAAGTAAATGACTTTTAAAATAATTTGCTTAACTTCAGGGGAGAGAATAATTGTTATTTCAGTTATATACAAATGATTCTATCACAAATTACACATGCCTAATTCCCTTCTAAGAGACGTAAATCTCTTTTCAGGTAAGGCCTTTGTGAAGATATCTACCAACTAATTTTGAGTATCTATAAAAGAAATATTTATATTTCCATTAGCTACATGATCTCGAATGAAATGATATCTAACCTCTATATGCTTTGTCCTTGAGTGCTGAACTGGATTTTTGGTGTTATTGCACTGGTGTTGTCGCACAACAGGGGAATTGTCTTGATGTTGCTGCTTAATCCATAGGAGTTGTGTACAACAGCTTCCAGCAGTCACGTACTCAACTTCAGCTGTTGACAGTGCTACTGAATTTTGCTTCTTTGAGGACCATGAAATTAGACATCCTGCAAGAAATTGACAACATCCATTGGTGCTTTTTCTTTCTATTTTGCATCCAGCGTAGTCAGCATCAGAATATCCTACTAAATTTATTTCACATGATTTTGGATACCACAACCCTAGATCATGAGATCTAGCTAAATATCTAAAAATCCTTTTGACACTAATTAAATGAGATTCCTTGGGATCTGCCTGATACCTAGCACACATGCATACACTAAATAATATATCAGGTTTGCTGGCAATTAAATAGAGTAAAGAACCTATCATACCTCTGTAGAGCTTTTGGTCCACTTTCTTACCATCTTTGTCACTATCTAGCCTTGTAGATGTGCTCATTGGTGTTAACAGTGGCTTGGCGTTTTCAAAACCAAATTTCTTTAGTAGTTCTTTGGTGTACTTAGCTTGACAAATGTGTGAGCCTTCTTTTCCTTGCTTGATTTGGAATCCGAGAAAATAGTTGAGTTCCCCCATCATGCTCATTTCAAATTCTCCCTGCATGAGTTTTTCAAAATACTTGCAAAGAGATTCATCAGTAAACCAAATATTATATCATCTACATAAACTTGAACAAGTAATATATTTTTGACTTTTATCTTAATAAATAATGTGCTATCTACTTTTCCTCTGGTGAAACCACGGTTTAATAAAAATGCACCGAGTCTTTCATACCAAGCTCTAGGTGCTTGCTTTAAACCATACAAAGCTTTATGCAGCTTAAAAATATGATTTGGAAAATCGATATCATCAAAACTAGGAGGTTGTTCTACATAGACTTCCTCCTTTATAAAACCATTTAAAAAGGTGGATTTTACATCCATTTGAAGAAGTTTTAAATCTAATGTTGATGCATAAGCAAGCAAAATTCTAATTGCTCAAGTCTAGCTACTGGTGCATAGGTTTCATCGAAATCTATGCCTTCCTCTTGGGAATAGCCTTGAGCTACCAGTCTGGCCTTGTTTCTTATGATCACACTAGCTTCATCCAATTTGTTCCTGAACACCCATTTGTGTCAATCATAAGATGATCTGATGGTCTCGGAACAAGGGACCACACTTGGTTTCTCTTGAACTGATTAAGTTCATCTTCCATGGCTAATATCCAAGATTCATCAGTCAGTGCTTTATTGACTGTCTTAGGCTCTATTTGAGATACAAAAGCTAAATAATCACAGGGAATTACATTACCTCTGGTTCTTACCCCAACCGATGGATCTCTAATGATGTTATCCAAAGGATGATCCTTTTTGTATCTCCATTCCTTTGGAAGATCATCATGAAATATCTCTCTTTGTTGCAATTCTTCCAATGGGATCTTCTTTATCATTGATAGATGTATCTTTTAATTTCTTGGACAAATTATCTGCATCATCATTATCACTATCTACTTCCTTTCTCAAGGAAGGGTTAGTTTCATCAAAAATAATATGCACTGTTTGTTCAATTAATAAAGTTTGTTTATTAAATACTCTGTAGCCTTTAGGTTTAGAAGCATACCCCATAAATATACCTTCATCGGATTTGTAGTCTAGCTTACCAATATCCCTTTTTCCGTTATTGTGAATGAAGCAAGGACATCCGAAGGTTCTGAAGTGACTGATCTTTGGTTTCTTCTGCTTGAGTAACTTGTATGCTGTCTTCTTCAAGATTGGTCTGATCATCACTCTGTTAATTATGTAGCAGGCTGTGTTGATGGCTTCGGCCCAAAGTACCTTGATAGGTTGTATTCCGATAGCATAGTTCTGGCTATGTCCAATAAAGTTCTATTCTTTCTCTCAGCAACTCCATTTTGCTGTGGTGTCCTTGGTGCTGAGAATTTGTGCTCTATTCCTTGATCATCACAGAACTCAGTGAATCTTTCATTTTGAAACTCTCCTCCATGATCCGATTGAATGCTAACAATGCTGAACTTCTTATCCTTCTGGACTTTCTTACTGAACTTAAAAAGCTATCAAAGGTGTCATCTTTGTGCTCCAAGAAAGATACCCATGCGAATCTGGAATAGTCGTCTACAATCACAAAACCAAAATTCTTTCCTCGAAGACTTGTGGTTCTCATCGGTCCAAATAGATCCATATACAATAATTCAAAGGGTTTTGAGGTTGTTACAACTGTCTTTGATTTGAAGGATGATTTAGTGTGCTTTCCTTTTGCACACGGTTCACAGATGACATCCATTCTTGTGCTTACTTTGGGTAGACCTTCTACTAGATTTCTCTTGATTAGCTTTCTGATTCCATCCAAGATACAGTGGCCCAATCTTCTGTGCCAAAGCTCAACTAATAATATTTGCTTGTTGCAAGGCACACATCCTGATCTTTCAACTCTTCCAAATGAAGTACGTAGAGATTCTTCTCTCTGCAGGCTTCAAATACTGTTACACCATCTTTCATGATACTGCATCTTGACTCTTGAAACTTTATTTGATGGCCTTTGTCGCACAGCTGGTTGATGCTGATTAGATTATGCTTGAGTCCTTTCACGCATAGAACATCCTCTATGAGAGTTCTACCTTGACTGCCAACTGATCTGCAACCAACTACTGTCCCTTTTCCATTGTCCCCATACGTTACTGTACCTTCTTCTACTTCAAGGTGGGAGAACAGCTTTCTATTCCCTGTCATGTTCCTTGAGCACCACTGTCCAGGTACCATTTAGATGCTCGAAGGCTTCCCTGCAATGAAAACACTAAACTTTAGGTACCCAAGTTCTTTTGGGTCCTTGCTAGTTAGTTTCCTCAAATTTCTTTTTAATTATCCATTTTATGTGTTTAGTTGGACATGTTATTTTAATATGACCTAATTTGTTACAGTTGCTACAACAAGATGTTTTACTTATTTTTTCAGTTTGAATATATTTAAAGTTAGACTTGTATGCAGTGTCTTGTTCGGCTACAAACTTAGGTGTTGGATATATTTTAGGATGCACTATTGTTTCCTCATTATCAGGAGGGGTGTATCCTAGGCCATATTTCTTTTTCCCTGACCTTCTAGCTCCTTTTAGTATTAATGTTGTTTTTCCATTTGTAAATTTTTTTAACGTACTGGATAACTATTCATTTTCTTTAGTTAATATATTAATTTATTGATTTAGTTTGCTTACAGTTTCTTGGTTTTCCAGATTAGCTATTTGATCATTTTTATCTTTTAAATCTTCACACAATAATTCATTTCTTCTTTTTAGTTCAGAAACTTGTTTTTCTAATTACTCATTTTCGGATCTTAGATCTGAATTAGTGTTTTCTATACAAGCATGATTTTTCTTAGTAGTTTTTAGTAGTTTGTAAACATCTTTATATTTACTATACAGTTCATTAAACGCATCCTCTAAACTATCAGAATTAGATTCGTTGCAGGAATTGAATGATGAGTCAGAGGTTACCTTATCCTCGATGTTGGCCATGAATGCCAGGTTGGCATTTTCTTCTTCTTCACTTGAACTTGACTCACTGTTTGAGTCAGTGTCGTTGTCCCATGCTGTTGCCATGGCTTTCTTCTTAAACCTTTTGAACTTCTTTGTGTTGTCTTTCTTTTTGAACTCCACATTTTTCAGCTTTGGACATTCTGCCTTGATGTGTCCAGGCTTTTTGCACTCGTAGCATGTGGGTTTTGACCTCTTAACATCTTTGGCTTCAGGTTTCTTGAACTCTTTTCCTTTCTTAAAGTATCTTCTTTCTGATTGATACTTTTTCTTGGCAAGTATGCGCTATAGTCTTCTGGATAGGAACGCTTCCTCATCTTCACTGCTCCCTATGCTCTTATCACCATCTGATTCTTCACCAGATGTATCTTCAGCTGCCTTGAGAGCACTGCTGTGCTTCTTTATGCTGGAGGATTCTCCAAGTCGTTCCATATTTATTTCATGGGCCATTAGTGACCCTATAAGCTTTTCTAGTGACATCCTCCTTAAATCATTTGCTTCTTCTATGACTGTCACCTTTGTAGTCCGCGAGGCTGGTAGGGATCTTAATATTTTTCTTACCATATCTCCCATATCATAATTCTTTCCAAGCCCAGCAGACCATTCGCAATATCTGTGATTCTGCTATACATCTGTGTAATTGATTCTCCTTGCTGCATTTGAAATCGCTCATACTGAGCTACCAAGATGTCTATCCTTGTTTCTTTAACCTTGTTTGTTCCGTCATAGGTGATTCTCAGCTTCTCCCACATCTCCATCGCGGATTTGCATACTGAAATTCTATTGAACTCCTTCTTACTGAGAGCACAACACAGTATGCTCTTAGCTTTACAATTAAGAGAGATCTTCTTCTTATCGTCTTCTGTCCAATTTTCTTTGTTGTTGAGAACTACTAGATCTCCTTCTTCTATGATGGACCTGATTTGAAAGTTGAGACCTTGAAGGAAGAACTCCATCCTGGTCTTCCAATAGTTGTAGTCTTCTCCATCGAACAGCGGTGGTCTGTTGATTGACTGACCCTCAAAGTGACCTTGAGCTGCCATTTAATATTTTTCTCTTCAGATCTTGAGATCTTCTTTGATGAAGAGACTTGGCTCTGATACCACTTGTTGCCCAGCTAGCAAGCCCAGAGGGGGGGGGGGGGTGAATGGGATTCTTAAAATTCGATTATCTAAACCTGTCAACAAAACGTTCAACACAAAACACTACATTCGACTATTAGTGTTTGTAATAAAGAAAATATAACAATCACAATAGGCAATCACATAACATAAGGATTTTATCCTGGTTCGGACCTCCTCTCTAAAGGAGTCCTACGTCCAGTCCCTGAGCAACAACTCAGGATACCACTACCCAAGGGTGCTGTCCCCCTCAAGGACACTTACACATCCAGTTGCAGCTGGACTTCTCTTCACAACCCGAAGAGGTATACAACACCCTGGAATCCAGGTCTTCCTTCAACACGAAGGGAATACAACCACCTGTTTCTAACAGGTCTTCTCTTTACTCCCAAAAGAGGAACTTCTCAAGAAGGATGAGAAAGTAGGCTAAATGCCCCTAGACCAAGTTTATAGCAAGAGCTTGATCTGAGGCAGAGACTAAGAGAGAAAGATCTACAATAAAAGAATCTCTCAGAACTCAAAGAGCTCTCCAAAAGATTTGAACAAGAACATGGAGAGCAAGAGCTACAAGGTTGGAATGGGAAGCAAGAAGCTCTTTTTGCTAAGACTCTATCACTTCCAGATTTTTCGTTGAGATTTTGAATCCTTCAAAAGTTGTATTTTTAGGAGTCTTCAGTCTTGTATAATATCTTCTCTTTTTGAACTAGCCATTGAGATGTCCGTTGTCTCTAAGCTTTAATGTACGTTAGACGGCATGGTTCTTCTTCTTCTTCAATAGGTATGATGCAGTCAACAGTTCTTGACGTTCCATGCAAACAAGGAGAAGATTTTTCTTGGTATTCTCCAGTTTCTATTCTGTCCAACGTTGTATGGTGATGTGCTGTCAGAGTCCTGCACACAATAAATACCACACTATAGACATCTATGCTGTCTTTTGTTGTCAGTCAACGTTAGAATTCATGTAGTAAGACTTTTCACTAAAATAGAAACATCATTCTGCTTTTTCTAAAGGTGTTTCTTATATACGCATGAGAGTAGAAGATATTTAGATATGCATTGCAGTGAAATGTACAGTCGCATTAAATGCATGGATATTAAAGAAACATGCGGGAGGACTTCGACTTTCAAAATATTTGAGACATGTTTGAATGTCAAGTCGTTGTAGTCCATGAAATCTTTATGAGTACAACTTATGAAATTGTTGTGTAAGCAAGTCATTGTTTATGTAAATCGTTATTCATCTATAAACAAATCGATGTGAACACAAGTCGTTATACAATCATAACCAAATTGTTGTAGAGACAAATCGTTATGAGAGTATAAGCAAGTCGTTATAACCAAATCATTGTGAGCAAATCGTTGTTTCACACATAAGCAAATCATTGCAGGTATCAAATCATTGTTTTTCTTATCGAATCGATGCAGTGATCAAATCGTTGTTTGCTTTATCGAATCGTTACACTGACCAAGTCGTTGTGTAACTTATCGAATCCTTACGGCGACCAAGTCGTTATTTAACTTATCGAATCGTTATGGCGACCAAGTCATTATGTAACTTATCGAATCGTTATGGTGACCAAGTCGATGTGAAACTTATCAAATCGTTACGGTGACCAAGTCGTTATGTTACTTACCAAATTGATGTGAAAGTAAATCGTTATTCTCACTTATCGAATCGTTGTGAGAGCAAATCTTTGTTCTCACTTAACAAATCGTTGTGAGAGCTAATTGTTGTTCTCACTTAAAAAATCGTTGTGAGAGCAAATCGTTGTTCTCACTTAGCGAATCATTGTGAGATCGAAATCGTTATGCTCACTTAGTGAATCATTGTGAGATCGAAATCGTTATGCTCACTTAGCGAATTGTTGTGAGATCGAAATCGTTATGCTCACTTAGCAAATCGTTGTGAGATTGAAATCGATGCAACACTTATGAAATCGTTATAAAACCGAAATCAGTATGATACTTTACTAAATCCTTGTGAAAATGAATTCGATAGAAGTGGAAATCGTTATGACACATAGGAAGTCGATGTGTACTTAGAGAAATTTCCTGCTCTGTACTTTAAATGCTACAGTGTAAGAAATACTTACATATTTTCTTGATTTCGCCTGATTTACCTCCTGTGCCTAAGCTTCATGAAAACTTGTTAGGTAACACTTTATTGAAGTTTTGTTAATCACCAAAATAGATATATAATTCATGAAATTATATGGGGATGAACTGATCATCACTTCTCTTACAGGTCAAGAAGCCATCCTCCTGGTACAAACCCCAGTGCGGTTCTTTCCTTAACACAAGGGGAACGCTTGCACTATAAGCCTTCTCTTCCAACTGAAGAGGAACACATCTGAACCCAGAAGCTAGGACCTGAAGCCCCTAGATCAAGCCCTATATAAACAATGAAATGTTTGATCTGAGATTGAGCCTAAGAAGGAAAGAGTTTACAGGACAAGACTCTCCTTAGGCTAAACCCCTAGTTCTCTCTTTCAAATACATAGAGATACACAGAGAGAGAATGAGGAAGAAGGAAGATGGCTTGAATGCTTCAGCTTGAATAGGCTCGAGCTCTCTTCCTTTCTTGCTTGAGTGTGTATGGATTTGGATGCTCACTAGATGTACACTCTTTGAATGATCTTCATGTTCGCTCTGTCTTCTTGTTTTTCTTCTGCTTTCTCTTCTCCCTTTTATGGAGCAGCTTGATGAGATTCGTTGATAGATGGCCGTTGGAGATTCTTGGCTCTGTTCTTCTACAATTCTCTTTCTTGAGACTTCCTTCTTGTGCCTACTGGCCACTTGGAATGGAGGAAGATGTTCCAGCTGGTGCACACTTCCAAGGATGCCAGCAGTAGGTCCAAGATGTTGACTGTGTGTAGAGGTGGACTTGCATACATTAAATGCAAGGCAGATGATTAGACTCGTGAAGTCTTTTGTCAGGTGGCTCATACCTCTTTTTGCCTTTTGTCTATATTTCCTACAGATAGCTAGAAATAGAATGTAGGTGCTTTTCTTTTGTTGTAGGAAAGAAGAGATCCTATGAGACAGGCAAAAAGATCTTCAATCAGAGAAATAATAAGTTAACCATATGAAGTACATTTGAACTTTCATTTGAGCACCAAAGACATTTTGAAACATTTGAAATGTAGAGGCAATCGATGTTTCAGATGCAATCAATGTTTCATATAGGTAATCGATGTTTGAACATAATCGATGTTTAGGACAATCGATGTTCAAGTGAAAAGTAATTGATGTTTAGGTGAAATCGATGTTCTAACTGAAATCGCTGTTGAACAAAAATCGATGTTTGAATGAAGTCGATGTTTGAGTGAAATCGATGTTCTAAATGAAATCGATGTTTGAATAAAGTTGATGTTTGAGTGAAGTTGATGTTCTAAATGAAATTGATCTTGAACCGAAATCGATGTTTGAATGAAGTCAATGTTTGAGTGAAAATCGATGTTTTGAATGAAATCGATGTTCTAAATGAAATCGATCTTGAACCAAAATCGATGTTTGAATGAAGTCGAATGTTTAAGTGAAATTGATGTTTTGAATGAAATCGATGTTTTGACTGAAATCGATGTTTTGAATGGAATCGATGTGGACTTTAAGAACAATAATCGATGTGGCACTTAGTCAGTAATCGATATGCATTGAACAACAATCAATTTAGCTTTTCAGTGCAAATCATGAAACGATAATACCATAGTATGTTGTATTTATGAGGAAAATATGATATTAAATATATTCATGATATTTAAGTTAATCATGAATTTTGTTATCACCAAAATAAAAGATAAAATATAAGAGTGGTTCAACAATCTCCCCCTTTTTGTGATGACAAAACTTATGAGAATTTTCTAACAAACATACTCAAAACATGGAATAAACAGAAAATTCACAAGTTAAAGATACTCTCCCCCTTTTTGTCAATAACCAAAAAGGAATGGTCTTACCATTGCATTTACCCCCTTGTTATGGAATATGTTTAACATGTTGAAGGAGAGGGGTTCAACAATATGTTTACTGCTGTCATTGTTTATTTTCCCCCTTAGTGTTTGCTCCCCATGAATGTGAGGCTCCCCCTTAGTGTATGGCTCCGACATCTTCTGTTGTATTTACATTTGCTGTTCTGTTGGGAGGTCTTTACAAAGTTTCCCTACATTGATTACAATTCTTGCAAGGATATTAGTAGCACTGTAATTTAGGGAATAAACAACAAAAATAAATGTAAGTTTAAAAACAAAAACTAAAAACTAAGGATGACTATTTCCTCTTCAGATAGGAATGAAGTGAAGAGTAGATAGTCACTAATCAGATGCTTTTGAGTATCCTCTAACCATACCCATTTGAATGCCTCTTTCTTTTGTCCTTTAAAATCAAATTGGCATTCTCTTCTTCTTCTTCGGTGCTTGAGTTGTCTGAGCAGTTCTTTACTGAAGGTGTCTTCTGAGGAGTTACTTGGAACTTATGTGCCTTACCCTCAACTTCTTCTTCATTAAAACTTCTTTAACACTTACCTCTTTAGGGATATTCTATTTGAGAAAAGTATGAGGCTCCCCTTAATCCGAGGTTCCTCCTTTATATCTTCTTCTTCATGTGGAAGGATGTCTACCTGAGAAGCTTCTTGTCCTGATTCTTCTTGATCATGAGTTCTTGCTTCTTAAGTTTCTCCCACACTCTCAATTCTTTCATCCTTAGCTTTTTCAGAAATTTGAGAACCAATGTCCTCCTTGTCTTGAACTTGAACCACAATGGGTTCTCCTTCATATGTGAGCTTCAGTTTGTCCCACACATCTTTGGCTGTTTTTGCAGACTAATATCCAATTGAATTTTTGCTTGGATAGTGCATATGACATGAATCTATTAGCCATGCTATTAATGATATCATCCTCTTGTCATTGTCTGACCATTCTTCCTTGGGCTTTGATATTACAAAGTCACCATCTTCAATAATGCTCCAGAGTAGATAGTCGCAGCCTTGTAGGAAGAATTCCATGCTTATCCTCTAGTAGGTGTAATCGCCATCAAAGAGTGGAAGCAGGAAAATGGATTGGCCTTATGCAAAACCATGAGCTGCCATTTGATCTTTGCTCTTTAGATCGTGAGATCTATTTGCTTGAAGAGACTTGGCTCTGATGCCACTTTACTTGAATGACAACTTAGGGAAATCACTAAAAGTAACTTTCCCTTTCTTACAATCGACACTTTCCCCATAAGTGGACAACCAGTCGGCTCCTAAATCACATCATAGCCTTCCATGGGCATACACACCAGGTCGGCTTTTAGGATATGGTCTCTGATCATTACATCAACAGATGGAAAGTATTTGTTCAATTTCTCCTTTTCTCCTAGTGGTGTTGTGACAGAGAACTCACATCCCATGGATATAGTTTAGCATTAAGAGTATCAGCAAAGTTTTGAGATATGAATGAATGAGTTGCTCCAGTATCAAATAAAATAAATGCCGATAAGGAGAAAACTTGTAGGGTACCTTCTACCATGCCACCTTTCTCAGTGGGCTCTTCATCATGTAGGGCTTGCAGTCTGCCCTGTTTCTTAGGCACATTAGGGCGCCTTTCATTTTCCTTCAGTAGCGGGCACTTGGATGCGGTGCTCGCGGCTTCCACAGCGCAAACATGCACCCACTTTCCTCCAGCATTCATCTGCTGTGTGACCTGGCTTGTCATAGTGCTTGTAGTTACTTTTTGCTGGAGTGTTGGGGACAATAGCTTCGGGTTTCCTTTCTTGGCTGGGTCCCTCCGTGATGTTGAAGGGAAGCTTCTTACCGTTGGTCGGCTTAGCGGGTGATGGACCAAATGTCATTTCCTTCTTCACGAATTTCTCTTTGATATGGTCAGTGAAGTCCATAGCATCTTCTAGTAGTTGAGCTTTCCTTACCATCTCGACATAGGTCTGGATGTCGAGAGGTGCTAGTTGGGTAATGTACTGAGGCTTAAGACCATTGAGGAAGCACGTAGCCTTCATCTTTTTAGTGTTCACTTAGTGTTCAGTATATCTTGCTAGTCTTGAGAACTGGCTTCATATTCGGCCACAGACAGGCTTCTCTATTTAAGAGCAGCAAACTCTGCAGCCTTCCTTTCTTGCACGCGCTCCGAGAAGTACTTTGAGTTGAATGCCTCTTTGAATTCAGCCCAAGTGAATTGACCATTTGCTCTGGTCGCTTCCACAGACTCCACCAAGTGCGAGCATCCTTCTCCAGTTGGAAAGTAGCTAATAGCAGCTTATCCCCAGCTGCACATTGCATGACATGGAAGATTCTTTCTGTCTCCTTCAGCCAGTGCTCGGCCTCGTCTGGGTCCGTGGAACCACTGAACCTAGGTGGGTTCAAGCTTCTGAAATTACGATGCAGCTCGCCTGCACCACCACGATTTCCACCACCTTGTGTAGCTTGCATAATTGCACGAGTGAGTTCTTGGATGGTTTGTTGCATGCTCCTCATCTGAGCACGTTCAGCAGTCATCTTAGTTGCTTAAGTTCCTACAAAAGTAACTTGTTGTTATGATATTGATGTGGAATTAAATTTGTACATGTGTGGGTTCATTTTATCTTAGTTACCCATGGTTCTAACCACATCTCAAATAGGTAGGATAACTGACTCTAGTCGAGGCTGGTCAACCTAGATCATCATAGCTTTGATACCATAAAACTGTCCCGCCCTGACGCGAAATATCGAAACACGAGGCAGTTGCAAGTAAAACGGGTACAGAGCAAGTACTAGACATCAAACCATTGGACAAGGATAAATCCTAAGGCAAATTCATCTCATTAATAATTTCCAATGTCTAGTTACATCCACTAATATCAGAGCCATTCTATAGGGCCCAATTACATTGAATAAAAGCAAAAGTCTAAACTCAAACTTTAACAACTACTAAGACTCTAGGGTACGCTTGACTTCACTCTTGGTCGTTCCCATCCTCTTGAGTGTAAGTCTCTTCCTCGATCTCACCTGAGAACACATAACCAAAAATGCAGGGTGAGCGATAACGCCCAGTAGGACTTAAATCTCAGGATCAAGCATGCTTTAAATGATTAATGTATTAAAAAGACAGAGTAACTAATGGTAGAGCGAGAGAGTCAAGTAATATAGAGATAGCATGTGATTGAAATAGCACGAGTTTCCAAATATAGTACAAGCGTCGAGTATAGCACAATAGCAGGATGGCCATAACACAAAAAGCACAAAGTATAGCAATAGCACAACGTATATAGTATAACACTTTGTTGTCAACAGACAACGAGAGATTATATAGCATAGCACTTTTGATTCTCATTTAGATAGTCGAGATAGATAGCACTCGAGTATAATTCCAAACACTCTAGTCATTTAACTCCTGCGGGCAATAGCACTTTTGGGCGCACATCCCAGGACTAGACCAGACCCTTTATATATTGCCAGACATTAGTTATATTATTTATCTTTAGACAATTAGTCAATGGCCAATTGAGAGTACCAAGAAATAGATGAGAGTACTAGATGAATAGACGAGATAGTAGAGAGAGTGTGAATAGATGAGCGAGTCAAGTATAGATGAGAACTATAGGTCATTGCACTAAAAATGTCGAGTAACGGGCGATAGTAACAGTCGCGCAACACGCGTGATTGGTGTTGGCAGTCAGGTGGAATTCACTACCCTTCCACTGGGCATGTTATGCACAGGTCCAGAGGTCCGCATTATTCAAGATAAGTGCGAGAGCAACTAAAGCCGTTTGGATCTTATTGATCCCTAAAGGGCCACATAGGTGTTAGGGTACAACCAACTCGTCGACCATGTGGGAATCCATGGACAGAGGATTCACTAGTCCGGCAGAAGGAGTATCCGGCGGATAGTTTGTCCAAGTCAAGAGAAAGTGTGTACATAGAAACAAGTGCCCTACGTTCTAGAGGGATTCTAGAACAGTGGAGCGTTGGTAACGATATTCCCAAAACATCGCGAGAAAATGAAGACAAGTTCATTTAAATAGGGCAATTTATTATATAAGTGAACTAAATTACCAGATGTATTATGAGATATTTTCATGCCAAGTTAAGCCATATTGGAGGGTTCAAGTGTGTGTATGTGTAAAAGAAATCATAGATAGAAAGAGGTCATGTGCACGTCTTTTAATCACTCAATATATATTCATTTTATAACAGGTGTATTTGCTGCGTGTATGATTGTTAACAAGGGTATAGGCACTGTAGAAAGTTAGAGCATCACAAATCATGGGTTTTTCATGTAAAAACCCCAGATCGCAATGTACCCCTGTAAGGGTCGCAACAGGGCCTGATCAGAATGCGGCAGGGTGTTACACAGAACGCGATGGGTCGGTCAGAGCAGGCCGCTAGAACGTGACGCCAGTGCCTATCGCTTTCAGAATGCGATGGGTAGCTCTGTCACGATCAGCCCTGAGAAAGGCGACCTATCAGGCCATCATGTTCTCAGGTCCTGCACCTGAGTCCGAGCGGGAAAAGGACAGGCCTTGGATTACGATCCAAACCTTCCTCATTTTGACATAGGGTTGTTCAAAAATATAGAACTAAATGTACAAGCGATGAAATTCATGAAACTAGTTTTAAACGGATCTAGACATTCCAAGAGTACTTCCAGTAAATAGGAATTTGAACGTGGACATGATCTCGACATGCTTTAAACAAGTTTATTCATGACGAACATAGTACAGTGTACAATAGAGATAAAAGAATTAATTCGCAAGGTAGATGGATGAAAATTAGGGTTTTAGGGGCAAACGACGCCTAACATCCTCAGTATCTCCAGTTAAAATTTCATGGCATGGTGTCGAGTATACATGGAGATCTAGAATTAAGATGAAGGGTCGGACTCATGATAGTTGCAGAACTTCAAAATTTAAGGATAAAAGATTGGATTGATGGAAAATTATGAAACAAGGGGTTTTTGTTCTTGATGGATGGAACGATCTACAAATGAAATTAATTAGGTTTTGCTCGTGAGAATGCCTACCTTTGACTCGTTTGATCTTCTAGGGTTAGAACTTGAAGAACACGGGTTGAAGGGTCAAGCCTTCTCCCACGAATTCCTTTGCTCCTTGGCCTCCTCTCCTTGTCCAGCAAGCCCCAGCAACGTGTTAGGGCCGGCCATGGAGAGTTTAGAGAGTATTTTTGCTCCTAGGATTTCCCTTTCCTATTACAACTCATATTCCTCTTTAATTATGAGATTTCCTATTTCCTTTCAACCTTCCAAGCTTTTCAACCCCTAATTGGGTTAGGTTGGGATGCAAATTCGTGGCCAACCTATTAGGGTAGGGTTAGGAGTCCAATTCCAAATCAAATTACTTATTTTAATACTTTAATACCCTTTTTCTATTTAGGTAATATTTAAGTTACAAATTAGGGTATTTTCCTATTATTCCTCCTTTAAAAATCCCTATTTGGCCCAATAACTTTTATGTGGTCCCTTTAAACAAGCCCATCATTTCTTTTCACTTAATGGGTTTCTAATTAATTCTCTTTTCTTTGATTTTCCAATTGACTTAATTTTAATATTTTTTTTTTTTTTCGAAAAATTCATGTTGCTACATCCTCCCCCTCTTAAAGAATTTGGTCCCCAAATTAATATGACTATAATGGAGAGAATGTCTTACCGAAAAGATCAGGGTAGTTCCGTCTGATGATTCCTTCTGGTTCCCATGTGGCTTCTTCCACTCCATGATTATTCCATAGGACTTTAACCACATGGATGGGACTGTTCCTGAGTTGTTGCACCTTCCGTTCAAGTATCTTGACTGGCTTCTCTTCGCATGTCATGTTCTTGTTCAACACCAACTTCTCATGGTGAATGATATGCGTAGGATCATATATATATTTCCTAAGCATGGAGACATGGAACACATTGTGTACACATGCCAATTCGGTGGCAACGCCAACCAGTAAGCAACCTCACCAACCCTTTCGAGCACCTCAAAAGGACCGATGAATCTAGGATTGAGCTTCCCTTTTACACCAAATCTTTGGATACCTCGAGTAGGTGATACTTTAAGAGTACATGGTCACCCAGTTGAAATTCCAAATCTCTCCTTATCTTGTCAGCATAGCTCTTCTGTCTAGACTGAGCAATCTTGAGCCGATCACGAATCACCTGTATATCCTGGTTGTATTTTGTACCATGTCCGGGCCTAGCCATTGTTGTTCTCCAACTTCATTCCAGCATGCATGAGATCTACAGTTTCTGCCATAGAGTGCTTCAAACGGTGTCATCTTAATACTTGCATGGTAACTGTTGTTATAGGTGAACTCTATTAGAGATAGGTGCTCATTCCAATAACCTCAGAAGTCTATAGCGCATACTCTCAACATGTCTTCAACAATTTGTTGGTTCTCTCAGTCTGCCCATTAGTTTGTGGGTGGAATGCGGTACTAAAGTTGAGCTTAGTACCAAGTGCACTTTGCAGTCCTTTCTAGAAGTGGGATGTAAATCTCGGATCTCGATCCAAAACAATAGATGATGGAACTCCTTGCAATCTCACTATCTCCTTGACATATAAGGCAACTAGTACTTCTACCGACCACTTACTCTTTATAGGGAGGAAGTGAGCGGATTTGGTTAATTGGTCGACAATGACCCATATGGCGTCGAGTCCACCACGAGTCTTGGGTAAACCCATGATGAAGTCCATGCCAATGCTTTCCCATTTCTGCTCCGAGATATCTAGTGGTCTAAGCACGCCAGCAGGACGCATGTGTTCCTTCTTTACTTGTTGACAAGTAAGGCAATGAGCAGCATGTTCAGCTACCTCTCTCTTCATGTTCGGCCACCAAAACGTCCTTTTCATGTCTTGATACATTTGGTACCTCCAGGATGAATAGTATACTTTGTCTTGTGAGCTTCATCCATTAACTTTCTCTTCAGTTCTTCATTGTTTGGGATGCATGTCCTCCCTTGAAATACAAGCCTTCCCTCCTCGGTTATAGCAAAGTCCGGCCTTTCGGCTAGGGTTTCCTTGATGCGAACCAAGAATGGATCGCTATCTTGTTGAGTTTTGATGTCTTCCAGCATGTCGAATTGAATCTTGATATTGTCGACCAAGACTCGATCATCCTTATGTTCAATATTCAAGTCTAGCCTTGCGAATTGTTCTAGTAGTTGCATCTTGCCAAGAACTAGACTCGATAGAGATGCCATCGGCTTTCTACTAAGAGCATCAGCCACAACATTCCCTTGCCTGGATGGTATTGGATGTTGAAGTCGAAATCCTTTAGGTATTCTAACCATCTTCTCTGTCTCATGTTGAGTTCCTTTTGGGAGAATAAATACTTCAAGCTCTTGTGGTCTGAGTAGACAGTGAATTGCTCTCCATACAAATAATGTTTCCAGATTTTTAAGGCGAAGACCACGACAGCGAACTAATCATGCACAGGGTAGTTGACTTTATGCGTCTTCAGTTGTCTTAAAGAATAGGCAACGACCTTCTCCTTTTGCATCAATACACAACCTAGCCCAATTCCTGAGGCATCGGTATAGACAGAGAAACCTTCTCCCTCTATTGGAAGAGTGGGAATAGGTGCTGAGGTAAGACAGTCTTTTAGAGTCTGAAAACTCTTCTCACAATCTTTACTACAGGAGTAGGGATTCTCCTTTCATGTCAGATGCGTGAGAGGAACGACGATCTTTGAGAAGTCCTTTATGAACCGCCTGTAGTAGCCAATCAGTCCTAAGATGCTTCTGATTTTTGTGACGTTGGTTGGTCTCTCCCAATTGAGTACAGATTCGACTTTGGAGGGATCAACGGAGATGTCGTCCTTTGAGATGACATGGCCCAAGAAGGACACTTCTTCGAGCCAGAATTTTCACTTGCTCAGCTTTGCATACAGTTTGTTGTCTCGCAAGACTTGCAGTGCTACCTTCAGATGTTCTTTATGTCCTTCTTTGGTCTTTGAATATATAAGGATATCGTCGATGAAGATGACCACGAACTTGTCAAGGTATGGCCGATATATGCGTTCATGAGTTGCATAAAGGCTGCAGGAGCATTGGTTAGACCAAAAGGCATAACGAGAAATTCATAGTGTCCATACCTGCTCCTGAAAGCCGTTTTTAAGATATCGTCATCCTCAATTCTCATTTGGTGATAGCCAGATCGAAGGTCGATCTTGGAGAAATATTGATCTCTAGACATTTGGTCAAAAGTTCATCGACCCGAGGTAATGGATACTTATTCTTGATGGTTAGATGATTGAGTTGACAATAGTCGATGCATAGCCTCATCGATCCATATATCTTCTTAACGAATAGCACAGGTGCTCCCATGGGGAAGTACTTTGTCTGATGAACCCCTTCTCTAATAACTCCATTAGTTGCGCCTTTAATTCCTTTAGCTCGGTAGGTGACATCTGGTACGGTTGTCGTGATACCGGGGTAGCTCCAGGGATCAACTCTATGGCGTAGTTGACATCTTGCTCTGGGGAAACCCTGGCAGATCTTCGGGAACAAATCTGGGAAATCCTGGACTATATGTATGTCTTCTATTTTAGAGCCCTTCTTTTCAACTACTACATCTGCAAGGAAAGCAATGCAACCTTTCCTTATCATATTGTGGGCCTTTATGGCAGAGACTAGAGACATCCGTCTCTTATGTCTAACCCCAGTGAATGACAACTTAGGGAAATCACTAAAAGTAACTTTCCCTTTCTTACAATCGACACTTGCCCCATAAGTGGACAACCAGTCGGCTCCCAAAATAACATCATAGCCTTCCATGAGCATACACACCAGGTCGGCTTTTAGGTTATGGTCTCTGATTATTACATCGACGGATGGAAAGTATTTGTTCAATTTCTCCTTTTCTCCTAGTGGTGTTGTGACATAGAACTCACATCCTGTGGATATAGGTTTAGCATTAAGAGTATCAGCAAAGTTTTGAGATATGAATGAATGAGTTGCTCCAGTATCAAATAAAACAAATATCAATAAGGAGAAAACTTGTAGGGTACCTTCTACCATGCCACCTTCCTCAGTGGGCTCTTCATCATGTAGAGCTTGCAGTTTGCCCTGTTTCTTAGGCACATTAGGGCGCCTTTCATTTTCCTTCAGTAGCGGGCACTCGGGGATGTGGTACTCGCGGCTTCCACAGCGTAGACATGCGCCGACTTTCCTCCAGCATTCATCTGCTGTGTGATCAGGCTTGTCATAGTGCTTGCAGTTACTTTTCGCTGGAGTGCTGGGGACTATAGCTTTGGTTTTCCTTTCTTGGCTGGGTCCCTCCGTGATATTGAAGGGACTCATCTTGCCGTTGGTCGGCTTAGCGGGTGATGGACCAGATGTCATTTCCTTCTTCACGAACTTCCCTTTGATACGGTTAGTGAAGTCCGTAGCATCTTCTAGTAGTTGAGCTTTCTTTACCATCTCGGCATAGGTCTGGATGTCGAGAGGTGCTAGTTGGGTAATGTACTGAGGCTTAAGGCCATTGAGGAAGTTCTTAGCTTTCATCTTTTCAGTGTTCTCTAAGTGTTAAGCATATCTTGCCAGTCTTGAGAACTGGGCTTCATATTCGGCCACAGATAGGCTTCTCTATTTAAGAGTAGCTAACTCTGCAGCCTTTTTTTCTTGCACGTGCTCCGAGAAGTACTTGGAGTTGAATGCCTCTTTGAATTCAGCCCAAGTGAATTGACCATTTGCTCTGGTCGCTTCCACAGACTCCCACCAAGTGCGGGCGTCCTTCTCCAGTTGGAAAGTAGCTAATAGCATCTTATCCCCAGCTGTACATTGCATGACACAGAAGATTCTTTCTGTCTCCTTCATCCAGTGCTCGGCCTTGTCTGGGTCCGTGGAACCACTGAACCTAGGTGGGTTCAAGCTTCTAAATTTACAATGCAGCTCACCTGCACCTCCACGATTTCCTCCACCTTGTGTAGCTTGCATAATTGCACGAGTGAGTTATTGGATGGTTTGTTGCATGCCCCTCATATGAGCACGTTCAGTAGTCATCTTAGTTGCTTAAGTTCCTACAAAAGTAACTTGTTGTTTTGATATTGATGTGGAATTAAATTTGTACGTGTGTGGGTTCATTTTAGCTTAGTTACCCATGGTTCTAACCGCATCTCACATAGGTAGGATAACTGACTCTAGTCGAGGTTGGTCAACCTAGATCATCCTATACTTAAGAATAACCTAAGATCTGATACCATAAAATTGTCACGCCCCAACGCGGAATATCGGAACGTGAGGCAGTTGCAAGTAAAACGGGTATAGAGTGAGTACTAGACATCAAACCATTGGACAAGGATAAATACTAAGGCAAATTCATCTCATTAATAATTTCCAATGTTTAGTTACAACCAATAATATCAGAGCCATTCTATAGGGCCCAATTACATTGAATAAAAGCAAAAGTCTAAACTCAAACTCTAACAACTACTAAGACGCTAGGGTACGCTTGACTTCACTCTTGGTCGTTCCCATCCTCTTGAGTGTAAGTCTCTTCCTCGGTCTCACCTGAGAACACATAACCAAAAATGTAGGGTGAGCGATAACGCCCAGTAGGACTTAAATCTCAGGATCAAGCATGTTTTAAATGATTAATATATTAAAAAGGCAGAGTAACTAATGATAGAGCGAGAGAGTCAAGTAATGTAAGAGATAGCACGATAGCATGTGATTGAAATAGCACGAGTTTCCAAATATAGTACAAGCATCGAGTATAGCACAAATAGCAAGATGGCCATAACACAAATAACACAAAGTATAGCAATAGCACAACGTATATAGTATAGCACTTTGTTGTCAATAGACAACGAGAGAATATATAGCATATCACATTTGATTGTCATTTAGATAGTCGAGATAGATAGCACTCGAGTGTAATGCCAAACACTCTAGTCATTTAACTCCCGCAGGCAAATAGCACTTTTGGGCGCACATCCCAAGACCAGACTGGGCCCTTTATATATTGCCAGGCATTAATTATATTGTTTATCTTTAGACAATCAGTCAATGGCCAATAGAGAGTACAAGAAATAGATGAGAGTACTAGATGAATAGACGAGATAGTAGAGAGAGTGTGAATAAATGAGCGAGTTGAGTATAGATGAGAACTACAGGTCATTGCACATTAAACGTCGAGTAACAGGCGATATTAACAGTCGCGCAACATGCGTGATTGGTGTTGGTAGTCAGGTGGAATTCACTACCCTTCCGCTGGCCATGTTATCCATAGGTCCAGAGGTGTGGCATGATTCAAGATAAGGGCGAGAGCAACTAAAGCCGTTTGGATCTTATTGATCCCTAAAGGGTAACATAGGTGTTAGGGTACAACCAGCTCATCGAGCATGTGGGAATCCATGGACAGAGGAGACTTACAAAGGCCTTGAACAAGGATTCACTAGTCCAGCAGAAGGAGTATCTGATGGATAGTTTGTCCAAGTCAAGAGAAAGTCTGTACATAGAAATAAGTGCCCGACGTTCTAGAGGAATTCTAGAACAGTGGAGCGTTGGTAATGGTATTCCCAAAACATCGCGAGAAAACGAAGATAAGTTCATTTAAAATAGGGCAATTTAATTATATAAGTGAACTAAACTACCAGATGTATTATGAGATATTTTCATGCCAAGTTAAGCCATATTGGAGGGTTCAAGTGTGTGTATGTGTAAAAGAAATCATAGATAGAAAGAGGTCATGTGCACGTCTTTTAAATCACTCAATATATATTCATTTTATAACAGGTGTATTTACTGCATGTATAATTGTTAACAAGGGTATAGGCACTGTAGAAAGTTAGAGCATCACAAATCATGGATTTTCATGTAAAAACCCCAGATCGCGATGTACCTCTGTAAGGGTCGCGACAGGGCCTGATCAGAATGCGACAGGGTGTTACACAGAACGCGAAGGGTCAGTTAGAGCAGGCTGCCAGAATGCGACGCCAGTGCCTGTCGCGTTCAGAACACGACGGGTAGCTCTATCGTGATCAGCCCTAAGAATGCGACCTATCGGGCCATCGCGTTCTCAAGTCCTGCGCCTGAGTCCGAGGGGGAAAAGGACATGCCTTGGATTGCGGTCCAAACCTTCCTTATTTTGACACAAGGTTGTTCAAAAATACAGAACTAAATGTACAAGTGATGAAAATTCATAAAACTAGTTTTAAACGGATCTAGACATGCAAGAGTACTTCCACTAAATAGGAATTTCAAAGTGGACATGATCTAGACATGCTTTAAACAAGTTTATTCATGGCAAACATGGTACAGTGTACAGTAGAGATAAAAGAATTAATTCGTAAGGTAGGATGGATGAAAATTAGGACTTTTAGGGGCAAACGACGCCTAATATCCATCAGTATCTCTAGTTAAAATTTCATGGCATGGTGTCGAGTATACATGGAGATCTAGAATTAAGATGAAGGGTCAGGCTCATGATAGTTGCAGAACTTCAAAATTTAAGGATAAAAGATTGGATTGATGGAAAATTATGAAACAAGTAGGGTTTTGTTCCTGATGGATGGAACGATCTACAAACGAAATTAATTAGGTTTTGCTTGTGAGAATGCCTACCTTTGACTCGTTTGATCTTCTAGGGTTAGAACTTGAAGAACATGGGTTGAAGCTTGGTCAAGCCTTCTCCCCACGAATTCTTCTGCTCCTTGGCCTCCTCTCCTTGTCTAACAAGCCCCAGCAACATGTTAGGGCTGGCCATGGAGAGTTTAGAGAGTATTTATGCTCCTAAAATTTCCCTTTCCTATTACAACTCCTATTCCTCTTTAATTACGAGATTTCCTATTTCCTTTCAACCTTCCAAGCTTTTCAACTCCTAATTGGGTTAGGTTGGGATGCAAATTCGTGGCCAACCTATTAGGGTAGGGTTAGGAGTCCAATTCCAACTCAAATTACTTATTTTAATGCTTTAATACCCCTTTTCTATTTAGGTAATATTTAAGTTACGAACTTAAGATATTTTCCAATTATTCCTCCTTTAAAAATTCCTATTTTGGCCCAATAACTTTTATGTGGTCCCTTTAAACAAGCCCATCATTTCTTTTTGTTGCCCAGCTAGCTAGCCCAGAGGGGGGGTGAATGGGTTATCAAAATTTCGATCTCTGATTAAAACCTGTTTACTGAAAGGATTGCACAACTTAATAACAAGGTTAGAGTTAGAGCAAATAAGACAACAATCACACAAAAGCACATCCACAAGACACAAGAATTTTATCCTGGTTCGGAACTCCTCTCCACAGGAGACCTACGTCCAGTCCCTGAGCAATACCTCAGGATTTTACTACCAAGGGTACAATCCCCCTTAAGGATCCTTACACCCAGCCTCAACTGGTCTTCCTTCAACCTGAAGGGAAAAACAACCACCCTGGATACCACCAGGTCTTCCTTCGTCCAGAAGGGAACACAACCAAAGAAGAAAAGGTGTGGAAACAGGCTTCAGACTTTAGCTTGACCAGCTACACACTGAAGCTATCAAGGCCCGGGAGAGAAGGAGATTTAACAAGATTTTCTCTCCAAGGACTACACAAGCTCTCACAAACAAAAACTCTTTTTGATCACAGAGAGCTAAGAGCTAAGAACAAGGTTGGAGTGGAAGCTTCGCTCTTGTTTTTCTTCTGAAGACTCGAAGAGATGAATTTCTTGCTTTTTCAATTCAAGCGTTGTTCACCTTCTACTAACTGTCTTTCTTCTCCGTCTTGAGTCTTCTATTTAAACTACTGATTCAAATTCGAACGTTGAAGTGTCCGTTGTCTCTTATCCTGGTGTACGTTAGACTGGTCACTGAGGAAGCTTCTGCTCGTCAGTCTTTTATCCTTTTGTACACGCCAAAGAAATGTCATAGAACTTTGTATCTTGTGTCCAACGTTGTACAGATGAGTCTTGTCAGATATCTGTAAGCATATCATCAATAAATAGAGGACAGCTAAGACTGCCGTCGATTGTTAGTGAAGATAGAACAGATATTGCAATATATAGCAAAGCTCCTTTCTGTCTAAAAAAGTACGTAGACAGAGTAGCATAGAAATGGAAGATATTGTCTGCATGCATGGGAGATACGATCAGAGAGCATTTAATGCGTAGCAGTCAACATACAAGATATGACTTTGACTTTTCAACGCTATTAAAAAACATTATACTGATACAGCAAGAAATTCGATAAAAACAATCTCGATGCCTTCATAACTTATGAAATCGTTATGCGATAACAGACAAATCGTTATGACAGAGCATTATCAAATTATAACGATGAAATCGTTATGAGTCAAGTCGTTATGAACGCGTTGTTAAGATCTGTAAAAGAAATCGTTATGACTATCAAGTCGTTACGAGTTTCAAAGAAATCGTTACAAGAAATCTTAAAAAATCGTTATGAATGAAAGTCGTTGCGAGTTCTAAAAGAAATCGTTACGAGATCTAAAGAAATCGTTATGAACGAGAGTCGTTGCGAGTTCTAAAGAAATCGTTACAAGAAATCTTAACAAATCGTTATGAACGAAAGTCGTTGCGAGTTCTAAAAGAAATCGTTACAAGAAATCTTAACAAATCGTTATGAACGAAAGTCGTTGCGAGTTCTAAAAGAAATCGTTACGAGATCTAAAGAAATCGTTATGAACGAGAGTCGTTGCGAGTTCTAAAGAAATCGTTACGAGGTCTAAAGAAATCGTTACGGCTAGAGAGTCGTTGCGAGTTCTAAAGAAATCGTTACGAGGTCTAAAGAAATCGTTGCGACTAGAGAGTCGTTGCGAGTTCTAAAGAAATCGTTGCGACTAGAGAGTCGTTGCGAGTTCTAAAGAAATCGTTACGAGGTCTAAAGAAATCGTTGCGACTAGAGAGTCGTTGCGAGTTCTAAAGAAATCGTTACGAGGTCTAAAGAAATCGTTGCGACTAGAGAGTCGTTGCGAGTTCTAAAGAAATCGTTGCGATATCGATTTGTTTTGAATTGTCGGTCAAAGAGGAAATCGTTCTGCTTATCAAAGAAGTCGATACAAAGACTTGGACAGAATGAGTGATGAGACTTACCTGATTGTCTTGAGCTTTCATTTTTCTTTTATTTCCTGTTCTCAAGGCTCAAGTAATCCATTAGTATTATTTTGTTAATCATCAAAATTAATATATAAATAAATGAAATATTTATTATGGGGACAGTTTGGTCATCAATCTCCCCCTTTTTGATGATGACAAAATATACTAAACATCATGCAAAAAATTAAACATGTTTTCAGATTTACTTTAGTTTTCTCCCCCATTTTGTCAATAAGCAAAAAGATAAGCTGTGAGACAAAGAAGAGAGATCCTTGTATTAAGTATGAGAAAGGTAGTACAAGGGAGATAACAAGGAAGCATGCTGTGAGATGACAGCCCATGCCTTGATCTCAAGGTCTTCAAACGTCTGTTGGAAAACCCCAGAAGCAACTGAGAAGCTGGGACCCATAGATTGGGTGGCTCTTTGAATGTACAAAATCCGTTGCTGATCCAAGAATTCTGTATACTGATCTGGATCCAGGATGAATCTGAAGTAAGTGCTTTTTCCGTAGCTGGCACGATGGAGAAATCTATCCAAGGAGATTGGATAGAAGATCTTCTGATCTAATAGATCCTGCTTCAGAGCATAGAAAGCTGTATATCTAGCTGCCCACTGAACATAAATCTCTTGAATAGGATTTATGGAGTTGAGATCCATGAAGGCTTCTGCTGAGAGAGAGGGCTTATTTTGATTAACCAAGGAACTGTTGATGGCTTCTAACTGAAGGTTGGTTTCCCTGTAGATGATTGCCCACACGGAGGGTGTAAGCCTTTCACACTCAGAAATGAGTGGAGCCAAAACCTGAGAGGAGATGCGGCCAGAGTGGTATTCTCTGAAGATAAACCGCAGGAAGGAGGGCAGTCTGCTCTGCTTGGCTGACATTCTACCCATCTGCTTGGCAAACATGTCAAATGCATGGGAGCCTGCATCTGAATCAAATACTAGGGAATGCAACTTTGGCAAAAGGACTGGAGAGTCAATCCGGATATCAGCAAAATTCACTGTTAGGGGAATATTCACTGGACGTTCGGATCTTAACATTACTATAGCTGAATGGAATTGAGAGAACTGGACTTCTGGCAGTTTGTTCAGGAAGCAGAAGTCACTGTACTGCTGGAAGCTTTTGGCAATGCGGATCTCTTTCAAGATGAAAGGACCCCACAAATTTTTATGCTTGAGAAAGAACCACTCAGAGAGAGTGAGAGAATGAGCTCCATGCGAAATAGATTCGGCCCTGGCAGTCAGGAACTTGTTGTATTGAGCTTTGTTGCCCTTGACATTTGCCCACTGATCTTCAGTCTTGAACTCAGTCCCCTCAAAGATTTTGGATTTATGAAAGTGGGATAACTGGGTAAGAGGAAGAACAATATTTAGGTGCTCAGTAAGGTTAAGGAAGGGAATACCATAAATGGTGGAGAGGATGCACTTTTGAAGGTATTCCTTATAAAGGAATCTTTTCTGAGGTTCAAGGGTAAGAGAGTACCAAAGAGGTGGAAATAAGGAGGAGGAGATGGAAACAGAGGATGATTGTTTCCTCTTTTTCTTGGCAGGACTGGGGGGATCAGTCCTGTGAATATGAGTGGCAGTGAAAAGAATGGTGGAAAGAGTATTTCGCTCAAAGTCATCCGGCAAATTTGTGTCAAAGACACCAAGTAGAGGAGGTGTTTCTGAAATTAAAGTAACAGAGGATGGAGGAGTAGGAGGATAGAAAAGGTGTTTTGGATTGAAGGATGAAGTGGGTTGAATTGGAGTGGTTTGAGTTTGAGGTGATGAGGGTAAGAAGGATGATGGGGCTGAAGTGTGAGAAGGAGTAGGAGAGAAGTTAGGTTGAGATGAAATGATAGAGGATGATGGTAGGGTGCGAGGTACTGGGTGTTTTATAGTTGGTGGAGCAGGAGGGGCTGTGAGAGGAGAGGTAGGTGAGGACAAAATTGGAGTTGCAAGATTTGAAGTGTCAGGGGCCGAAGTAGCTGACATGGGCTCTTTCCCTTTGGCTTCTCTGACAACTGAAGAGGGTCCTGATGACCCTGAAGCTTGCCCTGATGGCCCTGGTGGCCCTGATGCTTGAACTGGTAGCCCTGATGGCCGAGAGACTTCTGCTGGAGGCCCTGGTGGCCTAGGAACTTCAGCTGGACTGCTCTGAGTGGGTGCAGGAGGGACACCACTAGACCTTGAAAGATTAGCCAGCAAATTCTTCATATCGGACATCTCTTTATTGAACCACCTCATTGCATTTCGAATTGAGGATAGATCAGAGGAGGTTGAGGCTTGATTAGAGATAATGCCCTGAACACTTGTCTGAACAGATGACAAGACTTCTCCTTGAGCTTTCAACAATGCCATAATAGGCTTCAGATTGACTTTTCTGTGACTCTTTCTTGGCCTTTTGTGAGCCACTCTCTTTTGCTTCCCTTGCTGAATGACAGGCTCCTCAAGATTGATATTGCTTGCACTTGGGCCTTCACTAATAGGAATACTGGCAGGAGGTGGAATTTCCTCAATGCCTACTTGCTCCCCCTGAATAGGAGCGGGGAGTTCAACACTTTCTTGCTCCCCCTGAGCAGGAGCTTCTTCCAAGACAACTTTCTCCAAGTGGCCTTCTGCCACGGATTCAGACACTTCAGGTTCAACTCTACTTTGCTCCCCTTGGCTAGGAGCTTCTTCCATGACCACATCTGGTTGAGTACCTGCTTGTACCTCAACATTAGCAATTGAATCTGATAGAATTTCTGTATGGCCTGGTGCCATAGCTTCTTCTTCAACACATCCACCTTCTTTAGAAGTAGCTGAGGTGGAGGGAATGGAATCCAATACCTCTCTTAAGATTGAGGCGACTAAGGTGGTGGGCATGGAGTCTGCCACACCAGCTGCACCTACTTTCATCTGAACTTCTGGAGAATGAGAGATAATCTCCACAATAGGTGAGACTGAAACTTCTGCCTGGCTGGACACAACTGGAACTGCTGCTGCTTGAACAACTGCTGCTGCTGCTTCTACTTCTTCTTCTGCTGCTGCTGCTTGCTCTGCTGCTGCTGCTTCTTCTTGAACTTCTGGAATATCCCCAATAACTGCTTCTCCTTCAGCCACAGAGGACTTTGACCAAATTCCATCTACCACTGAGAATCCACTTTTCTTCAGATTTCTGGATCTTATTGACTGGCCCATCTTTTCAGCTACTGCACCTGACATATCTACTCCAAAGTGCTTGAAAATCTTGGTCAGTAGATGAGCATAAGGCAAGGAAACATTTAGCTTGCTCTTTGTTTCCCAGATTTGAGTGCTGGCAAATTTCATTCTCTCAATCATAACTGCGGCCAGATTTACCTCCTTGTTCTGGATTACCCAGAACATCAAGTCTGAGTCTGCCCTAGTGCATGAAGAAAAGGTAGCACTCCGAGGAACTATGATTTGGCAGACAATGAAGTGGAGCAACCGATTAAAAGCTGACATCTGATTTATATCCAATTTTCCATCCTTCAACTTAAACCCTGGACCAATAATGCCAAGACCCTTAGCTTCATCATTTACTGAGTCCACACCACTAAAGCCTGATGTCTTCACTCCAAACAACTCATGCAATAGATCATAATCTATCTTGATCTGGGTGCCCTTCACTGTGGAGACAAGGGACCCATCTGCCTCTGACTTCAAACAAATGAAAAGGCTTTTACAAGATCCGGGTAGCTTACCTCGTTGAAAGTAACAACATCCATCCACTGCATTCTTCTCAAGGCTTCGACTAAACTGGACATGCCACTCTTCTCAAGATTCTGAACATCCACTGCCTTATTTCCGCAAATCTTCGACTTCACAAACGTAAACCTCTCTTGCTCCTTTGGGGACAAATACTCAGCACTGTAGCCCCCTACGCTTCCGGAGATCATTGGAGCGGCCATGGGTTAGAGGAGAAGGAGATTCTGGTGAAGGGAAATGACGGAAGAGGTGGAAGCTTTCGAAGGGATTCTTCGCGGGAAGAGGAGAAAGCTTCGAAAGTTGCAGAGAGTCGATTCCCAAAATCGTTAGGGCATCGGCTTTGGGTGAACGGATAGAGGATAAAAGGGTAAAGGTAGAAGACGAGTCGTTCTCAGAACGATTTGAATAATTTATTACTATTTTATCGAAAAGTGAAGCGCCAGAGGCAGTAAAGCCAGAAAACGACAAAATCGTTTGACGGGTCAAACAGCCTTTACTACGATAGCAGTCAAGGAATGTAGACAAACTGAATTTTGCTCATTGTTAAAGAAGGAAAATTTCATTTCTATCTGAAAAAAATTTTATGCCAATAAAATTACAGAGATCTTTTCACACATTGCACATCCCTAATTCCCTTCTAAGAGATGTGAATCTCTCTTCAGGTAGGGCTTTTGTGAAGATGTCTGCTAATTGACCATTTGTATCTATGAAAGAAATTTCTAAATTACCACTAGCTACGTGGTCTCGAATAAAATGATATCTTACCTCAATGTGCTTAGTCCTTGAGTGCTGAACTGGATTTTTGGTGAGGTTGATGGCACTTGTATTATCACACAATAGTGGAATTGATTTGATGTGAATTCCGAAATCCTCAAGTTGTTGCTTTATCCAAAGAAGTTGTGTACAGCAACTTCCAGCAGCAACATATTCTGCCTCAGCTGTTGATAAAGCTACTGAATTTTGTTTCTTGGATGACCATGATATTAAACATCCTGCAAGAAACTGACAAGAACCACTGGTGCTTTTTCTATCTACTTTGCATCCAGCATAATCAGCATCTGAATATCCTACTAATTCTATTTCACAAGATCTAGGATACCAGAGACCTAAATCATGAGTTCTAGCCAGATATCTAAATATTCTTTTTACTGAAATTAAATGAGACTCTCTAGGGTCTGCCTGATATCTAGCACACATGCATACACTAAACAAAATATCTGGTCTACTTGCAGTTAAGTAAAGTAATGATCCTATCATACCTCGATAATTCTTTTGATCTACCTTTTTACCTTTTTGATCACTGTCCATTCTGATTGATGTGCTCATTGGAGTTGATAATGGCTTTGCACCTTCAAATCCAAATTTCTTTAACAGCTCTTTAGTGTACTTGGCTTGACAGATATGAGTGCCATCCTTCCCTTGCTTAATTTGCAATCCAAGGAAGTAGCTTAGCTCCCCCATCAAGCTCATTTCGAATTCTCCCTGCATAAGCTTTTCAAAGTACTTGCAAAGAGATTCATCAGTAGATCCAAAAATGATATCATCTACATATATTTGCACAAGAAGTATATTTTTAACCTTAGATTTTATAAATAATGTACTATCTACTTTACCTCTAGTGAAACCATGATCTAATAAGAAAGTACTGAGCCTCTCATACCAGGCTCTAGGTGCTTGCTTTAATCCATATAAAGCCTTATGAAGTTTAAATACATGATTTGGAAATTCGGTATCATCAAAGCCTGGAGGTTGTTCAACATAAACTTCCTCCTTGATAAAACCATTTAAAAAGGCTGATTTGACATCCATTTGAAATAGTTTTAAATCAAATGCAGATGCATAAGCAAGTAAAATCCTAATAGCCTCAAGTCTAGCTACAGGTGCATAGGTTTCATCGAAATCTATGCCTTCCTCTTGAGAGTAGCCTTGAGCTACCAATCTGGCCTTGTTCCTTAAGATTATTCCAGACTCATCCAGTTTATTTCTGAACACCCACTTGGTGCCAATAACTGAATGATTGGATGGTCTAGGAACAAGTGACCATACTTGGTTTCTCTTGAACTGATTTAGTTCATCTTGCATGGCTAATATCCAAGATTCATCAGATAAAGCTTCATTGACTGTCTTAGGCTCTATTTGAGAAACAAAGGCTAAATAATCACAAGGAATTACATTACCTCTTGTTCTTACCCCTACAGATGGATCACCAATAATGTTTTCAGGAGGGTGATCTTTCTGATGTCTCCATTCTTTTGGAAGATTTTCATGTTGAATTTCAGTTTGCTGCAGTTCTTCCAGAGGAGGATCATCCTTGTCCTTAATTGAGGTATTCTTTAATTTTTCAGACAAGTCATCTGCATCATCAATGTCACTAATTTCTTCCTTTTTCAAGGAAGGGTTAGATTCATCAAAATAACATGTACAGATTGTTCAATTAATAAGGAACGTTTATTGAAAACTCTATAGCCTTTGGGTTTAGAAGAGTACCCCATAAAGATGCCTTCATCTGATTTGGCATCCAACTTACCAATGTCCCTTTTTCCATTGTTGTGGATGAAGCAAGGACATCCAAATATTCTGAAATGGCTGATCTTTGGCTTTTTTCCTTTGTAGAGTTCATAAGCAGTCTTCTTCAGAATTGGCCTGATCATCACTCTATTAATGATATAACATGCAGTGTTGATAGCTTCGGCCCAGAAGTATCTTGGCAAATCATATTCTGACAACATGGTTCTTGCCATATCCAAAAGAGTTCTATTTTTCCTCTCAGCAATTCCATTCTGTTGAGGTGTCCTTGGAGCTGAGAAGTTGTGCTCAATTCCTTGATCATCACAGAACTTTATAAACTTTTCATTCTGAAACTCACCACCATGATCTGATCGGATAGAGACAATTGTGAATTTCTGATCTTTCTGAACCTTCTTACTGAAGCTGACAAAATTATCAAATGTGTCATCTTTGTGCTCTAGAAAGGATACCCAAGTGAATCTTGAATAATCATCAACTATTACAAATCCAAAATTCTTTCCTCCCAAACTGGTAGTCCTCATTGGCCCAAATAGATCCATGTGAAGTAGTTCTAAGGGCTTTGAGGTGGTTACTACAGTCTTTGATTTGAAGGAGCTCTTGGTGTGCTTTCCTCTTGCACAAGGTTTGCAAATGCTGTCCAATCTGAAATTACCTTTGGCAGTCCTTCAACTAGCTTTCTCTTTCTGAGCTTGTTCAACCGTCCAAGCTGCAGTGGCCCAATCTTCTGTGCCACAACTCTGTTGATTGATCTTTACTAGCTGCCAAACACACATCTTGATCCTTGAGTTCTTCTAGATAGAGACATACAATTTCTTTCTCTATAGGCTTCAAAAATGACTGCTCCATCCTTTAATATACTGCATTTGATTCTTGAAACTGAATCTGATGGCCTTTGTCACACAACTGGCTGATGCTGATGAGATTGTGCTTTAACCCTTTGACCAGCATAACATCTTCAATTACTGATTTTCCTTTGATGTTCACGGATCCACTTCCTATTACAACTCCTTTTCCATTATCTCCATATGTGACTGTACCTTCTTCAGCTTGGAGATCAACAAAAACTTCTTGTTGCCTGACATGTGCCTTGAGCATCCACTATCCAAATACCATTTGGATGCTCGAACTTTCCCTGAAATTAAACACAATTTTAGGTACCCAAGTTCTTTTGGGTCCTGATGGTTAGTATCATTGTCTTTCCTTTTATCCATTTTTTGTCTTGTTGGGACATGTTTTTAATGTGTCCTAACTTGTTACAGTGACAGCAGGATAACTTAGTTACTTTTTCATATATTTGAAATTTTGTATGCTATATCTTTTCAGGTATAAATTTAGGAGTTGGATAAGTTTTAGGGAGATTTTGTTTCTTCATTTCTGGGGAGTATATCCAAACCATTTTTCTTTTTAGTTGATCTTTTAGCTCCTTTAATTAAAGAGTTTTTACCATGGTGAATTTTTTAGTGCTTGTTAGATTTCATTTTCTTTATTTAGTCTTTCTATTTCTGTTTTAAGTTCACTAAGTCTTCTTGTTTTTCTAAATGATTTATTTTCTTATTTTTCTCTTTTAAATCTTCACATAATAATTCATTCCTTCTTTTATGTTCAGTAATTGTTTTTCAAGTTCTTCATTTTCTGTTTTAGGTCTGAGTTTGTATTTTCTAAACAGACTATATTTTTCTTACTATTTTTAAGTAATTTGATACTTCTTTATATTTTTCATAAAGTTCATTAAAAGCACTTTCTAAATTATCAGAATCTGAATCATTGCATGAATCAAAAGAAGAGTCAGAAGTTACCTTGTCTTCGGTGTTGGCCATGAGAGCCAAGTTGGCTTCTTCACCTTCACTGCTCGAGCTTGACTCACTGTCTGAGTCACTGCTGTTCTCCCAAGCAGCTGCCATTGCTTTCTTTTGTACTTCTTAAATCTTCTGAAGTTGTCCTTCTTCTTGTGATCATTCTTTTTGATCATGGGACAATCTGCCTTGATGTGTCCAGGCTTCTTGCATTCATAACAGATCACTTCTCCTTTCTTTTGATCCTTTACTTCTGGTTTTCTGAAGTCTTTGTTTTTCTTAAAAAATTTCTTCCGGACTGATACTTCTTTTTCTTTGCTAGAATCCTTTGAAGTCTTCGAGACAGCATGGCTTCTTCATCATCACTGTCTTTACTACTCTCACTATTATCCAAAGATTCTTCTGATTATCTTCACTTGCTTTGAGAGCATTTGATTGTTTCCTTCTGCTGGAGGATTCTCCTAATCTCTCCATGTTTATCTCGTGAGCCATGAGAGATCCTATTAGCTTTTCCAATGACATTAATTTTAAATCATTGGCTTCTTCAATGGCTGTTACCTTTGGAGTCCATGAAGATGGTAGAGATCTGAGGACTTTTCTAACCATATCTGGTACATCATAAACCTTTCCCAAACCAGCTAATCCATTTGTAATGTCTGTGAATCTGCTGAACATCTGAGTTATTGATTCACCTGTCTGCATCTGGAATCTTTCATATTGAGCTACTAGAATATCTATTCTTGTCTCTTTTACTTTGTCTGTCCCTTCATAGGTAATTCTGAGCTTTTCCCACATCTCCATTGCGGATTTGCAGGCTGAGACTCTATTGAATTCTTTCTTGCTTAGGGCACAGCATAATATGCTCTTGGCTTTGCAGTTTAAGGATATTCTTTTTCTGTCATCATCTGTCCACTGAGCCTTAGCGTTTGTGACCAAAAGATCACCTTCTTCTACAATGGACCAGATTGTGTAATCATGACCTTGTAGAAAATATTCCATTCTAGTCTTCCAGTAGGTGTAGTCTTCTCCATCGAACAAGGGAGGCCTGTTGACTGACTGACCTTCGAAGTTGCTTTGGGCTGCCATTGATCTTTGCTCTTCAGATCGTTGGATCTTCTTCTTTGTCGAAGAGACGGGCTCTGATACCACTTGTTGCCCAGCTAGCTAGCCCAGAGGGGGGGTGAATGGGTTATCAAAATTTCGATCTCTGATTAAAACCTGTTTACTGAAAGGATTGCACAACTTAATAACAAGGTTAGAGTTAGAGCAAATAAGACAACAATCACACAAAAGCACATCCACAAGACACAAGAATTTTATCCTGGTTCGGAACTCCTCTCCACAGGAGACCTACGTCCAGTCCCTGAGCAATACCTCAGGATTTTACTACCAAGGGTACAATCCCCCTTAAGGATCCTTACACCCAGCCTCAACTGGTCTTCCTTCAACCTGAAGGGAAAAACAACCACCCTGGATACCACCAGGTCTTCCTTCGTCCAGAAGGGAACACAACCAAAGAAGAAAAGGTGTGGAAACAGGCTTCAGACTTAGCTTGACCAGCTACACACTGAAGCTATCAAGGCCCGGGAGAGAAGGAGATTTAACAAGATTTTCTCTCCAAGGACTACACAAGCTCTCACAAACAAAAACTCTTTTTGATCACAGAGAGCTAAGAGCTAAGAACAAGGTTGGAGTGGAAGCTTCGCTCTTGTTTTTCTTCTGAAGACTCGAAGAGATGAATTTCTTGCTTTTTCAATTCAAGCGTTGTTCACCTTCTACTAACTCTTCTTCTTCTCCGTCTTGAGTCTTCTATTTAAACTACTGATTCAAATTCGAACGTTGAAGTGTCCGTTGTCTCTTATCCTGGTGTACGTTAGACTGGTCACTGAGGAAGCTTCTGCTCGTCAGTCTTTTATCCTTTTGTACACGCCAAAGAAATGTCATAGAACTTTGTATCTTGTGTCCAACGTTGTACAGATGAGTCTTGTCAGATATCTGTAAGCATATCATCAATAAATAGAGGACAGCTAAGACTGCCGTCGATTGTTAGTAAGATAGAACAGATATTGCAATATATAGCAAAGCTCCTTTCTGTCTAAAAAAGTACGTAGACAGAGTAGCATAGAAATGGAAGATATTGTCTGCATGCATGGGAGATACGATCAGAGAGTATTTAATGCGTAGCAGTCAACATACAAGATATGACTTTGACTTTTCAACGCTATTAAAAAGCATTATACTGATACAGCAAGAAATTCGATAAAAACAATCTCGATGCCTTCATAACTTATGAAATCGTTATGCGATAACAGACAAATCGTTATGACAGAGCATTATCAAATTATAACGATGAAATCGTTATGAGTCAAGTCGTTATGAACGCATTGTTAAGATCTGTAAAAGAAATCGTTATGACTATCAAGTCGTTACGAGTTTCAAAGAAATCGTTACAAGAAATCTTAAAAAATCGTTATGAACGAAAGTCGTTGCGAGTTCTAAAAGAAATCGTTACGAGATCTAAAGAAATCGTTATGAACGAGAGTCGTTGCGAGTTCTAAAGAAATCGTTACAAGAAATCTTAAAAAATCGTTATGAACGAAAGTCGTTGCGAGTTCTAAAGAAATCGTTACAAGAAATCTAAGAAATCGTTATGAACGAAAGTCGTTGCGAGTTCTAAAGAAATCGTTACGAGGTCTAAAGAAATCGTTATGACGAGAGTCGTTGCGAGTTCTAAAGAAATCGTTACGAGGTCTAAAGAAATCGTTACGGCTAGAGAGTCGTTGCGAGTTCTAAAGAAATCGTTACGAGGTCTAAAGAAATCGTTGCGACTAGAGAGTCGTTGCGAGTTCTAAAGAAATCGTTGCGACTAGAGAGTCGTTGCGAGTTCTAAAGAAATCGTTACGAGGTCTAAAGAAATCGTTGCGACTAGAGAGTCGTTGCGAGTTCTAAAGAAATCGTTGCGACTAGAGAGTCGTTGCGAGTTCTAAAGAAATCGTTACGAGGTCTAAAGAAATCGTTGCGACTAGAGAGTCATTGCGAGTTCTAAAGAAATCGTTACGAGGTCTAAAGAAATCGTTGCGACTAGAGAGTCGTTGCGAGTTCTAAAGAAATCGTTACGAGGTCTAAAGAAATCGTTGCGACTAGAGAGTCGTTGCGAGTTCTAAAGAAATCGTTGCGATATCGATTTGTTTTGAATTGTCGATCAAAGAGGAAATCGTTCTGCTTATCAAAGAAGTCGATACAAAGACTTGGACAGAATTGAGTGATGAGACTTACCTGATTGTCTTGAGCTTTCATTTTTCTTTTAGTTCCTGTTCTCAAGGCTCAAGTAATCCATTAGTATTATTTGTTAATCATCAAAATTAATATATAAATAAATGAAATATTTATTATGGGGACAGTTTGGTCATCACTTTCACTTAATGGGTTCTAATTAATTCTCTTTTCTTTGATTTTCTAATTGACTTAATTTTTAATATTATTATATTTTATTTTTCGAAAAATTCAGGTTGCTACATTTAGGTACCCAAGTTCTTTTGGGTCCTGATTAGTTAGCTTCTACAGAATCACTTTTTGGAACCCACTTTAGGTGTTTAGTTGTACAAGTATTTTTCGTATGGCCCAGTTTATTACAATGAGGCAACAGAAAATATTGTTTGTTGTTTTGCTTGTTTTACTATGTTAATTCATCTTTGTTTTATAACCAGGTTCCTGTTCAGCTATAAATTTTGGCAACGAATAAATTTTAGGATATACAATTGTTTCTTCATTTTCTGGTGGAGTATACCCAATTCCATATTTCTTCCTACCTGATCTTCTTGCTCCTTTTAATAATAATGAAAATATTCCATTGGTTAATTTCTCGATTGTGGCTGTTAAGTCCTCGTTGTCTTTTGTTAATACGTCTATTTCCTTTTTAGTTTTACTTATAGTTTCTTGGCTTTCTAGACTTAATATCTTTTCATTTTTATTTTTTACATTTTCACACAATAACTCGTTTCTCCTTTTAGTTATAGAATTTGCTTTTCTAGTTGTTCCGTTTCTGATTTAAAATCTGAGTTAGTTATTTCAAGACATGCAAATTTTTTCTTGATTAATTTTAATTATTTACATATATTTTTATATTTACAATATAATTCGTTGAATGTTTTTTCCAAACTATCAGAGTCAGAATCAGAATCATTACATGAGGTAAAAGAAGAGTCTGAGGTTATGTTATTGTCAATGTTTGCCATAAAGGCTAGGTTGGCGTTTTCTTCTTCTTCTTCACTGGAGCTTGACTCACTTCTTGAGTCACCTTGATTGTTCCATGCAACAGCCATTGCCTTCTTCTCGTATTTCTTGAATCTTGGTATTATGCTTCTTTTTATATTCTGCCTTCTTAAGCTGTGGACAATCGGCCTTAAGATGTTCAGGCTTCTTGCATTCATAGCAAATGGGCTCAGATCTTTTGAATTCTTTGCCATTCTTGAAGTTTTCCTTCCTAACTAATACTTCTTTTTGACCAGAATTCTTGTAGTCATCTAGAGAGGAAAGCTTCTTCTTCTTCACTATTTTCTTCACTTCTCTCATCTTCTGAGTCGCTTTCAGATGAGTTTTCTGCTGCTTTGAGGGCATTGTTATACTTTTTCTTACTGGAGGATTCTCCCAACCTTTCCATGTTTATCTCATGAGCCATTAGAGATCCAATGAGTTTTTGAGAGACATTGCCATGAGATCATTTGCTTCTTCTATGGCTGTCACCTTTGGAGTCTATGAAGTTGGCAAGGATCTGGTCGTATCATGGTCAGTGGTAATTCCCTTCGATTGAACTCCACCATTTACTTCTAACCACCACTTGAACACTTATACAAATATTCTTCTGCCTATTAGAGCCAGTAGGAGATTGGTAGTCCCTACTGAGCTTCTGTTGTGAAGCTCATCCCTTCCTTTTCCAGGTGAGACTTCTCAGCAGCAGCAGGGCACGCGTCGGGCAGAGGAGGCGCGGCAGTAGTCGTCGCGTCCCCGTAGGTAGCAGTGTTTTCCCCCTTCAGTTGTACGTCACCCTTGGGGTATGCCCCTAAGGGCTCTGTCCTTCCCCTTTTCACTTGTACTAGTTGTGTGTGTTGGGACTGTACCTAGAGCAATACACTACGGTCTCGCTCTTCTTTCTACTTCCACGTGTGTGCTTCTAGTTCAGTAGTTGACGTTTATTTCCCTTACATATTCTATTAGACTTATATTATAGCCCTTCCGGGTCCCCGGATCTATGGGCGGCTACCGCGAAAATTAGGTCCTCGGCTTGGGCCGAGGGTTGAGTTCTCCGGGTCGTTACAATTGGTATCAGAGCGAGAGTCTAACAGGACTTGTAGTGGATTTAAACTGCAACAAGAAGTCCCACAGTAGTACAAGTACACTTCTAGCCGCCTGAGTTGGTATTGTTAACCTTGTTGGTTGTGTGTCGTGCAGGATATGGCTCCGCACAGGCGTAGGTAGACCAGAGAGCTGATGGAGTAGCAGGGTGAGTCAGACATGCTCGCACAAGGGCGGGTTCAGGAGGATGTGTCAGCGGAGGAGTATGTGGCACAGCCTCAGGGAGCAGCGGCAGCAACAACAGCAGGTGGGCAGCAGCAGCAGTGGTACCAGCCCCCGCCACAATAGTACGTAGATTGGTTCCCCATGGCTGAGCAGTTCTTCAGGACCCTGTATCAGGGAGCGTGGCAACTTGGGCAGGCAGCAGTGGGAGGTCAGCCTCCATTGCCTCCCCCAATAGTACCAGAGTAGCAGGCATATCCATAGGTGGAGCAGCCAGTGGTTCAGTAGGCGTCGGATACTGGGAGTACCCGAGCTGGTAGGAGGAGGATGGCTGTCACTGAGGACAGAACCACCCTCTTGGAGAGGTTCATGCGTCTCCGACCACCGATGTTCTTCGGCGACTATGATCCAGACAAGGCAGAGAGTTGGACACATGAGTTGGAGCGCACGGTCGAGACCATGGAGTGCGCTAAGGAGGACCAGGTGAGACTGGCAGTGTATCAGCTCAAGGGACCAACCCATGAATGGTGGAGAGTTCAGAGGCAGACACACTTTCTAGAGCAGCGTTTGGATTAGATCACTTGGCAGAGGTTTTTGGGGATCATTCACGGCGAGTACTTTCTTGACTATGCTCGACGTGAGAGACGAGATCAGTTTCATGAGTTGGTTCAGGGTGATGTGATAGTTACCCAGTACCATCAATGGTTTGTCCGGTTGCTGAGGCATGTCCCTCATGTTGCCAGTAGTGAGCAGGCTTGTGCAGAGAGGTTTATTGTAGGACTGAGGCCAGATTTGAGGTGGGGCGTGACTGCTCACAAGTGTGCCACTTTGGGAGAGGCCGTGTGTAACAACCCCGAGAATCTGACCCTCGGCCCATGCCGAGGACCCTATTTTTGCGGTCGCCGCCCACGGATCTAGAGACCTAAAAGGGCTATAAACACAAGTCTAACAGAATATGTAAAGGAAATAAACGTCAACTGCTAACTAGAAGCACACACGCGGAAGCAGAAAGAAGAGCGAGACTGCTGCGTATCGCTCTAGGTACAGTCCCAACACACACAACTAGTACAAATAAAGATAGGGGAAGAACAAGTCCCTTAGGGGCATACCCCGAGGGTGACGTACAACTGAGAGGGGGGAACCACTGCTAGCTACGGGGATGACAACTACCGCCCTGTCTCCTCCGCTCGACACGTGCCCTGCCGCTGTTGAGAAGTCTCACTGGAAAAGGAAGGGATGAGCTTCACAACAGAAGCTCAGTATGGACTACCAATCTCCTACTGGCTCTAACAGATAGAAGAATATATATAAACCATTAAACAACATTAGTTATATCTTCTACCCTACAAAGGAAAGTGCGGAAGCAAAGCTACTATCTAGCAACGGTACGGAGAACACCATGGTCGGAAACTCCGTAGAACCTACATGACGTGACCACCACATGGCTGGCTACGCAGACAGGGAGAACCCCGCCTGGACAAGAGACAGTAGCTACGGAAAACACTACCACTAGTCAACCGGTCAGGTGCGTCCACTGACGTCTTATCCTCGACCTAGGTTCAAACTTCCACATCTCGTCAGAGTGAGGCAGGAACATAAAGTACACAACAGTAACCGCCGTAGTCTGGCCAGACTACGGTCCCACGCCTGGCCTCTCTAGGTAGTTCTGGGGCCACAAAGAGCGAGGCAGTGAGAAAAAGGACTGGATGGTCTGCACTGGGTAGAACTCTGGTCGTCCTTGGTGTCCCAGACCAACCAAGAGAACTCTGCAAACGACTCGACGCTGCTATCCTAACCACCGTTTTCCCCTCAACTCTAGAGTTCGTGACTCGAGTACGCTCGTCGCCCCGAATGCTCCTTCTAAGGCGCATGAGAATGGGGGTCCCAGGCAACAGTAACAACCTCTCTCGCAGGACAAGCCCTCAGGTGCCAAGTACCGGGCGAATGACTAATGTAGGACCGTATTAGGGAACTATCACTAGAGCCATGGGTATAAAAGAAGCATAAACGGCGAAGACTCCACAGAAAATGGAACTCCGTAAGACCTTACCTGTCTCTGTTGTACTCGCGACGCATCGGGCCGTCGCGACCTTGTCGCAACACCACAAGCCGTCGTGACACTGTCGCGGTCGCGTTCTCAGTCGAGGGGCGTTCTGATACAGTCCTCCCGGAGGTCGCCCCAAAAATGATACATTCACATCCACACGGGGGAGGGGAGCATGGGAAACATAAAGGAAGCTCATAAACCATACAAACCACCCTCAAACCCCACAAACATGGATTACGACGAATCTACACTCGATGGAATCCTCACTCAACATGAGCATGATTCTCACACTCCCACAGGCCCAAACCGCGAGAAACCACGATCTCAAGGGGGAAGGGAGCATGCTAGGGTGAGAGGAGTCAAGGGTCCCTACCTCCAAGAGTAGAGATGACCCGTTGGAGCCTTTACGTCGGAATAGCCACCTCCTCCTCGCTCCAAGCTCCACGATCACGCCGCCTGCACGAACAGGGTGTCACCTCCCACCACGAGCACCTCAAGCACGCCAAGAAATTGCTAGAGAAGAGAGAGCTCGGAGGAGGAAGAAGAAGGAAGAATAAGAAGAAGGAAAGGGAGGGAGGGGGAAATGGGGCTCAGCCCTCGGTTTTAAATCGATGGGCCCCAACACACGTCGGGTCGGCCCATAGGCGTCGCGACCATGTCACGATGGCCACCCACGGCACGACACTAAAAGCGGTCAAACCTCGAAGACCAGGAAACAAGACATGACGGCTGATCAGGTCATGTCAACGTTGTACGCACCTAACATTCAACAAGGCCGTTCTGACAGATAGGACAGTGGTCCAGTCCGTTAGAAAAGTAGTCACGACGCTGCCAGACGCCGTGACAAGAATGCGACGCCCACCCCCGTTGTGACATGTCACGACGGCCAGGTGCGCCGTGTCCCGAAGCATGTCGCAACGGGCTCCCCTGGCGTGACCATGTCATGACCACGGTTCCTGCCGCCAACCTGAGGATAGGGCCAAGGGCCCAAGACAGTCGAGTCTTACACCGTGGCTAAGGCCACCACCTTGGAGAGAGAGACTTTGCAGCCCTAAAAGCAGCAGCGGCAGTAGTAGCAGCAACGGCAGTAGTAGCAGTAGCAGGGAGGAGCTTCCTCTAGGACCTCACCATACCAGTGTCCCGCAGGTAGTCACGGTGGTGTGACTTCTTCTTCTTCGAGCTCGGGCAATTTGGGCAGTTTCGGTCTGCGCTCGAAGTTTAGGCAGATGACTACTCGCGGGGGTGGATGGAGCCAGTAGCAGAAACGTCAGTGGAGGTTTGTAGAGCAGTCGGTCTAGCAGGGAGCCAAGCAGGGCAGGCAGGAGGCAGACTGTTACACTTGTGGTTTGCCGGGCCACTTCAGGAGGGATTGCCCGATGGGGCAAGTCCAATAGCCATAGCAACCAGTGCAGTACACTCAATAGTTGCCACATTACCAGTACCTTCAGAAGCAGTAGGCACCACGTCAGCAGCAGTAGGGGCAATACCATTTGCAGCCTCAACAGCCTCAGCAGTTTCAGCCGTACCAGCAACAGCAGCAGCAGTTTCCACAGCACCAGCAGCCGCCACAGTAGCAGCAGCCCCAGCAGGCACCGCAGCGTGGGCGTGGACGTGGTCGAGTGATGGCTCTCACCAAGGAGGAGGTCGAGGCGTCAAACCTGGTTATAGGTACTTTGCCTATCCTTGGTAAAGGTGCTCATGTTTTGGTTGATCCCGGTGCTTCACTTTGTTTTGCTTCCGAGGAGTTTTACGAGTCGTTGGTTCGTCACACCCCTAAGAGGTAGTGTGATGTGATGGTCGATCTCTCGTCCGGTGATTACATGCATTCTTTCAGTTAACTGGAGTGTGATGGACCACGTCGTTGAAGCCCGTTAACCCAATAATGAGCTTGATCTGACTCTGACTCTGCCTCCTGCGAACAAGCCGAAGCCTCGCCAGGGATATCACACACATATCTGTGAAAACATAAAGGAACACACTGATATATATATAAGATTCAACATCCCACACATATTTACAATGGATTTACATAGCCAGATTTCAACAAAAGTCAAACTCAAGTACAAAAGCCTGGGGCATACCCCGGGGCATAACAAAAGAAAATTACACTGCTGGAGGTGTGAACCCAACACCGCCATGATGCGGCTCCGGACTAGAAGACGGGCGAGAGACCTCCTGCTCTCCCTCACCTGAAAGTAATAAACGGTGAGCCTCACGAGCCACTAGCTCAGTAGGAAAATTCCCTCAAAAGCCGCAAACCACAAAACATAAGAGTAACAGGAGTATGGCACAACTATTTATAACTAACAACACAACCTGAGCATGGAACGATAATCATAATGCTTAAATAAAAATTAAGCTAATAACAAGTTTCAACTTCTATAAATAATCGGCAAATCATGCTCAGAAGTACGAGCTAAAGAAGGGTAACGCCAAACACGAGTCACAAAGGCTGGTTACGACACCAGCTATAGACTCGAAAAAACAACACAGGTCTACCTCTCAACCTCATAGCCAAGGATGAAAGGTCCAGCTACCGTTCCACCACACAGAACCAACAAACTGTGGAGGCCAACTCTCACCACACTGCAGCTCACACGGCTACAGCTCCATGCCTGGCACCTTTAAGGTCTCTGGCTCGAGTACCTTAAAGTGAGGCACTGGAAAGAAGGACTAGCTGGGGACCAGTATGTCTATCGGTGTTCGTCCCCCAACCAAGAGCGCACTACAAGCGACTAAGAACACCCACAACACACAAGCTGCTGTCCCATTGTCGTCTTCCCCTCAGCCGGACGTACTACTCAAACTACGGAGTGAGGGTGTCCAGGAAGACGACACAGACCCTAATGGTACACAAGTACCGGGACAAGACCCCGAGCACAACGTGCCTGGCTCACAAAGAACCTGGGGTACCCGACTCGAGAGGTAACCACAGGTGGCATCGTATACCCAACTTGCCTCACACGCACAACCACGCAAACTCGGAAACACCACTTACCACAAGTGCCAATGCACCACTTAAGAACCACTGCGTGCAAACCATCATTCATACGAACCCGTATATGTAAACATATCATAAGACCATGAAGGCAAACCATGGCTCGGGTAGCAGTCATTTGAATTGCGTCCAACACAGAGGTCGCAATTCAATGACTGAAATGCGTCGGACCAAACGGTCGCGTTACAGACTGAAACGTGACGTCTGGTTCTGTCCCATTTCAGCTGCAGAAACCCTACCTAAAATCCCCTCCGGGAGAAGCTCAAACCACCCTAAACAACCCATTTGCATGTTAATTGCAGTAAAATAAACTTCTACACATGCCTTCTACCTTCCTTACCCCATTAAACCATTAAATCCTTACACATGGATCCTTTAATCAAAAAGGAGAAGAATTCCCCTACCACATGAGGAACACGAAGAACGTGTAAAATGGCATTGCCTTGGCATTTCCCACGTTCCACACATTGTCCTCGCGCTGGAAACCCGCCAACCCGCACACCGGAATCACCAAAACATCGAAAAATCTCCTCGCACACCTCCCCCACGGCCGATCAGTGTGTTTCTGCACTGCTTGGCCTGGGTCGACCAAGCACAATACACAAACAAAATTGTGTCGGGTCGCGACATCACGATTTAGTCGCAACCGATAAAGCCACCGCAATTAAATGTGACGCCTCTGCATGCGCCACACGGCGTGCATGCAGATGCGCACCCCGGGGAAACGACAACTGAAACGCATCGACTAAGGCAGTCGTGATTTGAAATCACGTCCCCTGGGTTGGTCGCGTTTCAAATAACCACGCCAAAAGCTGGTTGGGTCTAGGTTCCAGGTCTCCAACCCACACAACCTGTACATAACCTCTCAAATACATTTCATACGTAACATTTTGGGCCACACGGGCCACTAAACCCACTAAGCAAGGATCCAAAAAATTGCAATGTTACATGGAGGGTGTGATAGTTGAGGTCCAGGGACACCCGTTGACGGCTAGGTTGTACGCATTGTAGCTTCACGACTTTGACGTCATCCTGGGCATCGACTAGTTGGAGGCTCACTCAGCTGTGGTGGATTGTCAGCGGAAGACCATTCGGTTTGAGATACTTGGAGCACCTGTTCTCTGCTTCCGAGGTATCCAGTCTACCCGTCGACCATTTATTTCATTCTATAGAGCTCGTCGTTTGATCTGCGATGGTTGTATGGCATATCTTGCTTCTGTTTGTTCTTGGAGCCTAGCGGGTCATCGGTTTTGATGTACCTATTGTTTGTTAGCTTCCTAATGTCTTCCCAGAGGATCTACCTAGTTGCTTCCTGAGAGGGAGGTAGAGTTCTCTATCGAGCTTTTGCCTGGTATGATGCCTTTGTCTAAGGCACCTTACCGGATGGCTCCGGCTGAGCTACGTGAGTTGAAGCGCCAGTTGCAGGAGTTGCTTGAGTTGGGTTTTATCCGTCCGAGTCGTTCGCCGTGGGGAGCGCCAGTGTTGTTTGTGAGGAAGAAGGATGACAGCTTGAGATTGTGAATCGATTATAGGCAGCTGAACCAGGTCATAGTAAAGAACAAATATTCGTTGCCCAGGATCGATGATTTGTTTGATCAGTTGTAGTCGGACAAAGTGTTTTCAAAGATTGACTTGAGATCAGGGTACTACCAGTTGAGGATTAGAGAGTCAGATATTGGCATGACAGCTTTCCGTTTGAGGTATGGTCACTTTGAGTTTGTCGTGATGCCGTTTGGGCTCATGAACGTGTCAGCAGCTTTTATGGATTTGATGCACAGGGTGTTCAGTGAGTACCTGGATAGAGTTGTGGTCATCTTTGTAGATGAGATTTTGGTCTACTCGGCTTCTAAGGAGGAGCACAAGGGGCATCTGAGGATTGTGCTAGAGACGTTGTGGAGTCACCAACTTTATGCCAAGTTCGACAAGTGCGAATTTTGGCTAAGGGAGGTGCACTTCCTCGGGCACGTGATCTCAGGTTCTGGTGTGGCAGTGGACCCTGCCAAGGTTGAGGCAGTGTTATCTTGGGAGCAACCCACTTCAGTGTCAGAGGTTCACAGCTTTCTAGGTTTGGCAAGCTATTACACGAGATTTATCCAGGATTTTTCTAGGATTGCGGAGCTGTTGACCAAATTGACAAGACTTGAGGCTAGATTTGTTTGGTCAGAGGACTATGAGCAGAGTTTCCAGGAGCTGAAGACGAGGTTGACTTCAGCACCAGTGTTGGTCTTGCCGTCAGGTAGCGAAGGTTTTGTGGTTTACACAGACGCTTCAAGATCAGGTTTGGGCACAGTGCTGATGCAGCATGGTGGGGTCATTGCCTATGCTTCACGGCAGTTGAAGAAGCATGAGGAGAACTTCCCTACCCATGACTTAGAGTTGGCAGCAATGGTGTTCGCTCTGAAGTTGTGGAGGCACTATTTGTACGGCGAGGCGTTCGAGATCTTCACAGATCATCAGAGTTTACAGTATATCTTCACTCAGAAGGATTTGAACTTGAGGCAGCGCAGATGGATACAGTACCTGAAGGACTACGATCTTACCCTCTCCTATCACCCGGGAAGGGCTAACGTCATGGCGGATGCTTTGAGCAAGCGAGTTCGCTTGAGTTCCTTCATGGTCAGAGAGTGGCAGTTGTTTGAGGACTTGTCTCGGGGAGTTTTTCTGCCCTTCGAGGTACAGAGATCATGCAGTAATGACCAGTTTTTCAGTTCATCCATCAGTGTATCATCAGATGCTAGAGGCACAGTAGGCAGATTCAGAGTTGGCAGATATTTTGCAGATGCCAGATGTTGAGCTGGACGAGCACAGTAAGGTCAGGTTTAGAGACAGATTGTACGTTCCTTGTGATGCACACCAGGCGCTGTTGTCAGAGGCACACCAATCGAGGTATGCTGTTCATCCTGGTTCCACTAATATGTATCATAACCAGAGGAGGTTCTTCTGGTGGCCAGGGATGAAGAGGGGCATAGCAGATTTTGTCGCTCGTTGTCTTACCTGTCAGCAGATGAAGGCTAAGCATCAGCATTCGGGTGGTGAACTGCAGTCATTGCCCATTCCTGAGTGGAAGTGGGACAACATCACCATGGACTTCGTGGTTGGTTCGCCCCATACTCCACAGAGGCATGATGGTATTTGGGTGATTGTGGACAGGTTGACCAAGTAAGTGCACTTCCTTTCAGTAAGGATGTCTTGGTCAGTGGACAGGCTAGCCAGACTGTACGTGGACCGAGTTGTTTCGTTGCATGGAACCCTAGTTTCGATTATTTCCAATAGAGATCCGAGGTTCACTTCAGGGTTTTGGCGCAGTTTGCTGAGAGCTCTTGGTATAGAGTTGAGACTGAGTTCAACATACCACCTGCAGTCAGATGGTTAGTCAAAGAGGACTATACAGACTTTTGAGGATATGCTGAGAGCTTATTGCTTGGACTGGAGTGGCACTTGGGAGTCCCACCTTCTGATGGTAGAGTTTGCATACAACAACAGTTATCACTCGAGCATTGGAATGGCACCATACGAGGCTTTGTATGGTCGGCAGTGCAGGACACCACTTCACTAGTTTGAAGTGGGTGAGAGGCAGCTTTTGGGACCAGAGATGGTACAACAGTGTGCAGACATAGTCAGTTTAGTCAGGCAGAGGCTTCAGACAGCGCAAGGCAGACAGAAGAGCTATGCAGATGTCTACAAGAGGCCATTGCAGTTCAGCGTGGGTGACCTTATGTTCTTGCAGGTTTCGCCGACCAAGGGTGTCATGAGGTTTGGCAGGAAGGGAAAGCTCAGTCTGAGGTATATTGGGCCTTTCTCGATCACAGAGAGGATCGGCGAGGTCGCATAAAGGTTGCATCTTCTAGCAGAGTTAGAAGGTGTGCACAACGTTTTTCACGTTTCACAACTCAAGAGGTACGTTGCAGATCCATCGCACGTGTTGGACTACTCACAACTTGAGGTAGCACCAGACTTGTCAGTGCCAGAGTACCCGATCAGAGTTGTGGACCGCAGAGTGCAGCAGTTGCGCCGGAGGTAGATTCCGCTGGTCAAGGTTGTTTGGGAGAACCGCGTTGGTGGTGAGGCCACGTAGGAGTGTGAGGATGAGATGAGAGAGCAGTTCCCTTATTTGTTTGAGTGATCAGTATGTTGTTTTTTCCTGTACTACTTTCCATTTGAAACTAAGTTTCTTTTAATTTTGAGGACAAAATTTCCTTAAGGGGGGTAGGATGTAAGACCTGGCCCTCTTGGGCCCTTGGCCCTATCCTCAAGGTCGCGACGGACACTCTGGTCACGACATGGTCGTGCCAGGGGAGCCTGTCGTGATAGGCATTTGGTCACGACACACCTGGCCGTCATGACATGGTCACGACACACCTGGCCGTCACGACATGGTCACGACAGGGGTGGGCATCGTGTTCTTGTCACAGCATCTGAAGGCGACGCGACTGCTTTTCTGACCGATCTGACTATTGTCCTTTATGTCAGAATGGCCTTGTCGGATGTCAGGTGTGTACAGTGTTGACGCGACCTGATAGGCCGTCGCGTTCTGATTTTCCCGATCTTCGAGGTTTGACCACTTTTGGTGTGGCGTCGGGGCAGGCGGTTGCAACATGGTCACAACGCCCTGGGGCGTCGTGACATGGTTATTGTTGCGTCAGCTCGACCGGTCGCATCTTGGCGCCCATCAGTTCAAAACCGAGGCCGGCCCCCTTTCTCCCTTCTCCCCTTTCCTTTCTTCTTCTTCTCCCTTCTTCTCCCCCTCCGAGCTACCTGTTCTCCAGCGGTTCTTGGGAGGTTTGGGTGAGGATGTGACGCCCCCTTGGTGTAGGCGATGTGCTCGTGGTGCTTGGAGCGAGGAGGAGGTGGCCATTCCGACGTGAAGGCCCCAACGGGTTGGCTCTACTCTTGGAGGTAGGGACCTCTTCTCCTCTCATTCTACGCATGTTCCCCTTCCCCTCGAGATCCTTTGTTTCTCCGTGGTTTGGGGTTGTAGAGTGTGAGAATCATGCTCGTGGTGAGTGAGGTTTCCATCGAGCATAGATTTCCTTGTAATCCTTGTTTTATAGGGTTTGAGGGTGGTTTGTATGATTTAAAGGCTTTTCTACATGTTTAGCATGGTCCCCTCCCCCTTGTGGTATGTTTGTATCAGATTTGGGGCGGTCCTTGGGAGGACTATACCGGGACACCCCTCAGCTGAGAACGCGACCGGCCTGTGGGTCGTGATGGTGTCGCGACACATACGTCGACCGCGACAGCTTCGACTGACGTGGCGGCCGACGGTGTCGTGACATGGTCGCGGCCCACTTGGGCGTCGCGACAATGTCGCGATGGCCCGATGTGTCGCGACAACAATAGAGATAGGTAAGTCTTACGAAGTTTCGTTTCTTGTGGAGTCTTTGCTATTTCCGGTCCTTTTATGTACCCATGGCACCAGTGCTAGTTCCTAGTACAGTCCTACGCTAGTCGTTAGCCCAGTGCTCGGCACTTGAGGGCTTGTCCCGTGAGAGAGGTTGTTACCGTTGCCTGGGACCACCGTCCCCGCGTGTCTGTTGAGGGAGTACTCCGGGGGCAGGCGTACTTGAGTCATAGACTCTAGAGAGGAGGGGAAAACAGTGGTTAGGACAACGGCGTTGAGTCATTTGCAGAGCTTTCTTGGTTGGTCTGGGATGCCGAGGTCATTTGGAGTCCTTCTCGGCGCAGGTCAGTCAGTCCTTTTCTCACTGCCTCGCTCTTTATGGCGCCGAAACCACCTAGGGAGGCCATGCGTGGGACAATAGCCTGGCCAAACTACGGCAGTTACTGTTGTGTTACTTGTGTTCCTGCCCCACTCTGACGAGACGTGGAGGTTTGGACCTAGTTCGAAGGTAAGACGTCAGTGGACGCAACTGACCGTTGACTAGTGGTAGCGTTTTCCATAGCTAGTGTCTCTTGTCCAGGCAGGGTTCGCTATGGCTGTGTTGCCAGCCGTGTGGTGGTCACGACATACAGTCGTACGGAGTTTCCGATCGTGGTGTCCTTCCGTACCGTTGCTAGTTAGTAGCTTTGCTTCCGCACTTTCCCTTGTAGAGTAGAGGATATAACTGTTGTTATTTCATTATTTATATATTCTTCTGCCTATTAGAGCCAATAGGAGATTGGTAATCCCTACTGAGCTTCTGTTGTGAAGCTCATCCCTTTCTTTTCCAGGTGAGACTTCTCAGCAGTGGCGGGGAACGCGTCGGGCGGAGGAGGCAGGGTGGTAGTCATTGTCCCCACAGCTAGCAGTGTTTTCCCCCTTCAGTTGTACGCCACCCTCGGGGTATGCCCCTAAGGGCTCTGTCCTTCCCCTTTTCACTTATACTAGTTGTGTGTGTTGGGACTGTACCTAGAGCGATACGCTACGTTCTTCCGCATGTGTGCTGCTAGTTCAGTAGTTGACATTTATTTCCCTTACATATTATGTTAGACTTATATTATAGCCCTTCCGGGTCCCCAGATCCGTGGGCGACGACCGCGAAAATCAGGTCCTCCGCTTGGGCCGAGGGTCGGGTTCTCGGGGTCGTTACACTTAGTGACACCCACAATGGTTAGTTCAATTCTTATTCATAAAGATCGAGGAATACGTAGATCTATCTACTACATCAATAAGGTGCTTTAGGAAGTCGAGAAAAGGTGCCCTGCAACTGAGAAACTCGTGCTAGCATTGGTTACCTTAGCAAAGTGCCTCCGACCCTACTTCTAAAGGCATAGTGTGGTCGTCCTCACCGATGAGCGTTAAGATAGATCCTGGCCAATCTTGATGTCTCTAGTCACCTCATTAAATGGGGCATCGCTCTTAAGCCATACAATATTTCATATCTACCTGAACTGCTATCAAGGGACAAGCGCTTGCCTACTTCATCACTTAGTACTTGGCTCTACCGAAGGAAACCCCAGCAATGTCTGACAGAACCACTTGGGAGTTTTTCATTGATGAAACATCATGCTGAGCAGGAAGCAGCACATGAGCTATCTTATGCTCTTCCGAAGAAATAGATTCACAATATGTCCTCAAAATTACGTTTGCACATCCAACAATGCCTCTGGGTCTGGAGCTCAGATGGCCAAGTAGCTCAGCATATAGTGAATCAAAATTTTCACTGACTCATAGATGGTCATAGACAATTCATTGGGGATTATGAAGCTTGTGAGCCATAGATAATCAAGTATCACTAGTTGGATAAAGCATTGGCTTAGTGATTCCATAACATCGAGGTAGTCCAAATCGCTCGAGAATATAACTCTTGAGTAGTTGTCTCTCGTCTAGCCTCTTCCTCAAGCCCAATCAGGTCTTGGTCTATCCTCCTGGAAGAATTGGAGCATCCTAGCATCAAGTCGGAGGGTGTGGAGGTAATTGAAGAATCGTTCGATGACTGGAGGAATCCCTACATCAAGTGGTTGTAGCATGGATTCTCTCCTCCCAAGCTTAGGGAGTCAAGACAGCTCAAATATCAGGCAAGTGTAGGATCGTTGTACTGAGCAAGAGGAGATCTAGAGGGGGGTGACTAGATCTCTTCTCAACTCTAAACCAACTTAGCCAATTTAAAAATGTGTGGAAGATAAATATTAATGGCTAAGACAATGTGTGACGGTCCTCGTCGTTCAAACCCGTTAACCTAATAACGAGCTTGATCCGACTCCGTCTCCCGCGAACATGTCGTAGCCTCGCTAGGGATATCATTCACATGTCCATAGAAATATAAAGGAAACATCTCATATATATATAAGATCTCCACATCTTACAAATATTTACATGAAATATACATAGCCACTTCTCAACTGAAGTCAAACTCAAAGTACAACAGCCTGGGGCATACCCCGAGGTGAACAGAAAGTAAAGATTACACTGCTGGTGGTGCAGACCCAACTCTGCTATGGTGTGGCTCCAAACTAGATGAAGGACGGGAAGTCTCCTGCTCTTCCTCACCTGAAAGGGGTAGGGGTGAGCCTCGCAAGTCACTGGCTCAGTAGGAAAACTCCCCCGAAAGTCGCACAAAACCAAACTCACAAAGTGCAGTAACAAGAAGCTACACTAGGCAATTTATAGAACTATCTACGCATGGTTTTAAAGTTGTTAAATAACAATTATTACAAGCTATTAACTGAAAACAGCCTTCAATAAATAAACGGAAAACCTCGTCCAAGTGTATGAGGTAGAGTAGAAAATGCCACACTCGGGTCACGAAGATTGGTTCGCGACACCAGCAACTAACCTGGACAAACCACACAGCACTACCTCTCAGCCTCACAGTAATGGACGAAAGGTTCAACTGCCGCTCCACCACAATAAGCCAAGAAACTGTGGAGACTAACGAACACCACACCTGCGGACCACACTGCCGCAAGCCCATGCCTGGCACCTTTAGAGACTTCGACCCAAGCTCCCTAAAGTGAGGCACTGGAAAATAGGACTAGCTGGGGCCCAGTACGTCTACTGGTGTCCGTAACCCCCAACCACGAGCGCGCTACAAGAACCAAACATAAACTCACACAAGTCCCACTTCCATCTTTCCCTCAGCCTGACGTACAACTCTGCACAAGAGTGAGGGTGTCTAGGAAGACAACACAGACCTTGACTGTACACAAGCTCCGAAACAAGCCTCGAGCACTAACGTGCCAGGCTTACACAAACCTAGGGCTCTCGACTAGAGAGGTAACAACGGTAGGTGTCACATACTCGCCACTCACACACAAACCACGTGAAACATTGTCCTCAACCTCAACAAGTGTCAATGCACCGCTTACCATTGCTATAATAATAAATAAGATGATCTGATAATCACGTAACTATGCAAAGACCATTAGTCCTTGGAAGCCAGAACGTGATAGGGTCAATTGTCGCCTTCAGAACGCGACACCCCGATACGACATGTTCTGAAGCATAATGCGACACCCGGGTCCGTCGCCTTCACAGGCCGAACCCTAAATCTGGGATTCCATCTCCGGAACTCCCATACAAACCATGCTATCTTTTATAAAATGCTACTATACATGCTCTACTCAATACACTAGCATGGTATCTACCATCTACAGCATGTAAAACAAGCTGAACATGCTCAACACACAATCCACAGCGAGAATCAAGGTGGAATCTCCCTACCTTCGTGAAGAATGCGAAGAACGATGATAACCTGGTGTTTCCCCTACTCCGTACCACGTCCTCGCGATGACACCACACCAAAAGTAGCTCCAACACCTCGAATCACCTGAAAACAGAGAAAAACCTCCTCTCCCTGGCCCAGCAGAGCTTGCTGAGCTCTGTTTGGCCGACCTAGGTTAAAAATAGTTCGGAGTTGAGAACGCGACTCACCCTGCCGTGTCATGCCCCGCCAATTTAGCAGCGGAATAAATCAGGAAGGCATGACCAACGTGTATGGTAACATAAATTACGCATACAGTCGCAAATATCAGAGCATCTAAATGAACAATAATTGCAATAAACCCTTTATTTTATTGATAAATCAACTAGCTATTACAACCACTAATTCTGAGCCAAAACATAGGGCTTAATAACATCATTACATTTGGAAAGTATTAAATAAGCAAATATCTAACTATACTCTAAGGTATTAAGGACACTCCATCGCTATGAATCCTGGTCGCTCATCACTCCAGTCCATTCCCGTTGGTGAGTGTAGGGTCATCGTCCGACTTACCTGAAACACATACAACAATAGCGCAGGGTGAGCGATAATGCTCAGAAGGACTTAATATCTCATGTAAACAAGTAGGCTTTAAATGATTAATGTCTTGTGAAGCAGGTTAACTAGAGAGATCGATCAAGTATAGTCAAGAGTGTAATAGCACATGACCACAAGAGAATGATAGTAAACGAGAGAATGATAGCACATTCAAAAGTAATTGCAACTAGTATGATAGAGGATTGGCCATATAGTGAAAGAATATGTAACGTCTGCACCAAGGTGCAATAGCACTTCCCTGGTCAAGCATCATGTCAACCCAGAGATATAGTAAAGCGATTGTTTGATTGTCATAGATTGAATTGTATTTGTTGTTAAATGGCGCTGGGTGCATGTCGTACACATCCTAATCATGTTACCCTCACGAGGAAATAGCACTCTTCAGGCGCTCCTCCCAAGACCAGACCGGGCCCTATTGCTTTGGCATTATAGCACTATTTTGTTATTTTGTTTAGACAATCAATTGTATGGCCAAATAGAGTACCAAGAAGAGATGAGAGTAATAGACAAAATAGATGAGAGTATAGAGTGAAAGTGAATAGATGAGAGTAATGAGATAGTAGAGGAGATAGGGGTATAATCGTAAAACAACATTAAGCATCGATAGAAACAGTTGCACAACACTCGGTCGGGTGCTGACAGTCTGGTGGAGGTCACATCCGCCGACTAGCCGTGCTATGAGCATAGGCTAGATGGTCCGGCGTGATTACAAGATAAGAGAGAACTTACTAAGGCCGTTTGGATCGTACTGATCCCTAGGGGTGTATCGGGTTTTAAGGGTACAACCAGCTCATTGACAATGGACGTGCGCCAAAGCCAAGAAGACTTACGGAGGCCTTGACAAGGATTCCCTGGCCCAGTCGGGAGTATTCCCGATGGAGAGGTGGTCCAAGTCAAGAGAGAGTGTGTAACAAAACGATGTCCGTCTTGCCTTAAGTGCTCGATGGCAGAGGGACGCGATAATGGTGTACAAATCACGAGAATAAAATGAAGACATGTGTCATTTAAATAATAGGGAAATTAGGTAATTAATTTTACTAATTACTAGATACATTATTGAGTAATTTAATAGGGTCAAATGGCAAACATGTGTTATGTGTATGCAAGTGTAAAGAAATCATGAGAATATGATAAATCGTGCAAATGGCTTTTAAATAATTGAATTTATATAATTATTGCCCATTATTAATTTACCAGGTCGTAATAATTATAACATGGTGTAATCATGGCTAAATAAGGGGTATATCGCCTAATCAGCAGGGGCATGTGCACAATTAATAGTTCTGGCAGAAATTTCATAAAGGCGACGGGGGTGCCCGTCGCGATCAAGTCGCGACGGGGTACAGTGGCGCGACAACAGGGTAATGCGACAGGGGTTCCCGTCGCGGTCTAGGTCGCGACGGGGCGGCCTGGCGCGACGGGCGAACCGACCGGCCTAGCCTGGTTCAGGGGTTGGGAATGTGACGACGTAGGCCGTCACGTTCAGATCACGACGGTCTGGCCAGTCGCGACCACTCTGAGGTCGCGACGGCCCGAGAGGTCACGACGGCCAGACCGTCGCGACTTCAGTGAAGCAGCCGACCCAGAAAAGGGTTTAGCCCTTTTCTGAATTAAGTCCTTCCCTCTAAAGTATGATATAGTGCACTTGTAAAATCAATATAAAATCGCACGATGATCCAAAAATTATGAACCAGTTTTAAACGAAAGTAGGCACATAGATCTATCAACAGGTACAATTAATGCGAAAATAGACAAGGTTTTGGCATGCTTTGATTAGGTTACATTTCAGTGACCTAAACATGCATAGTCAAAGTTCAATGAATTAATTAGCAATGGATGCATGATGAAAATTAGGGAAACTAGGGGCATTTGAAAGCTAACATGATGTAGTATTTATGAGAATTTTGTCATGGCATGGGATCAAGTATGCATGGGGTTTGAAAGCAAACATGAAGGTTCTGGTACATGGATATAGCAGGGCTTCAATGAATTAATTCTCCCTCATGGGAGATCAAAATAGAGCAAAACTAGAGGGCTTTTGCAAGGGATCATGAAGTTTACCTAGGGTAATTTTTATACGATTTTAGCTTGAGAGATTGCTTACCTTTTCTCGTGGGTATTGAAAACCTAGGGTTGTGGACGAAAATAAGAAAACCCTCCTTGCTCCAAGCCTTCCTCTCCTTGCTCCTCACATCCACAGCCTTCTCCTTCATCCTCCAAAGCTCCCACCTCGTTCTAAGGGGTTGATAGGGCCGAATGGGAGGTGTATGGGTTTCTACAAGAGTCCATCCTTTCTAAAACTCTCCCTTTCCTATTAAATCCGAATTTCCCTTATTTATCACCTAATTTCTTGTCTTTATCTAACTAATAGGCTTGGGGAGAAGTCTAAATTCGTGGGTAATAGTTTGGGATAGGATTATGACTCCTTTTAGGATATTTATAACCCTTTCTAGTATTTTTCTTACCCATATTTAATTTATTTATTTATTAACTCCGAATTTCTACATTTATCTCTCTCTCTTTTCCCTCATTTATCCATCCATTTATCTAGGGGAGAACTCCAATTTCGTGGCTAAGGGATTTGGGTAGGTCTAGGATTCTTTTTAGGATAGATTTAAGCTATTAAATAATTATTTCACCCCTTTTATTAATTACTTTTATTTTTAATGCGAATTTCACTAATTAACTCTCATCCCATGATGGGCTCTTCTCATTTGGGTCCAACAATTCATACTAGGACCATTAAACCCATTACTAATTTTGCTTAATGGGTTTTAGTTTAATTTATTTATCACAATTTATTCACCTTTAATCTAATTTAAATCTATTAACATATTTATTCACTTGGCTTCTTACTTCATTTTAATTTAATATTATTGATCGTAATATTCCTAACATTTATCCAACCTTTAGGATCCTGCTTTTGGCCGAATAACTTACGTGGGCTTAAGTGTACAACCCATTTACTTAATGGGTCTTAATTATCTTTTTATTAAAGAATTTATTCATGGGCCAAGATTGCCTACTGGTCCAATTATCATAATGGACTATCAACCCATATTATTAAAGTCTACCCGCAAGTTTATTTTAATTTATAATCCACCTTGGCTCATATAATAATGGGTTTTCTGACTTATTCTTTAATTACGACAATAAGTCGCATAAATTCTTAAACTAGGTCCAAATGATTTTTTCTATACCCAAATTTTTATGAGCCATTAGAGAACATTATTTAAAGTAAAATTATTATTTTATGAAATTTTGTATGGGTTTTACGCATGCAATAACAATGTGTATCTTTTTAACTAGGTTATTTTTTTTAATGATAAAAATTCAATTTATCTTTATTTTGAATTAATGAATTTTTCGAGGTACTACATCATCCCCCTCTTAAAAAGAATTTGGTCCCCAAATTCTACGACTACTTCGGTTACATATAAATCATCATTTCATGCTAAATACATATTAATTGTTGTAAGTTTAGAGTTACCTTCCACGACTCCACCCTCGTTGGGGGTCTCAACTTCCTGCACAGCTTGTAGTCTGCCAGGCTTCTCTTGCTCAGTCGTGCGTTTCTCTTTCTCCTGCTCCTCAAGTATAGGGCACTCAGAAATGCAATGATTGTGATTTCCACAGCGCAGACAAGCGCCTGCTTTCCTCTAACATTCCTCCATTATGTGACCTTTATTCTTGTAGTGCTTGCATCGTCTTTTGCGAAGAAGAACTAATTGTATGGCATTCTTCTTATTCTTCTTTATCATTCTCTTACATCGTTTGGCTGATGCTCTACTGTCATAGAGTTGAGATCTTTGGTGTTAGTGGGTGGTTCTTTTAGAACAGGGCAGTCTTGTATCCGATGCTCCAAACTGCCACAACGTAGACAAGCACCCACTCTTCGCCAGCACTCGTTAGCCACATGTCCCGGTTAACTACAATGAAGACAGACGATCTTGCTTCGTTTCTTTTGGGTGTTTGCCTTCTTGTCTTGATTGTGTCTTCTCTTCTTGTTCTTTTTGGTCACTTTTCTAATCTCTTTGGTCGTCCTCAAGGCTCCTTCCAGTAGTTGGGCGGCTTTCCGATATGCTCGAGCTAGCTCTTGAGTTAACCCTATTTCGTCATGCAGGGACGTATGTTTGGCGTCCATTTAAGAGTTCCTTCAAGAAGAAGGCTGCCATTAGGATGCTAAAGAAATATTTAGTTGATACACAGATATATAGATAAATGTATTAAGATCTTAACCAGGTTCTACCCAATCCTCACATAGGTATGGTGGTTGACTTAGACACATGTCAGGGAAGTTCACCTAGAACATCCTAGACTTAAATATCTTAATAAGGACATCTTAGGCTCTAATACCAACTGTCATGCCCCGCCAATTTAGCAGCGGAATAAATTGGGAAGGCATGACCAACGTGTATGGTAACATAAATTACGCATACAGTCGCAAATATCAGAGCATCTAAATGAACAATAATTGCAATAAACCCTTTATTTTATTGATAAATCAACTAGTTATTACAACCACTAATTCTGAGCCAAAACATAGGGCTTAATAAATCATACATTTTTGGAAAGGATTAAATAAGTAAATATCTAACTATACTCTAAGGTATTAAGGACACTCCATCGCTATGGCTCCTGGTCGCTCATCACTCCAATCCATTCCCGTTGGTGAGTGTAGGGTCATCATCCGACTTACTTGAAACACATACAACAATAGCGGGGTGTGAGCGATAACGCTCAGTAGGACTTAATATCTCATGTAAACAAGCAGGTTTTAAATGATTAATATCTTGTAAAGCAGGTTAACTAGAGAGATCGATCATGTGACGACCCAACCAGCAAACTGGCCCAACAACCGTGCCAGTTAGTAGACTTCCCAGGAAAGTCACCCATCCTGGGACTACTCCCAACTGAGCACACTTAACTTCAGAGTTCTTTTCCTACTCGAGCTCTGAAAATGACTAGTCTGGGTTGTTGGTAGTCTACTGATTTAGTCTATTTAACATATTCTTATATGGGGTGTTACAATCTACCCTCTTATATAAGCGACGTCCTCGTCGCTGCTCACACATAGCACACAATCAAACCCCAGGCAGGCAGGATTCTAGAGGTGGCCCCCACAGGTTCAAGAGGTGGCTCCCACTATGTAGCACTTTGCGCCATTATGGCTTCAAGAGGTGGCTCCCATAGCGTAGCACTTTGTCCTATGTGGCACTTAGTTCCTGCACTTCCGGCTGGGTAAGGCTCTGATACCATTTGTGACGACCCAACCAGCAAACTGGCCCAACAACCGTGCCAGTTAGTAGACTTCCCAGGAAGGTCACCCATCCTGGGACTACTCCCAACTGAGCACGCTTAACTTCAAAGTTCTTTTCCTACTCGAGCTCTGAAAATGACTAGTCCGGGTTGTTGGTAGTCTACTGATTTAGTCTATTTAACATATTCTTATATGGGGTGTTACAGATCAAGTATAGTCAAGAGAGTAATAGCACATGACCACAAGAGAATGATAGTAAACGAGAGAATGATAGCACATTCAAAAGTAATTTCAACTAGTATGATAGAGGATTGGCCATATAGTGAAAGAATATGTAACGTCTACACCAAGGTGCAATAACACTTCCCTGGTCAAGCATCATGTCAACCCAGAGATATAGTAAAGCGATTGTTTGATTGTCATAGATTGAATTGTATTTGTTGTTAAATGGCGCTGGATGCATGTCGTACACATCCTGATCATGTTACCCTCACAAGGAAATAACACTCTTCGGGCGTTCCTCCCAAGACCAGATCGGGCCCTATTGCTTTGGCATTATAGCACTGTTTTGTTATTTTGTTTAGACAATCAATTGTATGGCCAAATAGAGTACTAAGAAGAGATGAGAGTAATAGACAAAATAGATGAGAGTATAGAGTGAAAGTGAATAGATGAGAGTAACGAGATAGTAGAGGAGATAGGGGTATAATCGTAAAACAACATTAAGCATCGATAGAAACAGTTGCACAGCACTCGGTCGGGTGCTGGCAGTCTGGTGCTAGATGGTCCGGCGTAATTACGAGATTAGAGAGAACTTACTAAAGCCATTTGGATCGTACTGATCCCTAGGGGTGTATCGGGTTTTAAGGGTACAACCAGCTCGTCGGCAATGGACGTGCGCCAAAGCCAAGAAGACTTACGGAGGCCTTGACAAGGATTCTCTGGCCCAGTCGGGAGTATTCCCGATGGAGAGGTGGTCCAAGTCAAGAGAGAGTGTGTAACAAAACGATGTTCGTCTTGCCTTGAGTGCTCAAAGGCAGAGGGACACAATAACGGTGTACAAATCACGCGAATAAAATGAAGACATGTGTCATTTAAATAATAGGGAAATTAGGTAATTAGATTCACTTAATGACCAGATACATTATTGAGTAATTTAATAGGGTCAAATGGCAAACATAAGTGTTATGTGTATGCAAGTGTAAAGAAATCATGAGAATATGATAAATCGTGCAAATGGCTTTTGAATAATTGAATTTATATAATTATTGCCCATTATTAATTTACCAGGTCGAAATAATTATAACATGGTGTAATCATGGCTAAATAAGGGGTATATTGCCTAATCAGTAGGGGTATGTGCACAATTAATAGTTCTAGCAGAAATTTCATAAAGGCGACGTGGGTGCCCGTCTCGATCAAGTCGCGACGGGGTACAGCGGCGCGACAACAGGGTAACGCGATGGGGGTTCCCATCGCGGTCTAGGTCGCGACGGGGCGGCCTGGCGCGACGGGTAAACCGGCCAGCCTGGCCCTGTTCGGGGTTGGGAATGCGACGGCGCAGGCTGTCACGTTCAGATCGCGACGGTCTGGCCGGTCGCGACCACTCTGATGTCGCGACGGGTTGGGCCGTCGTGACTTCAGAGAGGCAGCCCAAAAGCCCTTTTCTGAATTAGGTCCTTCCCTCCAAAGTGTGATACAGTGCTCTTGTAAAATCAATATAAAACTGCACGATGATCCAAAAATCATGAAACTAGTTTTAAACGAAAATAGACAAGGTTTTGGCATGCTTTGATTAGGTTACATTTCGGTGACCTAAACATGCGCAGTCAAGGTTCAACGAATTAATTAGTGATGGGTGCATGATAAAATTAGGGAAACTAGGGGCGTTTGAAAGCTAACATGATGTAGTATTTATGAGAATTTTCTCATAGCATGGGATCAAGTATGCACGGGGTTTGAAAGCAAATATGAAGGTTTGGGTACATGGAAATGATAGGGATTCAAGGAATTAATTCTCCCTCATGAGAGATCAAAATAGATCGAAACTAGAGGGCACTTGCAAGGGATCATGCAGTCTACCTAGGGTAATTTTTATACGATTTTAGTTTGAGAGATTGCCTACATTTTCTCATGGGTATTGAAAACCTAGGGTTGTGGACGAAAATAAGAAAACCCTCCTTGCTCCAAGCCTTCCTCTCCTTGCTCCTCACGTCCACAACCTTCTCCTTCATCCTCCAAAGCTCCCACCTTATTTTAAGGGGTTGATAGGGCCGAACGGGAGGGGAGGTGTATGGGTTGCTACAAGAGTCCATCCTTTCTAAAACTCTCCCTTTCCTATTAAATCTGAATTTCCCTTATTTATCACCTAATTTCTTGCCTTTATCTACCTAATAGGCTTGGGGAGAAGTCTAAATTTGTGGGTAATAGTTTAGGATAGGATTAGGACTTCTTTTAGGATATTTATAACCCTTTCTAGTATTTTCTTACCCTTATTTAATTAATTTATTTATTAACTCCAAATTTTCATATTTATCTCTCCATTTTCCCTCATTTATCCATCCATTTATCTTGGGGAGAACTCTAATTTCGTGGCTAAGGGATTTGGGTAGGTTTAGGATTCTTTTTAGGATAGATTTGAGCTATTAAATAATTATTTCACCCCTTTTATTAATTACTTTTATTTTTAATACGAATTTCACTAATTTAACTCTCAACCCATGATGGGCTCTTCTCATTTGGGTCCAACAATTCATGCTACGACCATTAAAATAACTCATTACTAATTTTGCTTAATGGGTTTTAGTTTAATTTTATTTATCACAATTTATTCACCCTTTATTCTAATTTAAATCTATTTAACATATTTATTCACTTGGTTTCTTACTTCATTTTAATTTAATATTATTCATCCTAATATTCCTAACCTTTTATCCAACCTTTAGGATCCTGCTTTTGGCCCAATAACTTACGTGGGCTTAATTGTACAACCCATTTACTTAATGAGTCTTAATTATCTTTTTATTAAAGAATTTATTCATGGGCCAAGATTGCCTACTGGTCTAATTATCATAATGGACTATCAACCCATATTATTTAAAGTCTACCCACAAGTTTATTTTAATTTATAATCCACCTTGGCTCATATAATAATGGGTTTTCCGACTTATTCTTTAATTACGACAATAAGTCGCATAAATTCTTAAACTAGGTCCAAATAATTTTTTCTATATCTAAATTTCTTGATGAGCCATTAGAGAACATTATTTAAAGTAAAATTATTATTTTTATGAAATTTTTGTATGGGTTTTTACGCATGCAATAATGATGCGTATCTTTTTAACTAGTTTATTTTTATTAATTGATAAATTTTCAATTTATCTTTCTTTTTAAATTAATGAACTTTTTGGGGTACTACATGTCGTCGCGTCCAGAACGCGAAGGTCACCTTCTCATTGCTGACGCCAGCAGGCCGCCCAGTGCACGCCACGCGGCGGACATGCAGACGAAGACCCTCAAGCGGCGGTTTCATGAACGCGACGCCCTGAACTGTCGCATTCAGAACGCGATGCCCAGCTCTATTGCGTTCGCAGACAATGAACCAGTGGGTGCTTTGGGCCCAATCTGCCGGCCCACAAAGCCCCACAACCTACGAAAACACTTGTAACACACACTATAGACCACACACTGGCCACCACAACCACTAAACCTCGATCCGAACTGTCAATACGCTACACAATGTGATGAGCAATTGATGTGTGTGTGTTCTTAGTAGCAAGGTATTGGTTTATGTGTTGGCAGTGAATCAAAACAAGTACATGTGTGTGTTCATTTGTCACTTCTTGTTTTTATTTTTGTTGAATTTCAATCTCATCAACAAGTTTTAATATTTATTTGTTTGCATTCTGAGATTTCATCTTGAATTCATCCAATTTATTTAAAAGTTCTTTCTTTTCATTGTTGAATTCAGAAACTTCTTTTTCAAGTTCAAAAGTCTTTTCAGTCAAAGATGTATCATGAATAACATTTTCAATTTTCTTTTTCAAATATTTATTTTTTTCTCATTTTAGAATATTTATCTACTAAAATAGTATAAGCATTCTCCCAATCATCTATAGTGTTCAAATGAAGAACTTACTTTAGTATCATTACTTTGGCTATGAAGCATAGTTCCTCATCTACGGAATTTGATGAGGCATCATTGTTATCCTCACTTTGGTCTTCATCAAACAAGGTGGCCAACATGGCCTCGGCTTTCTTCTTCATAAAATCCTTCTTGAATCTTTTGCTAACTTCTTTTTTAAACTCAGGACACTCACCTCGCATGCGTCTTGGCTTCCTGTTACTGTAACAAAGAATTATGCCATCGGTCTTCCTTTCATTTTTATCCAGATTAATATTTGCAAAAGTAAAGTTTTTCTTGCAATAAATTTTTTTTATTCTTTTCATTATGTTTTTTTTTTTTTTAAGAATTTTCTGAATTTCCTAGTGATAAGAGCAATCTCATCCTCATCAGACCTAGATGATTCAAATTTATCTTTTGCTTCTATCTTTTCTTTACCACTAGTTGAAGCTTTAAATGTAGCTAGCTTAGCTTTTAGCATATGTTTTTTTGTTCTTTTCAAATTGATTTCATAAGTCATTAAAGATCTTATGAGCTCATCCAAAGTAATTTTGGATAAGTCTTTAGAATCCTCAATGATAGTTGCTTTGGTGTGCCAAACAGGTGATAGAGAATGAAGGATTTTTCTTACCAGTTCAGCATCCATATACACCTTACCTAAAGCCTTCAGGTCATTGACAATGACCATGAACCTAGCAAACATTTTAGAGACTGATTCATCATACTTCATGATAAAAAGTTCATAATCAGAAGCAAGCATGTTAGCTTTAGTTTCCTTGACTTGAGATGTTCCTTCATAGATTATATGAAGTTTTTCCCATATTTCCTTTGCTGAATTGCACATGGACACCCTAGAATATTCCTTAGGGTACACAGCACATTGCAACATATTCATAGCACTAAAATTTAATGTGGATTTTCTGATTTGCTCCCTAGTCCAAGTATCTTCATCTCCAATGATTTCATATGGACCTTTTTCAATTATTTTTCAAATCTCATAGTTTTGAGCTCTTAGAAAAACTTACATGTGATTTTTCAATGTGTAATATGTGCCATCAAAAAATGGTGGCCTATTAATTGAATGACCTTCAGCCATAAAACTTTTAGGCCCCATTGAATCAATTCAGGAATTAATAAGAAGACAAGCTAAATCAAGAAGACAAGCAAATAGAATGATAAATAGACTTGTAACCAAGATTCAACTTATATCAAAACTAGAGTTACCTGCTCTAATACCAATTGTAGGATTGATGTATTGAGCAAGAGGAGATCTAGAACGAGGGTGAATAGATCTCTTCGCAACTCTAGACCAACTTAGCCAATTTAAAACCATGTGGAAGCTAAATATGAATGGCTAAGATAATTTGATGAGCAGTTGATGTGTGAGTGTTCTTAGTAATTGGGTATCGGTTTATGTGCTAGTAGTGAATCAACACAAGTACGTGTGTGTTAGGAAGTGTGCATGCAAACATCCACAAGAAGACCATATTTTTAAGGTGGTTTGGATATCCAAATCTAAGATCCTACATCCACCTCTCTTTTTCAAGAGAAAGAACACACTAGCACATAGAATCACACACTGTTCTAGAGACAGATCAATTGAATCTGATCCACACAAACACATAAAATCATCACACACACTCTTATGATGTAGATCACATGATCACACACACACACAGAAGAATAGGAGCAATTAAATGTGTCCTTAAGATCAGAGGACAATGAGATGAACAAATGATTAACTCCAATGCACTGAGCTTTGCCTCGCTGCTGATGACGCTTCAATTGTGCTTTGGTGATGTAGGAATCAACCTCGTAGATGTCGTCTGGAAGCTTTGATCTGGTGGCTATCATCTCCATCACTTGAGAGCTCTTATCACCTCTCTGATCGCCATCATCGAAAGATGTTAGATCTTTGTCTTAGATCGCTGTTGCCTGGGAGCTCTGATCTCCAACATAGGGAGAATTCTACTTGCTTTGGTCGCAGTCCCCTAGAGACTCTCACTAGGAATTGACGCCCAAGGAAACTTGGTAGCTTTTTAGAGCTATATCTTCTTAAGGAATCGTCTTCCTCCTAGTGCTATTTTTGAACTTGAGCACACCAAAAGGCTTGAGGACATGTGTCTCCACTTGCCACTATCTTTTTGGCCAATTATCTTCGAAGAGTCACCACAATGTGACACCTGACATGTGACTTGGCATGATATAGTACCAACTTTATATTAGCACAATAAAATATCTTAGATATTTCCTTCAATCAGATGGGTCATGTGTCGCACATCTATTTGATTCATATAACAACACATTAAGCATACTTAGACACTTAAGACTACTTTCAAAACTATTAAATGAGCATGAGATCATAGGTCGACTTTCATCAGGCATAAGTCGACATGCCAAATAAACATGAGACAACAAGTCGAATTTTTTTTTCACAAGTCGACTTTCTTCTTACATAAGTCGACTTTATCAAACCACCTTCTTTCACAGAACATGTTATAAAGTAGCATGAAATCACAAGTCAACTTTCTATCGAACACAAGTCGACTTAGATAACTCGTACAATCAAACTTAAACTTCAAGTACCACAAGAAAAAGCGCAAATAGCGATCAACAAATTCGGTCACTATTCGGTCACTAACACAAATAGTGACCAAATTGAGACCGACTAGTGACTGAATCTGTCAGTGAAGAATTTTTTGTCACAATATTGTGATTGTGACCGAAACTTCTCGGTCGCTAATCAGTCGCAGATCAGAGATCGTAACAATTCAGTCTCTAAAGCAATACATCGACTTAAATATTTCGGTCACTATTTCAGTCACAGGATAGTGACTGAAAAATGTCGGTCGCTATACTCTAAACTAGCGATTGATATTTTCAGTCACACAATTGTGACTGAAATAGGGACTGATATAATCGGTCGCTAATTGGTCTATAAATTTTCAATTATTTTTTAAAAAATATATTTTAAAAAAATTACCTGTATACATAAAATAAAAATAAAAATTGTCCACTATTACATAAAATGTCAAAATAATATAAAATGTCCATAAAATGTTCACAGTAATAATACATGAAATGCCCACAACAATACATAAAATGTCCATAATAATGAAAGGAAAATCATGGATCCTTTGCATCCTCCTCGTTCTCGTCTCCTCCGACGCCACTCGATGAAGGAACCTACAATAGATGTATAAGAATAATAAATTAAAATTAAATAATATAAGAAATAAATTATTTAAATTTTTAGAATTTATTTTTCTATATAATTCACTCACTTTTAAACTAAACCAATTTGATGAATATAAATTTAAACTCCGAAATAAAACAGGGAGTCTGATTTGAACTCCGTAAGTTTTCACAAGTCACACTGATCCCCCGACCGTGCCGGAACTAACCGGAGGCCGATTGGATTAGTATTTCTAATTTTAGACCTTCAAACCTAAGTTTTTGTTTTTTTTAACTAAACTAACTTACTTAATGTAAATTTGAGCACCGAGCTCAAACTGGGAGTCTGATTTGAACTCCGATAGTTTTTACGAGTCACACTCATAGCCCTAGCCGTGCTCGAACAAATCGGAGGCAATAGGATTAGTATTCTAATTTTGGACCCCTAAACCTAAGTTTTTTATTTTTTTAACTAAACTAACTTGCTTAATGTGAGTTCGAGCGCCAAGCTCAAACTGGGAGTCGGATTTGAACTCTGTTAGTTTCCATAAGTCACACTCATCGCCCCAGCCATGCTGGAATAAACTATAGGCCAATGGAATTAGTATTTCTAGTTTTAGACCCCAACTGAAGTTTTTTATTTTTAAACTAAAATAACTTGCTTAATGTGAATTTGAGTGTCGAGCTCAAACTGGGAATTCGATTTGAACTCCCTCAGTTTTCACAAGTCACACTCATCGCCCTAACCGTGCTGGAACAAATAGAAGGCCGATCAGATTAGTATTTCTAATTTTGAACATCTAAATCTAAGTTTTTCATTTTTAAACTAAATTAACTTGTTTTATGTGAATTTGAGCGCCGAGCTCAAACTGGGAGTCCGATTTGAACTCCGTTAGTTTCCACAAGTCACACTCATCGTCTCAGCTGTGTTGGAACAAACTGAAGGCCGATCAGATTAGTATTTCTAATTTTGGACTCCCAAACCTAATTTTTTATTTTTTTAACTAAACTAACTACCTTAATATGTGTTCGAGCACCGAGCTCAAACTGGGAGTTCGATTTGAAATCTATCAGTTTCCATGAGTCACACTCATCGCCCCGGCCGTGCTGGAACAAACCGGAGGCCAATCGGATTAGTATTTCTAATTTTGGACCCCTAAACCTAAGTTCTTCACTTTTAAACTAAACTAACTTACTTAATATGAATTTGAGCGCCGAGCTCAAACTGAGAGTCTGATTTAAACTCTATTAGTTTCCACAAGTCACACTCATTGCCTTGGCCATGCTGGAACAAACCGGAGGCCAATCAGATTAGTATTTCTAATTTTGGACCCCCAAACCTAAATTTTTTTATTTTTTAACTAAACTAATTTGCTTAATGTGAGTTCAAGCGCCAAGCTCAAACTAGGAGTCCGATTTGAACTCCGTCATTTTCCATGAGTCACACTCATTGCCCTGGTCGTGCTGGAACAAACCGGAGGCTAATCAGATTAGTATTTCTACTTTTGGACCACCAAACCTAAGTTCTTCATTTTTAAACTAAACTAACTTATGTAATGTGAATTTAAACATCGAGCTCAAACTAGGAGTCCGATTTGAACTCCATTAGTTTCCATTAGTCACCGTCATCGCCCTAGCCATGTTGGAACAAACCGGAGGCCAATCAGATTAGTATTCTAATTTTGGACCCTCAAACTTAAGTTCTTCATTTTTAAACTAAACTAACTTGCTTAATGTGAATTTGAGCTCCGAGCTCAAACCACGAGTTTGATTTGAACTCTGTTAGTTTCCACAAGGCACACTCATCACCCTACCCGTGTTGGAATAAATCGGAGGCTGATCGGATTAGTATTTCTAATTTTGGACCCCCAAACCTAATTTTTTTATTTTAAAATTAAACTAACTTTCTTAGTGTGAGTTCGAGCGCCGAGCTCAAACTGGGAGTCCGATTTGAACTCCGTCAGTTTTCGTGAGTCATACTCATCGCCCCAGCCGTGCTGGAACAAACCGGAGGGTAATCTGTTTATTATTTCTAATTTTGGACCCCCAAACCTATGTTCTTCATTTTTAAACTAAACTAACTTGCTAAATGTGAATTTGAGCGCCGAGCTCAAACTAGGAGTCCGATTTGAACTACGTCAGTTTCCATGAGTCACACTCATCGCCCTGGTCATACTGGAACAAACCGGAGGTCAATCGGATTAGTATTTCTAAACCCAAACCTAAGTTTTTCATTTTTAAACTAAACTAACTAACTTAATGTGAATTTGAGCACCAAGCTCAAACCTGGAGTTCGATTTGAACTCTGTCAATTTCGACAAGTCACACTCATCGCCCCGGCCGTGTTGGAATAAACCAGACATCGATCAGATAAGTATTTCTAATTTTGGATCCCTAAACATGAGTTCAAATAGTTTCTAACTAATAAATTTGACAATTGTGTATTTGAGCATCTAGTGCAAACCGGAAGTCTGATTTGAACCCTATCAGTTTCCACAATTCATGCTCATCGGCTCGACCTTGTTGGAATAAATCGGACACCGATCTGGTAGGTATTCCTTATTTTGGACCCCCAAACCTAAGTTTCGATGTTTTAAACTTAGTGATTAAGAGATTGACTATTAGAATAGAGAAATTAAAATAAAATCAATTTACTCACATGAGGGGCCCATGCTAATGTTGATGGCATTGCCTGAGGAGGAATGCTGGCTGGAAGAGGGCCTGGGAGAGAGCCTGGGGTAGAGCCTGGGATAGATCCTAGGAGAGCTGGGCTTGGACTGCGTCGAACACTTGCGTATGCATTGTGTGGATCAGAAGAGACTCCAAACCAGTGATCTCATCTCGAATGAAGCCTATCACCTCACTAGGAGCAGTACTTGGAGCACCAGGTGTAGTGAATGCACTAGTCGCCTGTGAGCCTGAACTCGAGGCACCAGATAACACCCTGCTCGTGTCCATACTGTGCCCAAAACCATACACATGGCCTTTCTTTGGGGCACCAGATGCCACAACCCATACCTCAGGATCTAACTACGACTGCTCCCCCTCCTCACCGTACTTATCTGTCATCTGTTGGCTATATGACTCCTGTAAAAAATAAAATTATAAATTTAATATTAATTTGTAGTGAGAAAAAATAAATAGTGAATAGACTGTAAATACTTACCGCAACCTCTCAGTTCTGTCGCTAATGTACTGATCTGTCCCCTTCTTCTCATGCATCTTATCAAACACCTCCTGAAATGTCAGAGGCCGTTTTAGCTCTTTTTCCTAATTTACATAAAAATATTCCATAAATGAGTATCTATATAAATAAAATATACCACAAACAGACACATGACTTACCAATCTAGACTGATGGGTCGCAAAGGAGACAGACCCACTTGTATGCTTGTTGGCCTCTGGATTGGCAGCTCGATTCACTTTCATTGTTGTGGAGGTTTCTTGCCATCTCTCCTCGGCCCATATGTTGCACAAACCTTGCCGGTAGTCTCACCACATCCATGTCGGTGTGTGCTCCCTCCAAAGAGTCGGGTCTGGACTCTAACAATCTCCGTGAATTTTTCCTCGCATTATACAACAGATGTTTAAAATTTGACCAGGCGGTGGCCGTCCATACTGATCGAGATCGCACCTCCTCCGAGGGATGTATGAATCGATGATTGCTCTATACATATAAGAGTTAGTTTACTGAATGTAGGAGTAAGAAAACAAATAGATTATAATAAGAAATTACATATCATGAACATCTGATACAATAACTCCTTGAATGTCCATCGGGAAATTGTTGAATCTATGAATAGGCCCAGGAAAGTGTCTGTGAATTGATCTTGTAATGAATTGAGATGCTTGGGCGGGCTCTATTTTATCCATGTAATTATGTAACTTGTTATAATGAATTTATAAACTAAATAACTGCCCTTAATATAAGATACATATAAATTTATTACGTACCCATTTATCCACATCTCCCGTAGAGTGCCATCATAAAAACTGTCTGCCCCCTCCTACAGACTGACAGCATCCTCTGTCTATGGCACCATAGATGTACCTGCCACAAGAACTGGATGTGTAGAAGCACTCGTTCTTGTACAAAAATTTGACAGACAGAAGCAATGTGTGTATATATATGAGGCACAGTAGGCGTAAAGGGACTCGGTCCTGTTACAATATAAAATGTTAAAGAATATAAATAACGGCTATACAAATACTTACAAATTCAAATATAGGAGGAGGCGCAAACGGACCCGAGCCTGTAAGAATTTTAATGGCATAAATAATACAAGTGAACCAATGCACAAAGAAACTACAACTTTAAATATGCATACCTGTCGTAAGGGTAGGAAGCATAGGAGGCGTAGGAGGACTAGATCCTATTAGAATGAGAAATAAATAACAAATATATTAGCAATATATAATTACTTACAACTTCAAAATAAGGCTTACCTACTGCCAGAGGAGAAGGCACGGAAGGATCCAAAGCTATAACAATTTAAATGGCATAAATAATATGTATAAATAATGTACAAAGAAAAATACAACTTTAAATATACATACCTGAGGCTACAGAAGAATCCCTCCTACTACTCAACCTCCTCCCAGAACTGGAGCCCGATCGTGCTCCACACACTATATCTTCATAGGGAACATCAAAATTCATGTTCATTAGTCAATTGCTTTTATTGAAAGTGGACAACTTTAAATATACTGAACATATGTGAAAAGCTTCTACCCATCTTTAAATGATATCCTTTTCCTCCTCAGATGATGACGATATATCTAATTCAGCCCCATCTTCATCATCATCTTCACATTCATCACTGGTATGTTCCTCCTCCTCATCAGAATCTTCACCAGACACCTGACCTACATCAATATTTGTTCGCCTTCCACTACTCTCTTTTATCTCATGTGGATCGACTTCTTCGACCTCATTTCCTTTAGACAAGCAAATTAGCTCTTCAGATTCGTCTACTCCAATATGAGTTGTCAACTCTACATCATCAACCAAGTCTGCTTGAAAGAATTTAGCGTTGACCTCTTCTGGTGCCTAATCAATCATGTCCAATTCATAATTAGAGAATAGTCTTGATCTAACTCTGCAAACTACCCACCAATCATTTTGTTCTTTGTTCGTAGATGATGGATAGCTTGTATAGTACACTTGCTTGGCTTATGTGGCTAAAATGAACAACTCATAAGTATTTAATTTGGACTTATGTTTAAGCTCGACAATCCCATGTGTTGTGTCATTTCGAATAGAATTTGGATCAAACCAATGACATTTGAACAAGAATATATGATTGTCTTATCCTAAATATTGCAACTGTAAGATCTCCTCTACAATACCATAGTAGTCATATTCATTTTTATTGCACGTACTTCCTTTAACGCATACGATGTAGTTCATGGTAGACTTACTTTGCCCATAATCTCTTGTGTGAAATCTATACCCATTCACAATAAATCCAGGGTAGTTCTATGCGATTTTCGATGGGCCATAGGCTATCTGATGAACACTTTCATTAGTAATTAAACCTTGTTCAACCTACGTATAGAGAAGACTAGTTAAAAAGTGAACATAACGTATCTTTCGTACTCTTTGAGCATGCACACTTACGCGTTTTCTTAGCCATAATGCCAATGACTTCTCTCATTCATTTTAAACCTCATAATCACTGAGATGTGGATTTCTTTGAATTATTTCTGAATCAAATTGTCTACAATATGAATGGAAGACCACCTTCAATAGCTAGAAGAAGGGCAAATAAGTTATACAGGACTTACTCAACATAACACTCAAGCTCAGCACAATTTAAAAGAATATATATCTCAGTGGTGCATAACTCTCTGTCATCAAGCATGCGAGTTGAAGAACATCCAAACATACGTCTAGGATGATTAAATATGGAGAGTCGATCTGAACACATAGATCCCCCCCCCATCATCATTACGTGGCAGTTAAGTATGAGGAGCTATATGTCTTCTTCAAAGTACATCGAACAAAAGTTCGAGATTTCTTCCATAATGTATGCCTCAGTAATAGAACTCTCCACACTTCTGCTTTATTTTAGACTTTAATTTTGTGGTCATGCATACACCTACATCAACAATGTATAAGACAAATGGCAAACATATCATACATAGGGTGCAATTCTAAGAAAAAAAAGTTAATATTCACATTCACCTCTCAAATGGATACATCCATCTATATTGTACTGGCCCTCTGACTTTAGCTTCATATGGTAGATGTATGAGCAAATGCTCCATCGAATCAAAGAATGCAAGCATAAATATCTTCTCCAACTTGCATAAGATGGTGACCACATTTTGTTCGATGGTTTGCACATCCTCAAGCCTGGTTTTAATGCACACAGAATCGTGAAAAATCGACTCAACTCAGACAATGCTTCCCATAAAGGCTTCGACAACATGTTACGAAATGCAATGGGTAGCAACCTTTGCATGAACACATGGCATTAATGACTCTTCATTCCATATATTTTTCCCTCAGTGACGTTGACACAACTAGCAATATTAGACATATAACCGTCCGGAAATCTCAACTGTTTCAGCCACTGGAAGACTTGTTTTACTTGTCCACCTCCAAGCATATAAACTACTTTTGGTTTAATTGATTTCTCATTTGCTTCAACAAGTTCTAACTCTGGACGTTTACAAAGCATGGACAAGTCCAAACGTGTATTCCCGTTGTCGTTTGTTTTACCTTTTATGTCTATAACGGTGTTGAACACATTATCAAAGACATTCTTCTCGATATGCATCACGTCTAGATTATGCTACACAAGAAGAGTTGACCAATATGGTAGCTCCCATAAAATGCTTCCCTTCACCCAGTTGTGCTCCTTCCCAAAACTTGAAAGGTGTTGTGTACTACCCATCAGTTATGTGATATCTAGTAAATTTTCTACACATGCTGCCATATGATAACTGGACAACCTCTCGAATATAACTTCATCTCGTTCCATTCTATTCTTTAGGAATGTGTCTTTTTGTCTTCTGAAAGGGTGATCAGCTGCTAAAAACTATCAATGGCAATCAAACCAGCATGACTTCCCTCCATGTTTAAGTACAAATGATTTGGTATTATCCATATAGTAAGGACATGCTAGCCTCCCATGTGTGCTCCAATTGGATAGCATTCCATATGCAGGAAAATCACTTATCATCCACATCAATGTTGCCCTCATGGTGAAATTTTACTTTCTAGATGCATCATAAGTGTTGACCCCCTCAGTCCATAATAATTTCAATTCATCAATCAATGGTTTGAGATAGACGTCTATATTTTTTGTAGGACTTTTAGGACCAAGAATCAGTAAATTAGACAAGAACAAATTCTCTCACTTTATGCACATGCTTGGAGGAAGGTTGAATGGTGTCACGAACACTGGCCAACTAGAGTAGGAAGCCACTGAACCTCCAAATGGATTGAATCCATCAATGCATAAACTAAGTCTCACATTACGCAACTCCCTTGAGAAGATAGGATGAGCATGGTTGAAATGAGTCCAAGCTTTGCCATCTATAGGATGACTCATAATATCCTCATCACGACGTACTCTTTCTGCGTGCCACCTCATATGTCAATCTATCTTTGAGGACATATACATCTGATGCAGTCTAGGTGTGACGGTCCTAGCTGTTCAGACCCGTTAACCTAATAACGAGCCTAACTCGAGTCCGCCTCCCGCGAACGGGCCGAAGCCTCGCAAGGTATATCAAACCACTAGTCCGTAAAAACATAAAGAAATCAACTCAAGTATTCATAAGATCCATCAATCTCATAAATATTTACATGAATATACATAGCCATAGCTCAACTGTAACCAAACTACAACAGAACCTGGGGCATACCCCAAGGTGAACAACAGAAAAGTAATATTACACTGCTGGTGGTGCTGACCCTCCTCTAGACGACGGGTGCGAAATCTCTGGATCTCCCTCACCTGGTAGGAGGTAGGGGTGAGCCTCTCGAGTCACTGGCTCAGTAGGGAAACTCCCTAAAAATCGAGCAAACATACACAGGTAGCAAAGCAGCAAATGCTATGCTAATAATTTACAATATTATTAAGCAGGATATAAAACTGTAAGTACCACTTACCCTTTGCTGCTTAATAGGAATCAACGTAAATAAATAAATAAACAGCAAAACCAAGCAAGTGCAGGAGCTACTGTAGAGAAATGCCATACTTGAGCCACGTCAACTAGTTCGTGACACCAGTTACTGACCCGGACAAACAACACAGGACTACCTCTCAGCCTCGCAGCCACGGACGAAAGGTCCAGCTGCCGCTCCACTAAACAAGTACAAAGAACTGTGGAGTCCAACTAAACCACCACAACCTACAAGTCACACACCTCACAGGCCCATGCCTGGCACCTTTAGGGACTCTGGCCTAAGCTCCCTAGAGTGAGACACTAGAAAACAGGACTAGCTGGGGTCCAGTACATCTACTGGTGTCCGTCTCCCCCAACTACGAGCGCGCTATAAGCGACAACACAATAAACTCTCTCTAGTCGTTGTCCCACTGCCGTCTTTCCCTCAGCCGGACGTATTACTCAACACAAGAGTGAGGGTGTTCAGGAAGACGACAAGACCTCGTCGGTACTCAGTACCGGGACAAGCCCCGAGCACTCACGTGCCTGGCTCACACAAAACCTGGGGCTCCCAACTGAAGAGGTATCCACAGAAGGCGTCAAACTACAAGCAATGTACACAGAAACCTTGTGCACAATGAGCAAACCATGTGAAACCTCCATACAAACCACGTAACACCATATAAATCACACACCACATGCTTCCCGAGCATAAAAGGAGTGCCAATGCACCTACACTAGCATCATGTAACATATCTACACTAAACAGATTATCATACACTTGACTGTTTTTCTCAGTTAGCAACCTTCGGTTGCTGTCGTGACGGCACGATGGGTCGCCTTCAGAACGCGACAATTCAGGGTGTCGCGACCTGGTCGCGGCTCTCAGAGCGACCGCGATAGCAGGTGCGAACCCTGGTCCGGAATCCATCATCTGGATCACCCCAAACTCATTAAAACCTGTGGTTTCAGTCCATTTTCATGCTTTAATGTATCCCTACACATGCTATCTACTATTTGGAAAGCAGTAAACGCATTATCCACACCACACGATCAAACCACGAATCAAACGATAGGAAATCTCCCTACCTTTGCGAAGAACGCGAAGAACGAAGCCTGTACGAGGTTCCCTCCGCTCCACGAAATGTCCTCGCGATGGGAACTCATCAAACCGAGCTCAAACATGACAAATCGCCAAGAAATCCCACAGCAAATCTCCCTGGCGGAGCAGAGCTTTTACCAGCTCTATTCTGCTAGGGTTACTTAAAAACATATCGCAGGTAAGAACGCGATGCTCTTCACAACCGCGACCTGAACGCGACACTCTAGGCTGTCGCGATCAGCCTGCTGACGTCACCCGAGCACCCAGCCGGTGACACGCGGCAGACATGCACACGCTCACTTAAACTGGCGGGTGCCATGAACGTGGCGCCAAGGTCTGTCGCGATCCTAACGCGTCGCCCCTCACTGTCGCGATAAAAACCAAGAAACAGAGAATGCTTTTGGGCAAAATCTTAGAACTTAAGAAGAACACCTGTCACCCACACGTCATCGGCCTCACACTGGCCTCCAGAACCACACAATGACGATCCGAACGGTCGGAACATTACATTACTATCACCTAAAAAGAAATTTCATCCTCGAAATTTAAAACAGAAGCCAATTATCAAAATTTCAATTCAATCATATAGTACTATCACCTAAAAAGAATAAACTTACTCAAACAAGTATGGATACGCCTTTCTCATTTCTTTCGTTAATTCCCAAGTATCCTCACCACCTTGCCTGTTCTCCCATCTAACCTTTACCAACTCAATTTCTTTGTTCCTGAATTTTTGAGTTCTGTGGCCTGAAATTTGCACTGGATATTCCGGCATTGACATGTCGGGCTTCAAATCATCTCTTTGATAGCTGACAACTTGAATGGATCCTTGATATACTTTCTTAACATTGAAACATGAAACACATCATGTGCATCGGTGAAATCTGCTGGCAAATCCAATCTATAAGCTGCTTCACCATTCTTTCTTTTATTTGAAATGGCCCAACATATCTCGGGCTCAATTTGCCTTTCTTACTGAACCTCAATAACCTTTAGTAGGAGACACCTTTAAAATACATAATCACCAACTTCAAATTGCAATGGCCTGCGTCTAACATCTGCATAACTTTTCTGACGACTTTGGGATGTTTTTAACTTTTCTTGAATGAATTTGACGGTTTCTGCACACTGACGAACCATTTCTGGGCCCAAAACCTGCCTTTCACCTACTTCATGCCAATTTAATGGTGATCTGCACGGTCTACCATATAATGCTTCATAAGGTGCCATTTCAATACTTGAATGGTAGCTGTTGTTATATGCAAATTCAACCAGACCCAAGTGACGCTCCCAAATGCCTCCCCATACCAGACAGCAAGCTCTCAACATATCTTCAATGGTCTGAATTATTCTTTCTGTCTGCCCATCTGTTTGTGGATGATAAGCTGAATTGTACCTTAATTCTGTGCCAACGACTCTTTGCAAACTCCTCCAAAAACCTGAAGTAAATCGAGGATCTCGATCTGAAACTATAGTGACTGGTATTCCATGCAAAGGTACAATCCTTTCTACATATAGCTTAGCTAATCTATCAACTGACCATGACATACTAACTGGCAATAATCTGCAAACGTTGGTCAATCTATCCACAAAAACCCATATTGCATTATGACCTGATGAATTGGGCAAACCAGTAATGAAATCCATTGTTATGTCATCCCACTTCCACTGCGGAATGGGTAATGGCTGCAACAATCCTCCTGGCTTCTGATGCTCTGCTTTTATCTGCTAACGTACTGCACATCTAGTTATATATTCTGCAATTTCTTTCTTCATATTTGGCACCAAAAATGCTTTTTCATATCTTGATACATTTTTGTGCTACCTGGATGGATGGTGTATCTCGATCGGTGAGCTTCTTCTAAAACCTTCTGTCTAATTTCTCTATCTTCTGGGACATACAATCGTCCTTTTAGTCTAACCACATTGTCATGCCCCAAATTTACTTCATCCATTCTGAGAATATCTGCTAAATTGGCATCTGCTCTCTGTGCCTCTGCTATCTGCCAGAAAAGAGAAGACTCCACTGCAGTAGTTGTTAATATTGGTCTGCGTTGACTACTTGGCATATGGAAGGAATTCTCTACCACATCTCATAAAGTTTCCATTCTCTGATCATAAGTTGATTCATAACCACTTTTTGCTCAGTGCATCTGCCACCACATTTGCTCTACCTAGATGATATGCTAAGTTGAAATCATAATCTTTCAAATATTACATCCATCGACGCTGCCTTAGATTCAAATCTTTCTGAGAGAAAATATATTTTAAGCTTCTATGGTCAGTAAAAATCTCAAATCTTTCACCATACAAATAATGCCGCCAGATTTTCAATGCAAAAACTACTGCTGCCAGCTCTAAGTCATGAGTAGGGTAATTTTCTTCATGCTTTTTCAATTGCCTAGAGGCATAGGCAACCACTTTACTATGCTGCATTAAAATTGCACCACCCAAACCTCTCTTGGATGCATCTGTAAACAAAACAAATCTGCCACTGCCCGATGGAATCTCCAAAACTGGTGTCGAGGTCAACCTCTTCTTCAATTCTGCAAAACTGCATTTGCACTCCGGGGACCACTCAAAAGGAACACCCTTTCTTGTCAACCTTGTCATTGGTGCTGCTATCTTGGAGAAATCTTGGATAAATCTTCTATAATAGCCTGCTAAACCCAAAAAACTCCTAATTTTGAACACAGTCTTCGGCTCTTCCCACTTCATTACTGCCTCAACTTTGGCTGGATCCACTGCAATGCCTTCACCTGATATCACATGACCCAGAAACTGAATCTCCTTCAACCAGAATTCACATTTACTAAACTTAACGAATAACTGATGATCCCTCAATATCTGCAAGGTAATTCGCAAATGATCTGCATGTTCTTCTTCTGATGCTGAATAAACCAATATATCATCAATAAAGACCACTATAAACTGATCCAAATACTGATGAAATATTCTATTCATCAAATTCATAAATGCTGCAGGTGCATTTGTCAATCCGAAAGGCATCACAACAAACTTGTAATGTCCATATCTAGTTCGGAAAGCTGTCTTCTCAATATCTTCTTCTCTGATCCGCAATTGATGATATCATGATCTCAAATCTATCTTGGAAAACACTTTGGCTGATTGCAGTTGATCAAATAAATCATCAATCCTAGGAAGTGGATACTTATTCTTAATTGTAACTTTATTCAACTGCCTGTAATCTATACACATTCTTAAACTGCCATCTTTCTTTCTGACAAATAACACTGGCACTCCCCATGGTGATTGACTAGGCCTAATGAAACCTTTTTCTACTAACTCTTGCAACTGCTTTTTCAATTCTTTCAATTCTGCTGGGGCCATTCTATATGGTGCTTTAGAAATGGGTAAACTGCCTGGTTGCAATTCAACTGTAAAGTCCACCTCTCTATGCGGTGCTAATCCTGGCAACTCATCCGGAAACACATCTGCAAATTCTCTAATCACAGGCACTGAATCTACAGACTTACTAGATTCAACAAGACTAACAGAAGCAAGGTACGCTACATATCCCGCATTAATTAGCTTTCTAGCTCTAAGTGCATAAATAATGAACTTGGGAGTGTAAAAAGGCATACCTTGAAATTCAAACACCTCTCCACCAGGTCTGCAAAATATAACTCTCTTCTTTCTACAATCAACCAATGCCCCGTAGGCCTCTAACCAATCCATCCCCAAAATCACATCATATTCTTTCAATGTTAGATCATACAATCTTGCTGGCATTCGATTCCCATGAATTACTATCGGGACATCTTCTAAAAAGCAAGAAGTCAACAAATATCCTCCTGAAGGAATTTCCACCACCAACTCACAGGATCTTTCTTCTAAAGGTAGTACCATACTATCCAAGAAATCTTCGGAAATAAAGGAATGGGAAGCACCCAGATCAATTAATATTCTAGCAGTATAATCAAAGAAAGGTAGTATACCTTCAATGAGATTGGATGCCTCCACCTGAGCTCTGGTAACAACCATCACTCGACCTCGTCCTCCTCTCTGGTATGGTGCACCTCTGCCTTGCTCTACTGACTGCTGGAAAGGCTACTGCTGCTGAGTTCCTCTACCATAAGTCTGTTCTCGAGGATACGGACAATTCCTTGCTAAATGTCCTGGCTGCCCACAATTATAACATCTAAAAGCTGGATAAGTTGTAGGCTGCCCTGCCGTACTTGCTGGGATTCCTCTGGAATCGGCAGTCTATAGCCACGGCCTTGCTGAAAACCTTGCTGCCTTCCTCTACCGCGACCTCCTTGAAAGAATCTCTTAATCTACTTGCCCCATTTTCCTATTCCAGATGATGAAGAAGCTCCGGAAGGTGCTTTCCCTTTACCATTCCTCCTGACGGTTGAGGATGCCGGAAGCTACCTGAGCCTAAACCACCTGTCTGAGACTGCCCCTGCCTAGCTCGAACAGTCCTCTCAAGTATTGCTGCTGTCTGAGCTGCTTCTTCCACTGTTCTACATATCAATGGAATCACTACATCTTGCAATTCTGGCCTCAAACCTCGAATAAAATATTCCACCATCATCGTATTATCAGTTACTACATATGGGGCATACCTACTCAAGGCTATAAACCTCATCTGATATTCAAGCACCGAAAGGTTCCCTTGCTGAAGTGTCCTAAACTGCTCCCTTTTCATTTGCTGAATCTGAATTGGGAAGAAGGAATCATTAAAAACTGACAAGAATTCCATCCATGGAATAGTGTCCTCCGTCCTGCCTGTAAACACTGTCTGCATCTTTAATCGCCACCATTCCTGCGCAAACCCTCGTAGCTGGTATGCAGCAAGAATCACTTTATCTCCCTCCGGGCATCTCATTATCGCAAATACCCTCTCGATCTCATGTATCCAGTGTTCAGCTGTATCTGGGTTGGGGCCTCCCGAGTATGTAGGGGGTTGCAATCTCAGAAATTGCTCCACAATTACCGTAGTCTCCTCTCCCGTAACTGGTTTCACTGGAACTGCCGGTTGTACAGGTACTACAGGTGGTACCTCTACTCTGGGCGGGGGTGGAACTGGAGCTACTGGTACTGCCTCCTCTGGAAATGGTGGTACTGCTACCGCTGGCTGTACCGGTGGTTGATGGTCCAGTCTTACCCGAATCTCTGCCAAACTCTCCCAGATTCTCTCTATCATCCTATGCGTAGGATCCCCTCCTGCCCTTCTCCTTCATCTCCCACATTTCCCTTTTCGGCCATTACCACACCTGCACAAACATTATTCCAAAACACAATACACAATGAATCAATACAAAACCAGGGTCACTACCAACAGTGAGTTACAGCAAATATATGGCTATGTAATTTCCAATTTCTTTATATTCTTACGGATCTTGCTCTGATACCAACTGTGACGGTCCTCGCTGTTCAGACCCGTTAACCTAATAACGAGCCTAACTCGAGTCTGCCTCCCGCGAATGGGGCGAAGGCTCGCAAGGGATATCAAACCACTAGTCCGTAAAAACATAAAGAAATCAACTCAAGTATTCATAAGATCCATCAATCTCACAAATATTTACATGAATATACATAGCCATAGCTCAACTGTAACCAAACTACAACAGAACCTGTGGCATACCCCAAGGTGAACAACAGAAAAGTAATATTACACTGTTGGTGGTGCTGACATAGGGGTGAGCCTCTCGAGTCACTGGCTCAGTAGGGAAACTCCCTAAAAACCGAGCAAACATACACAGGTAGCAAAGCAGGAAATGCTATGCTAACAATTTACAATATTATTAAGCAGGATATAAAACTGTAAGTACTACTTACCCTTTGCTGCTTAACAGGAATCAACGTAAATAAATAAATAAACAGCAAAACCAAGCAAGTGCACGAGCTACAGTAGAGAAACGCCACACTCGAGCCACGTCAACTGGTTCACGACACCTGTTACTGATCCGGACAAACAACACAGGACTACCTCTCAGCCTCGCAGCCACGGACGAAAGGTCCAGCTGCCGCTCCACTAAACAAGTACAAAGAACTGTGGAGTCCAACTAAACCACCACAACCTGCAAGTCACACACCTCGCAGGCCCATGCCTGGCACCTTTAGGGACTCTGGCCTGAGCTCCCTAGAGTGAGACACTAGAAAACAGGACTAGCTGGGGTCCAGTACGTCTACTGGTGTCCGTCTCCCCCAACTACGAGCGCGCTACAAGCGACAACACAACAAACTCTCTCTAGTCACTGTCCCACTGCCGTCTTTCCCTCAGCCGGACGTACTACTCAACACAAGAGTGAGGGTGTCCAAGAAGACGACAAGACCTCTTCGGTACTCAGTACCGGGACAAGCTCCGAGCACTCACATGCCTGGCTCACACAAAACCTGGGGCTCCCAACTGAAGAGGTATCCACGGAAGGCGTCAAACTACAAGCAATGTACACAGAAACCTTGTGCACAACGAGCAAACCACGTGAAACCTCCATACAAACCACGTAACACCATATAAATCATACACCACATGCTTCCTGAGCATAAAAGGAGTGCCAATGCACCTCCACTAACATCATGTAACACATCTACACTAAACAGATAATCATACACTTGACTGTTTTTCTCAGTTGGCAACCTTCCGTTGCTGTCGCGACGGCACGATGGGTCGCCTTCAGAACGCGATAGTTCGGGGTGTCGCGACCTGGTCGCAGCTCTCAGAGCGACCGCGATAGCAGGTGCGAACCCTGGTCCAGAATCCATCATCCGGATCACCCCAAACTCATTAAAACCTGTGGTTTCAGTCCATTTCATGCTTTAATGTATCCCTACACATGCTATCTACTGTTTGGAAAGCAGTAAACGCATTATCCACACCACACGATCAAACCACAGATCAAACGATAGGAAATCTCCCTACCTTCGCGAAGAACGTGAAGAACGAAGCCTGTACGAGGTTCCCTCCGCTCCACGAAATGTCCTCGCGATGGGAACTCGTCAAACCGAGCTCAAACAAGACAAATCGCCAAGAAATCCCCACAGCAAATCTCCCTGGCCGAGCAGAGCTTTTACCAGCTCTGTTCTGCTAGGGTTACTTAAAAACATATCGTAGGTAAGAACGCGACGCTCTTCACAACCACGACCTGAACGCGACACTCTAGGCTGTCGCGATCAGCCTGCTGACGTCACCCGAGCACCCAGCCGGTGACACGCGACAGACATGCACACGCTCACTTAAACTAGCGGTGCCATGAACGCGGCGCCAAGGTCTGCGCGATCCTAACGCGTCGCCCCTCACTGTCTTGATAAAAACCGAGAAACAGAGAATGCTTTTGGGCAAAATCTTAGAACTTAAGAAGAACACCTGTCACCCACACGTCATCGGCCTCACATTGGCCTCCACAACCACACAATGACGATCCGAACGGTCGGAATGTTACACTAGGTATGAGGGGAAAATACGGCAATGACGAATTGGCCCCTCTTTTAGGTTTAAACCTATCATGATGACAAATAGAACACGATACCTTATCTACATCCTCTTTGTGATACAACATACAATGATTAAGACATGCATCTATTTTCACATATCCAAGTCCCAACTCATTAACTACCTTCTTGGCACGATAAAAATTTGGAGGCAGCTTCTCATCTCGAGGTAAGATACTCTTGATGATGAGGAGGAGACGGTCAAAACAACTATCACTTATGTGAAATTCAGATTTTAAGTTCAGAAACTGTGACACCACTGACAACTGAGTGTGTTTTTGACACCCATCCCACAATGGCTCATCAGCATCCTTAAGTAACTGATAAAATCTTTCGGCTCCCTTGTTTGGCACTTCTTTAGCATATACAGGATCCTCATGTACATTGAATGTGGGAGCAGTGACATTTACAACCATATCCATGTACGTACTTGTGCCTTCCACATTACTAGGCTCGTGCGACCAAAGCTCCTCACCATGACATGTCCAATTCATATAACCTTCAACAAACCTTTTTCTGTATAAATGACGTTGAACCTCCCATGGTGAAATCTACTTCAAATTTTTACAAATCATACAAGGACATTGGATGCAACCTTCGCTGTCTATTGCTGCACTTGGATTCCTCAATGCAAACTGAATGAAAGTCTCAACTCCGGCCCTAAACTCTACAGACACCATATGATCAACTATTCAACGATACATCCATGAACGATCTGAAGCCATTTATTTTCTACGCTAAATCAATATTAACACACAAATAACTTTAAAATTCAAACTCTAATTCAATAAATCTGAGCACTTTCACACATCGTTCGACGCAATCGAAATGAACAGGAAGGATATATTATTTAGAGGAGCACTATTACCCATCTGTGAATATTTGATCGCACTCAGATTGCCATTTACTATGTGTTTGTACAATTTGCTGAAAATTTCGGTAGCATTTCCCCACACCTCTCCGATATACCAAAAATATTTATTGATTAAGATATTTTCTTAAATACTAAATAAGGGTTAAGAAAATATTCTAAATTAATAAAGGTATATCAGAGAGGAGTGAGTAGACACAACCAAAATTTTCAACAAACAATACAACACATAGTAAATGACCACTTAACTGCGATCAAACATTCACAGACTATAGTGTCATGTCACCCCTCCCGACCGATTAAGAAGCGACATGCACACTAACCAAACGGAAGCATCTTACACATTGTTATGGGAAGGCCTTCTGTGCTGCATGCAATATATTAGCAGACCAAACACAAGAACTATACATGGTAAAAATACTAAATATATAAATTTCTGTTGCAGGATCAAACACCCACGCAAAGCACCACATATACATATATACAATATCATAGTTTGTTCAAATTACACGTCAGAAAGTCTGGATACAAAAAGGGTACAGCCACAACTTAAACAACTTTTTAAAGCCCTAGAGGTCGCCCAGCCTGAAGCATGAGTGCAGCAAGGGGTTGGCTTGAAGAGAGGACCGCATTATTAAGAAGAATCTGAAATGGTTTCAACGAAGGCATCAGTTCCAAAGGAACCCAGTAGACAAACCAGTAAATGAAAAGCATAGGAGCACGGAATAAAGCACAATTATGAGGTTATAGAAGCATAAAAGTTAAAGTATACATCACAGGGAAGACTTAACAGGTTGTATGTTCACAGATATGTAGGAATCATATTTCAAATACATGATTGCTTGGCAGGGATTCAAAATCTTGCAAATGGCATCAACAAAGCTCTCAAGGGATGCATAACATATAGCTAACCACCTGCCGAAACAGGATGTTATATATACATACATACTCAAATTTAGTGAACCTAACCACCCACGTTTAACTTGTGGGATGAAACCGTCGTTACGGTTGACCCCTCATGCATGACGCCAACCATGAGGAGTCCTAACCACCCCAGAGAGAAGGATCAAAATACCTTGCTAAGACAATCAAACATAGGATTTTGAAAGGTTACCCATAAAGGGTTCGAATGAAATTTCTGGATCAAACATGCAGGCTCATAAATAGCACAGTACTGAGGAGTTGAAGGATGACTCTCAGAAGTTTCACAAAGGATCGAACATGCAAGTTCACAAATAGAGATGAAGCGAGACTTCCAAAAGGGTCAAAGGAGGGATTGGTTATACCTACTTTAGTGTGGGGAAACCAATAGAAGGTCCATAGAGAACTGGAAGGCCAAATCCACCAGGAAGCTACTACGGCTCTGAGCTCAAGCCTTCAGTTTCCCATCAACAAAAGATATAAAAAGTTCGCTAGGAGTGGCCACCAAGGCTATATAAGGGTTTAATTTTAAGGTGGGGAGATATTAACAAGGGGGTCTAGACACCTATCCAACTTGCAGACCATACAAATCCAATGGATGAGACTGATGGTAGTATGAGTGGAAGGTTCTTTACATGACCAGTAGCGTGATTTCCGAAAAAAGTATGAAGTATACATACAGGCATAGGGATCCATGCCAGAAAGTTGGCAGGTCAAAGGAGCTAGATGATGACGGCCATTCCATCAGTTTGACAAAAGCACAAGCGCTACAAGATTATACTCAATTCTGGTTCATTAAGAGGATAGAGGGAACATTGACTGTTGACCAAAGCATCGATACTGACTGAAACATCGGTTGCTATTTTTCTAACTAAAACATTGATTACCAATTAAACATCAATTACCAATTAAACATTGATTACTGACTAAGGGACGTCGATATACGAAGTTCCCACTTCGACTTACAACAATATAAACAGAAACAGTCGAAGCTTCATGACTTCATCATATATGAAGTTGCACTTCGATTGACAACGATATAAACAAAATTGGTCGAAGCTACACTTCGTCATATACAAAGCTGCACTTCGACCGAAAATTATATAAACAAAATCAGTCGAAGCTACACTTCGTCATATACGAAGCTGCACTTTGACCAACAATGATATAAACTGACCAGTCGAAGCTTCACTTCGTCATATACAAAGTTCCACTTCGATCGAAAACACAAATTCTCAATGGGGAACTCAAACTAAGACCCAACTAGGGTAATTAACAAAGTACTTGATAATAATAGTTCTCTCATTCCCATTTAAATCATAGGATAATGGTTAATCCGAGGCAGAAAGGGGTTAAAATAACTGAAAGAGTGCTAAAGGGCAACTAAGGGTTCAAAGTTGCAATGGGCTATTACAATTCTACCCCCCTTAAAATTATTTTCATCCTCAAAATTTAAGATTTCTTACTAACCAATTGGTGATACACAACGTTCATCCCTTGGCACACATCTCTGGCCCTAATGTCTTATTACTTCTAAACCATTCCTAGCAAAATCTGGCTTACTTAGTAGCCCCTGCCAGATTTGGCCTTTCAACTGGGCCTCCCTGATTTGGTCTAGTAGTGCAGATCTCACCTAGAACCAGCAAGCCTAAAACTCCTTGTTTCTTAAAAGTTCGAGTCTTATTTCGACAATTCAGTACTGCAAGGTGATTAGCTACCCAATCCATTCCTAGGATTAGATCATAATTTTGCATGTCAAGTATGTACACATAGGCAAGGAGCTCACGGTCCCTTACATTGGGGATGGCTAAGGAGAGGGTAGCTATCTGACCAGTGGGACAGTCAAGGGTCATGCCCTCATCAAGTAAAGCTACTTCCTTATTCAACAAGTTGGCGAATTTGCAAGATATAAAAGAATGAGTGGCCCCAGATCAAATGAAATTCTAGCATGCAACCCCCAGTTAGAAAAATATCTTCGGCCACAGTAGGTGATTCCCTTGCTTCTTCTTTGGTTAAGGCCAAAACTCTAGCCTGCCCTCAAGGTTGTTAATTTGGGGCTTACTGCTATTGAGCCTAGGGGCAGTCTTTAACCATGTTGTTCTATCTGGCCACAACCAAAGCATCTTCCAGCGATCTTCCAGCACTCAGTCCCTAGGTGCCTTCTGTCACACTGATCACAAACCGGCCATCTCTTACTGCCTTCTCCTTTAGTCAAAGCAGCGATCATAGTCTGAGGGTCCATAGGTGCCACTCTACTATGCACCCTAGGCTTCAAACCTCTAACATTGCTGGCGGGATGGGGGGCAGCGCTAGAACCATGGGCGGCTGAGGTGGGGGTGAGGACGTAGTGGCGGCTCGTGACGCATTAGTTGCTGCCAATGTGGCCTGAGCCACAGGGACTGCAGGTTGAGGCACTGCTGCCACCGTTGCATCTACCACCGCCGTTGCTGCCACCGGGGTTACCAGAGGGCCTGACCCAAGTGTGGTCGTCGCCAGTGGAGCTTGTGGGGCCGTGGTTTGGATGACCAATGCCTGATAGAGTTGGTGATTCTGCTCCAGCACTTGGGCCAGCATCCGCTCCATCGTATCCATCACTCGCTCCATGCGGTCGAGATAAGATGAGGTGGTGGAGTTTTGGTGCTCGGTGCCAGACCCCACCGAAGCGACGACGTCGGCCTCCACCTCCACCGAGGTGATGTCCTCCTCTCCAGCATGCACAACAGCCTTCACCTTCGAAGGCATGGTAATCAGAAGATTTTCGTATCGGACTTCCCACAGATGACGCCAGATGTTGCAAAGTATTCCACGATGGATCCTCTTGTGGTGAAGGAAAAGAGCAAGGGGCGAACTGTCGTTGTTGAGGATGGAGAGTCCCAACGTTCAAACCAGAGGAAAGCACCGACTTGCAAGGCCACCGAGGTCGGCCTCAGTGGGCAGACACTCCGACACCCAAGTTAGTGCTGGTGACCTAGAAGAGGGAGGTTGAGAGTTCAAATATGTACCCGTTACTGTGGAGTGTCCCACCGCTTGTATAGGGTAGGAGGCGGCCTATGGTTCGTCGTGTCGTCCTTCATAGATCCCGATCAAAAGCTCTGACTACGGGGTAGAGAATCGTAGAGAATCTCGAGGCACGTCAGGTACGGGCGTCGTTAGGAAGTACCAACGCAACCTGGTGTAGATGCGAGATTTGGCCCATCTCCGCGTGGTTCATGGCCCAATAAGGCTTGTTTGACCATTTGTTGACTTGCCTCGGATCCCATGTAGATGGCAGCATCGATTGCCGCTGACTTCATGTTGGCGGCAAGCCCCCTGGACGCTGACTGTTGTTGGCGTCCATAGATGTGGATGTCTGCATGAGGTTGGTGGCAGGATCGTTGGACGTCAACCCGGGTTTACCTGGTCTATGCAACTGCCCGAGATTCCAGCCCACTTGCGCCATTCTCTCGGCCATGCAACGCATGTAGCCATTCCCAACGGGCATATGAGCCACCTTGGCACCCCCTTGACCAAGTAAAAATCCTACTTGGCCTCTGCTCATTGGTTGGAGCTTTAATACATGGATTACCACTTGTACAAGTGTGTTTCTTCACACTTGGGCATCCAAAGCTTCTGAACTCCGACCCTACTGTCTATATAACTCACCCTAAGGCCTTCTAAGCAAAGGAGAGAGGCTGGACATCCACATGTTGTTGCCTTGAAACAAGAGAGAGAAAGTACACTCATCCATTGATCCTTCCTCTTTCTCTCCTTCTCATCATTTGGGACGTCTAGGAGGCTTCATCCTGAGCTGGAGGAGCCCACCAGGGAGTCAGCAATGCCACAGCAATGAGGATCACCCCCTCCTCTTTCTCTCTTTCCCTTCCTTTTCTCTTTAGTTTTGTATGTTACACATACACTCTCACATGCCCTAGGCACATAGGACACCTACCTACACACCTATAAAGGGATTTCCCAACCAAAAACGGAGGGAAGAAGGGTGGTCATAGCACTTGGCCACCCCTCTTCTCAAGTCCGCAACTGGTATGCGGCTCTCCTTTTGGGATTGTTTCCTTTCTGTTTAGGACGCTTTATACACTTCATTTAAGTCTAATAGAGTCTCTTTTGTGGCAGGAACGAATCATAGAAGACCGTGGAGCTCTCTTTCTTTGGCCGTCCGAAAAAGGAGAAGTTGAGGCCCCATCTCCGTCCGCTACATGAGGCAGCATCACCAGCGTGGTCACAACCTCATTGGGCGTAGGTAAGGCCCTGGCAATCACAACATCTCCCTTCCATTTGTGGTTTTCTTTGTTTTTCCTCAGTCAACTTGGTCAACCGGGGAGTCAACGAGGTCAACCAGCACCCCCCTCATCGCCAACGAGGGAGCAGCGACGTTCGTGAACCACCGGAGGATCCCACAGTCACCGGGGTACGGGAAACGGATCGTCCACAGCTCTTTTCTAACGATCACGGTGGGACAAGCACTGCTGCTGTGGTCTCAATCTGCATCCAGGTACACGGCAAGAGATATTGTCGTTTACCCAGGTAAGCATCCAACGTTCCTGCCGTTTATTTCTTGTAGACGTCCATATAGGTTGTCATTTATCATGTTTTCGCGTCAGTCGATCATGCCGTCAATTTACTTCTGATGAACTACGCGTCCATTGGCTTGCCGTTTAATTCACAGAAGTTATTTTCTGTCTGTTTTGATTTGTTTTTCTTTCCTGTTTGCTTCCTGTGTGTTCCTAACGGTCCTCAGTCTCGAGGGGGGCCTTCTTCTTCTCTGTTCTAGCCTCCCGCACATTTTAGGATAGCCCCTCCTTGGTTTACAACCTTTTACTCGGGGATTCTCTCTCGAGTAAATCGGGTTGGTTCCAAGGAGTACTCTATAAGTCCCTAAATTCTGTGGATTCCCTTACGGTACGAGGCGGGAGGACCTTTCACCTTCCTATTTAGTCCGCCTATTCACCCAGGTTTGAGTAAGATTTGAGAGAACCGGCTTTTGCAACGTTAATTAACACATAACTTCAATATCTAAAATTCTTGGGGACGTTGTTTGATCACATTGTTCGGTAGAAATCCACTTTTCTTCTAAAAACAGTGTAATTAACTCAACTTAACCATTCTAAAATCAGTAGGTTGTGTGCTAATGGACTCTTGGTTGAACTCTTTGAATATGACTGACAATCAGGCCTTTGAATATGAGGACAATGTCCACGAATTTGTCAGAATGGTTGACACTAACAATCAGCCTGAAGAGTCTGTTCAGTCCTCCTCTCAAGCCGATAATGAGGAGAGTGTGAGTCTAAGGGTCAACCCCACGTATGCTCAAGATACTCAGGAAGACCCCAAATTCTCCAAGCTCCTCTCCCGCTATTTGCCCGAAGACATCATATCTATGCTTTCTATGCATACTGTCCGGGCAGCGGCCTCTCCTTCCCCTCCATCCCCTTCTCCTTTCCATGCTTCATCATCTAGGAGGCCTGTCACTCCCTCACGGGTTCCCATCTCCCCCTTCCCCTTTTCCACTCCGAATCCTCCCACTCCTTTACCTGCTTCTGTTCTAAATCCTCCTTTCTCCTATCCACCCAATGTTCATCCCACACACCCTGCTTAATCCGAATCCATTTCTCGGTCGGAGATGGAGGATCTTATTAGGAAGCTTTTGGCTGAATCTCTATCTCTTTCTAAGCCTCATTCCCTTCAGAACTACTGCAAGCTCCCCAATGCCTACTTTCCCCCGGGTTTCAAGGCCCTGAAATATCGCAAGTATGATGGGACCTCCGACCCTCAATATCACCTCGCTAGCTTTACCATGGATTCCCATCGGTGGCTCTACGATCGGGTCCTCTTAGTTCACCTCTTCCAACAATCGTTAGAGGGGGAAGCTTTGAGGTGGTTCACCTCCTTACCCGCATCGGATCTTATTAATTTCGACATAGTCTCCGAACGCTTCATCTCCCATTTCTCCTACATGGCCACTCAAGTCCCTACACTTTCCGACTTGGTGACAGAGAAGATGAGGCCGGACGAAGACTTTGTTACTTTTGCCAACCATTGGAGATCCATGGCTTCGAGAGCCGATGTCACCATCCCGGAGTCTCAAGCCATCATTATGATTGTCAACAACACCACCTCTCAGCTCAAATCCATTTTGATGCTAAGTGAGTTCCCCTCCTTTGCACATCTTTATAATCGAGCTAGAGTGGTTCAGAATCAAATCAAGGACTCCTCTCTCCCACATATCTTCGAAGGGAAGCCCAAGGGACGTAAGGCTCCCGCGGCACCTACCACTGAGGGGGTGACCGTCAATGAGTCCGTTAGTGCTTCAAGTCAGCCATTGAGGCCTCCCAACAAGTCCTCCAATCCTCCTCCTAACCCTCCTTCTAATCCTCATCAATTCCCATCACACCCCTCCAAGCCTTATTCCGTTGTTCCTCCTCCTTCTGGCTACACTCAGCCCGGTCCTAAAAGGTCTCACTACCCTCCTCTCCCTGAGACCCTCGAGGATGTATTCTTCGCCCTCATGTCTTGTGACGCTATCCGGCTCCCCCCACAAAGGGAAAGCGTCAATCCGAGGGTGGACACCTCAAAATACTATCCTTATCATAGGGCCCATGGTCACGAGCTCCACAACTACTTCACCTTCCGTGACTGGGTGTATGACATGAACGACCAAGGTAGGATTAATTGGGAGGACGTCAAGGTGGCCATAGCCAAGTCTAGGTACACCAAAAGGGATCTGGGTATTGTCCAAAACCCTCTCCCCAACTACCAAAGCAATAATCCCTCCTCCTCTAAGTCCCAGGAAAATGTCCATACCATGACACATTCGGAATCCTGGGTAGTGAGGAGAAAGCAACAATGGGGGGTAGAAGGTTTTGAGGAGTGGTACCCCTGTCCCTCCGTAGAGTCTGAAGAGCCCTCTATGACCATAGATGCCATTTTAGAAGAGCGGCCTTTAGTTATTATCCGACCCATACGTCAAGAGGCCTACCCTTCCATGTCTGTTTCCCCTGTCTATGAGTCGTCTACCCCTCGAACCAGACCTCTCCAGCTCATTCTCCCTAAGTCTCAGGAGGATGTCCATGTCACACTTAGGAACCAGATTGTTCCTCCTCTCCCACGGCCATCTCAAGATGAGGAGGATAATGGACCTCCACCACCTACCAGCACCGAATATGACATTCTGCAACACTTAGATAAGACTCTAGCAAGGGTGTCTATTTTGGAATTGATTCGGAGATCGCCGTCTCATCAGTCCACCCTCCTCCAATTCCTCCAGAAAATCATGGTCAACAATGACCTTCCTTCCGGTGGGGTCACTAATGTTATCCTCTCCCTCACCCACGGACCATCAATCTCCTTCTCGGACAAAGATCTTGCTGCTCTCGAGTGTCGTTCACTTCCTCTCTGTCTTACCATTAACCTCAACGGGGTTTCGGTGGACTCCACCCTCATTGACACTGGGGCATCCATCAATGTATGTTCGATGAAGACCCCCAAGCAATTGGGTTCGGGGGAGGACAATCTAGAGAAAATCTGCTCCACTATTGCTGCCTACGACAACTCTAAGAGGGTTGCCAAAGGTAAAATCGCTCTTCAGCTCGAGATCGGACCTGTCACCATGTCTTCTGAATTTCTAGTCTTAGAAGTCGACCCGACCTATAAGGCCATCCTTGGTCGTCCTTGGCTAGAGCAAACTTTAGGGGTCCCTTCCACCGCCCACCAATGTTTCAAATTTCCTTTCAATGGGCGGGTCATCAAAATCAAGAGCATTCCTACCTTGGAAACTCTCAATGCTATCACCTCGGAGTAGAAGCCACATTTGTTCATTCCGGACAAGGGGAAGAATCCAGTCATGTCCATCTTTGACTTCCCCTTGCCTTGTGATCTCAACCAACCTCCCTTTCCAAGTGAAGAACTCGAGCATGTCCCATGTCCCCAAGGGAAAGGTTGGGAAGTGATGGCCAAGATCGGCTACATACATGGCCGAGGGTTGGGTAGGAACGAGCAGGGTCCTATCCGTAGTGTTCAAACAAGGAGATTGTTAGATAGGGCTGGTCTAGGTTTCCACTCAGACCCAATTCACCTGGATCCTTTCATGCCCTATCAACCTCTCACTTGGACCCTGAAGGATCATTTCATTCAGGGGCCCCTCCAACCAGGAACTCGAGAACCTGTGATAGAGGAGTTGTCCGACTCCGAGAACGAAGAAGAAGAGGAAGTTGCTGAAATCAAAAAAGTCTGCGAAGACTTCGGCCTTCTTTCGCTCTTTGGTTATGACTCTCCATCTTCTCCCTCCTCATCACCTTCATCCCTCACCTGGCCAATCGGTGTATCATTGAGTCAACAACTCATGGTTTTGAGCTTTGACTCCAAAAAAAAACACTGATTTTGAAAGGTGGGAATTAATGTGAGGTTTCCATCGAGCACCCTTCCTCTCTGGAATCTCTTCCGCTCGGCCAGGGGCCGACGCTTTCCAGCCTAAACTCCCTTTCTCGCTCCTCTGGGGGCACTTCCCTTGTACATAGTTTTGTACATAGCAATCTTGTACATAGTGGTCTAGATTCTAGTTTCGATTCGGGTTTAGAGTCTAGTCTAGAGTCAGGTCTAAGTTCAGAAGAGTCTAGTTCCTCTCAGCCATATGTTCGTAAGGAGAAGGGTAGGCAAGTTCCTGCCCGTTATGTCATGGCCTTGGCTGAGAAATGTGTTAAGTTAAGTCAAGTCCCAGAATTTCTTGAGGAGCCTGCCCTTGTAGAGGCTGATTTTGAAAAAGGTGACTCTGTAGATGATGGTTTAGGAGTCTATCTGCTAGATTTCGATGAGAAGGGTGAGCCGGGAGATCTTGGGTCAGAAGAAGAGGACCCAGTGAGCTCCTATGTGGATGGCACAAAGAGGTTCGACGAGCCAACCATGGCTGCGAACGAACCCACCAAAGAGGTCAATCTTGGCACTGAAGAATCCCCGAAGGTAGTCTTGGTTAGTGCTAACTTGAGTGTTGAAGAAGAAGAAGCCCTTGTATCTATCCTTAAAGAATTCTCCGACGGTTTTGCTTGGTCCTACGAGGACATGTCGGGACTTGACACCTCTTTGGTCGAACACCGGTTGGTCCTAAAAGACGACGCAAAATTCATCAAACAAAAGCTAAGGAGGCTACATCCCAAGCTTGCACTCAAGATCAAAGAGGAGATTGACAAATTACACAAAGCTAAATTCATTAGGGTTGTGCTTTATCCACAATGGGTAGCTAATATCGTCCCTGTAATGAAGAAGGACGGCAAGGTTAGGATCTGCATAGATTTCCGTACCTTAATCATGCTTGCCCAAAGGACGATTTTCCTCTTCCACACATAGATGTCCTAGTAGACAACACTTCCGGCTTTGAGATGTTATCTTTCATGGATGGTTTCTCTGGGTATAACCAAATCCGTCTGGCAGAGGAAGACTAGGGGAAAACTTCTTTCACAACGCCTTGGGGGACCTACTGCTATGCTATCATGCCCTTCGGATTAAAGAATGCGGGAGAAACTTATCAAAGGGCAATGATGGAAATTTTTCATGACATGATGCATGTGCATATGGAGGTCTATGTGGACGATGTCTTGGTTAAATCAAAGACTCGACATGGCCATGCTGAGGTCCTCCGGGAAGTTCTCCAACGGTCTAGAGAACATAAGCTTAAAATGAACCCCAAGAAATGTGTCTTTGGAGTCTCCTCGGGGAAGTTGCTAGGGTTCATTGTTAGCAAGAGGGGAATTGAGATTGATCCCAATAAGGCCAAAGCAATAGTCGACATGCCTCCTCCTAGGAACATCAGAGAAGTTAGAGGGCGGATTAGCAGACTTCAGTTCATTAGGAGGTTCATCTCTCAGCATTCAATTCGTTGCAAGCCCTTCTATGAGATGCTTAGAGAAGAGGCTAAATTTGATTGGAACGATAAATGTCAAAAGGCCTTTGAAGAGTTGAAGAGTTATTTATTCAATCCCCCTGTTCTCACTCCTCCGGTCCCGGGTCAGCCTTTATTGCTCTATGTATCAACCACTGAAGATTCAATTGGAGCAGTCCTGGCCCAATATGACGACGAGAAGAAGGAGAGAGCGGTGTATTACCTATCCAAGTTGTTCAATGAAGATGAAAAGAATGACACTGCCATGGAAAGAACGTGTGCAGCCGTCGTATGGGTTGCCCAGAAGTTGAAGCAATACTTCCTAGCTCATGAAGTGAAGCTTCTGGCGCGTATGGACCCAATTCGGTACTTGCTTGAGAAACCCATCCTGACTGAGCGGTTGATGAGGTGGCAAAGCTTCCTCAATCAATTTGATATCACATATGTCAAACAAAAGTCAATCAAAGGGCATGCTATTGCTGAGCATTTGGCCCACCACCCCTTACCTTCATACTCCCCTGTCGATGAAAGCTTTCCGGATGAAGAGTTAGGAGCCATTATCGATGGTGAACCTTCATGGATACTTTACTTCGATGGGGCCCTCAATTCCAAAGGGTGTGGAATAGGGGTAGTCCTCCTCTCATCGGAAGGGGTAGTCATTCCGCATGCCTACCAATTGACCTTCCCTGCCACGAACAATGTGGCTGAGTATGAGGCACTTTTAGTTGGGCTGAAAATGGCATTGTTGCTCGGAGTAAAGGAGTTAAGGATTATTGGTGATTCGCAGTTGATGCTCCGACAGTCTCTTAGCAAGTACCAAACCCGGGATCCCAAGTTGAAACCATACCAAGAGTTGGTAGGAAGAGTAGTCCGGCAGTTTAGGAAGCTCACCCTAGTCCACACTCCTAGGGCTCAGAATATCCTAGCAGATTCACTCGCCTCCTTAGCTTCTTCCATCCCTATTCCGTTAGGGAGATCTTCTGAAACCATCTCTATTCAAAGGTTAAAAGTCCCTTCTCATGTTGATCCTTGGTTTTCTCAACTCAAGTCTCCCTCCCTTCGGGTCCATGCACTCTCAAAAGAGCCCGAAATTGACCTCGAAGATGGTCATCCTTGGTACTTTGACATTGAGAACTATCTCAAAGATGGATCCTTCCCCGATTATGCCACCTCTTCCGATAGACGGGCTATTCGCCATGTCTCGGAGCGTTACAAGATCATAGATGGTGTTCTTTACAAAAAATATCTCAGTGGGGTCTATCTTCGTTGCCTTGATGAAATCGAATCTCAAAGTGTTGTTGAAGCCGCTCACTCTAGCGAATGTGGTGGTCATGTCAATGGTAGAGCAATTGCCCAAAAATTGCTAAGACACTATTACTGGCCTACCATGGAAGAAGATTACCGCCACTTTGTTCATCACTGCGCTAAATGCCAATTGCACGGCGATAAAATCCATGCTCCTTCCTCTTCTCTTCACCCTCTTATTGCTCCATGGCCTTTCGCCATGTGGGCATTTGATGTGGTCGGTCCTCTCGCGGACAGAACCGAAGAAATCTGTAAGAAGTCCTTCATCCTAACCGCCACAGAGTACTTCACAAAGTGGGCTGAAGCAGAAGCGTTCATAGAGGTCAAAGCTTCAACAGTGGTCAAGTTCATCAAGCGCAACATTCTTGCAAGGTTCGGCGTGCCTCGGGACATCGTCATTGACAATGGACCTCAATTCACTTCACAGGAGCTCCGCGACATGTGTGGTAAATATGGTATTAATTTGCATCATTCATCCCCATATTATCCACAAGGTAATGGACAAGCGGAAGCTACTAATAAAACTCTCATCAAAATCATAAAGAAAACTTGCAAATCTCATAACAATGCTGACTGGCCAGACCACTTAGTTGAAGCTCTTTGGGCCTACCGCACCTCGGTCCGAACTCCTACGGGGCAAACCCCCTATGCTTTAACATACGGATCAGATGTGATACTCCCATATGAGATCTTCGTCCCTTCACTTAGAGTTCAATTGGATTCCGAACTTGACCCCGGTCAACGATGAGAGGCCTTGTTGGCACAACTTGAACTCTTAGATGAAAAGTGAATGATAGCGGCTGACCACGCTCAAGTCTATCTCCAAAGAATTGCACGTTTTTATGCTAAAAGAGTGCTTGAGAGAAATTTTGAAGTGGGTGAAATGGTCCTAGAGCGTAAAATCATAAAGGCACCAGGTCCCAGGAGCAAATTGCAAGAAAATTGGGAAGGTCCGTTCGTTGTCAAAGAGGCATACTCGGGGAATGCTTATAGGTTAGTGGACTCCGAGGGAGTCGAGTTGTCACATCCTTGGAATGCAGTCTACCTCAAGAAGTTCTACTCTTAGTCCGTCAGTCAGTCAGGTCTGTCATTCATTACTTGTCAATGGCGTGGGTCTAACACTCTGCTTCTCCACTTGGTCATCGGTAAGACAGGGTCTCTTCGCACACTACACGATGTTGAAAAGTTGTCCTTAGCTGGAAAATCACAAGTACGCTTGGACGGTCTAATTTGGTCAATATAACCCTATTCTCTTCCCACTCGGTCAAGTCTGGAAAAGGGGCAAGCCATGAGTAGGGGACCACCCACTCTCACTTAAGAGACAAGGTCACCACAAAAGGGGCAATCAACAAAGGCAAAATAACAAATCAAGCCAAGGGGGGCAAAGAAAAGCCAAGAAGGTCAAAAAGGGTAGCAAAAAGTACGTACCCAGAAAAAGACTAACCAAATCAAGGAGGTAGCAAATAGTACGTATCTCCAACCCAGAAATGAAATAAAATGATAGATACCCCTGGAAATAGTTGTTGACCAATTCTTTTAGTGTGAGATGTCGGTTTGGAAACAAAAAGTGGTTTGAACCAAATCCTCGCATGACTTTCTATTTATTTCTTCCAATTTCTCCCTCTAAGGGCAATTTGACCTCATAAGACCTTCCATAGTGGAAAATATCAAGAAAGGTTAGGGGTAACCTCCAATGTCAAGGATTTCATACACGATCCTTCTTATTCATGGCCTCCGTGGTTAAGTAGATCATACGGACCCTATGCTTTGACATGTGATGAATATGTATCTTAGAGTCCAAAAAACCCAAAAAAAAAATAGAAAATGAGAAAAAGGACAAAAAGAGAGTCTCTCGATGTATATATCTCACTCTGTACATATTTTCCCTAAAAAAAAAAAGTTTTGTGGTACCATGTACATATATTAACATGTTACTTATTCAAAACAACAAAAAAATCAAAAAAAGAGACAAAAAGACAAAAAATGCAAGTGCATATTTCCTTTCATTATTTTGTTTATGTTCCTATCTTTGATTAGACATTAGCCCCTTAACTAGATCTCAAGAAAGGTACATCTTTTAGGCAAGGGGCTAAAGACAGATCTACACTAACTTTTTTCCTTTAAGTGTTGTGGATGCAGGAATCAAGGCACATTTGCAAACCATTCAAGCACACAAAATGATCAAATCCGCAAAATCCACTAAAGGAATCAAGTCTGTACATATCATGAAAGGGGCATACCCCTGGTGCTACATCTGGAGCCTCACTCCTCACTCCTCTCTCCTCTCTCCCTCGCTCTGCCTCTGCTGGTGAGAGCTGCTCACCTCCTCCTCCTCCCTCTCCTGACGTCGGTCTGGGAGAGGAGGTCTCGACGCCACTGAGGCCTCCAGTCGCTGTCCCCCTCCTCGTCCTGCGGATGGGTCTCCCAATGACACAATGTCATCAAGAGACTCGAAGACCGACCCGCTCCGACCTGCTGCCTCCTACTAGGCCTGTCGCTGCTGCTCCCGGCGCTTCTTCAGCACCCGGTCCTTCAAGAACTCTAAATCTGCGACAGCCCGCACCCGCTCCTCAATCGCCCGTGCCCGGTCGGCCTCCGCATGGCTCTGTCTCTCTCTCGCCTCGAGCAGGAGACCCTCTGTCCTCACCAACTCCAGCCGCAGACCGTCCATTTGCGCCTAAAGGGTCGCCACTCCTCCTCCCTGCCATTGCATATAAAGGGGGCAAACATGTCAGGACAATCAAATCATGTGCAGAAAGGTGGTGGTTTAGAGTCTTACCTCTGCCTCGAGCTCCTAGACCCTCGCCTGTTCCCGGTCTAGGGCCTCCTGAAGACGGACCTCCAGATCCCCTCTCGCTGGCTGCGCAGACGAGCTTGCCCCAGCGTCCTGGCTCGCCCATACTCGCGTTAGCTCCTCCTTCTACATCCACAAACCATGGTCAGTGATCAAATCAAGCCAATTCAAGATATGGTCAAGGTGGAGATGTTACTTACCAGTGTCCGTGTCTCGGCACGGAGTCTCTCCATCTCCACAGCCTGCTCCGCCAGCCTCCCCTCGAGGAGGCGTACCGCCTGTGACTCCGACATCTGTCATTTGTGCATCAAGGTTAGAATCAAGTCAAATCAGTTCAAATGACAAGGTTTAGAATTAGAAATTCACTCACCGCTCTCCTGTCTAGCCGGAGTCGCCCAGCGTAGCATGCTCGGTAGTCCTCCAGGTACGCTGAGCTGTCGGCGAGCTCCGTCTGCCGGAGCACCTGCTCGCCGCCCTCTCGCCAGTAGGCAACCGTGCTACCGTGATCCTCACCCCAGTCCTGGTCCTGGGCGAAGAACCGTCGGCGAGAGTGACCCTCTCTACCTAGAGAGGGTACCTCTATGGCCGGCTAGTGCCAACCTAGAGTCCGTACGACCAACCCCAGGTACAGGACCTCGCATGTCCCCAGGCACAGCAGGAGCAGGTGGCGGTCGAAGAGGGGTTGACCTGTCGCCACCGCCGGGTGAGACGCGTCCGTCTCCCCCCGGTAAGGGGTCCAAACCACCTGCAAAAGAAGGAACACTGGTTAGTCACATTAAATGCAAAAAGAAAGAAAGAAAGAAGGAGAGTTAGTTGAGCTTCATACCTGATCATGGGGATAGTGGTCTAGGGCAGCCCTCACATCCTCCGTGCGCCGGTCCGTCACCCTCAGATCCGGCGCCACCTCCCACCTCGCCATGAGGGGCACCATGGCTAGGCTCCCCTCTCTCAGCACCCCACGTCCCAAGGGGAAGTGGGTATATCCCCAAATCTGCAAGGAGAAAAGCAATGTCAGTCAATTTAATTTAATTCAATGATAAGCATGAGAGAAAATTTACGTACCTATAGAAAAGGGGTGAAGCCCCGGTGCTCTGAGAACACCGCAAGCTACTGGGGAGGAGTAAGAAGAGGTGCCCCAGGATCACGGCGCCCCAGGCGTACCGCCTTGCCCGCTCCAGGTCTTGCAGTAGCAGCACGAACTTGTAGTTCATCTGGGATGACTACGTCGCGAAGAGGAGCCGTCCGAAAAGGTAGGCGACAAAAATCCGCACGGACCTCTCCTCGCTCCTGTCTCCTAGCTGGAGCGACCTCCAGTCTCTAGAGGTCCTCTCCTCCGGCCTCTCAACCCCACTACCTCTGACAACAATCCGAGCAGGATGCTCCGGATCGGTCTCCTCCTCCCGGCCACTAACTCTGGCCCCAACAACTCTACTATGTCATCTACCTGTTCTTGGAGTCCATCGATGTAGATGCCAACTGCTGCGCACTCAGTTCTCACAGAACACTCCAATGAACACATTTGAAAGCCAATTTGACACAATTCAAGTCTCTCAAGCAATTCAATACCATTGAACACAATGCAAATCAATCTTTATTCATCTAGTTTGTGTTACACTTATTCAAATGAGGAAAGTAATATCATTTTGCCCTACGAGCCATATAAAAATCACAAGAAATAGGGCGAATAGTGTCAATGAACTCCTCATATTTCCATATGTCCTCCCAACTCTCCTGCATAGCCTGTCTCATCTTCTGGCTCACTGTATGCCTTTCCCAAGTCTTCCTCGCCTTCTTCATCAGCTTCTCATTTCTCCCCAGGATGATCATGTCGGTACAATTGGATGAAGTTGGGATGACCCGTGGAAATCCAAGCTGACAATGGCACCGATGTGTCTGGTACACCACCATTTGATCTGCCCCAATCAACCACAAGGCTCTGTCCTCCATGGTGCGAACTCTGAATTCAACTGCCCTCATGAACAGCGGCCTGACTATGAAGTCCTCCACAGGGAAGTAGCCCAGGTAGTCTCGGCATGCATCCCTGCTCTTCAAGTGTGCTGTCACACACTTGATCTCATCCTCTGGCTCATAGCATGCCGTGCTGCAGTGCACCGAGCTCTGAAGGAAGATTTCTGAGGGGGTAGGTTGCTTTTCAGCAAAATCAAATTTTAAGTGAGCCTCCATCCATACCTGAAGCAAGAACAAGCTCCCGCATGTGCGTCGCCTAAACTCATCGTGGTGAGCGAGCTATAGAGGTGTGCCAGCACTGCAAGGGCAAGTGACTGCCCGCGCCACAGTAGAGATAGGATTCCCACATGCTCATAGAGGAGGAAATCACCACTGGTAGGGAACAAAACACTCCAGCCAGGCAGAGTGTCAGTCCTCGAGTCGCTCTCTCCCCGCCAATCTCTTTCGCGTGCTGGATCAACCACCAAGCCAACCGGTCCAAGAAGATCCCATGCTTGTTCGTCATCCTCAGAACCTCCTTCTTGTCCCATACGATGTCTGCAAGGATCTCTTCCCACGGGAGAAGAGGGGTCGTCACGTTGTACCCTACGCACCGCCTCCATCCCAAGAACCATTCCACCTCCTCTAGCAACACACTCGCCTCAAACCCCTGGAATACGAACATGTGTGTGTGCGGGTGCCACCGCTCCACAAGCGCTCCCAGGGCGTCAAAGCCCCACCACATATCCTTCATGTTCTTCGCCAACACCACCATGAAATTCAAGTTCCACATCCCGATGAAGCTTCTCATGTCCAAGGTGATGGCGTTCATCAAGTTTACAAGCCACGAGAAGGCCCGCACCTGGCCTTGACTCAGGAAGGTAGGCACCTCCTGCACGTCCATGAATACCATAAGAAGGAGTTTTAGGGCGTTTTCAGCTTAAGAAGAAGCAGAAATGAGCATTACGTACCTCTCCATTGGCCAAACGGGTGCTTAAATGCCCCGAAACCTCACTCAGAATTCCTGGCTTCATGCTCATGGGCATTCCGGTCGATGAAGAGGCCATTTTAGCTACTGTATGTCATTCCTAGGTCCTCTGGCTCGAAACTGAGAGAAGTAAAGATGGAGGAAGGAGATGATAGAGTCCTTATGGACTTCCAATACCTATTTTTTCGGCCTGATCCGCTGGCCAGTAAACGTCCATATCGTTGGATGCCAGCTTTGTGTTAACAACATCCTATATGGACGCCGACTATTGTAGGCGGCGACAGTTGTTGACGTTAACAATGAGTTGGCGGCTATCGGGGTGGACGTCTACTTCCCAGAATCTTTAATTATTTAATATGGCCATTATATTTTATCTTGTGCTTCAAGTTATTTTGCAGATGTTTAAGCGCAAGCAGTGCTTCAGATTCGGAACACTCATGCGACCTTGAGTGTTACAGGTATGTCTAACGTAGGACCTCACCAGAGGCGAATAACTTGGCGACCGTGAACTCTGAGTTCCCCTTTACCAAAAACAATGACGGGTTTGCGATCTCTCAGTTATTTGTTAGTCTTTAGAATTTTCCTCTGGTTCTAACTAGCATTTTAGATAGGCAACCCACACCAGCATGCATTTAGAACTTCACCGCTAACATTCTTTTGCTAACTGAAAAAAAAAATAGTGATTTTCCTCGATCATTCTGTGGCTCCCCAGTTCAGGTGGCCTACCGGGTCAGCACCCTCTTTATATTTGAGCTAATTTCGGGCCTTTGTTGTCCCCCCTTCAGGAACTTGTCCCACCCTGCTTATCACAAATAGTTAAGCAGTCTTATTGAGTTCATTTGAACCTTCGCCAATCATGAGCTTAATTCTGGACTTCAAGCTTTCCAAACATCAATTCCAGTTAGAATCTTTTGATAATCCTTTGAGAGATCAACCAATCCTTGTCTCCACAACCCCCTCAATTTGGACAGACGTCCTGATTAGGCCAGCGAGCCCAGACGAGCTCCGGTTCTGAGACCCCCTCGATTCAACCGTCATATTACAACTCCTTTGACTCAGATACACCAGAAACTAGTCAATGTCCAACACGGAAATTACAGGGACCCTAACGTTGGGTTGAAGTTGTAGTTACACGGGTAGATCACTCTTCCTCTTATCCACATTTGTCTCTCAGACGATTCGTCATTCGTTTCTAGCCTAAATCTTTCATGTGGTTTGCTAGAACTCCTATCCTCGGAGATGGCCCTTCGATCAAATCTCCGCGTCCTTTGTTTACCGAGACACCAACCTTTCAGTCTGCTTTGCTCCCCTTCAAGATCGGATGTCTCGAAGGGACATTTGTAGATGCGAGATTTGGCCCATCTCCGTGTGGTTCATGGCCCAAAAGGTTTGTTTGACCATTTATTGACTTGCCTCGGATCCAATGTAGACGGCAGCATCTATTGCCGCTGACTTCATGTTGGCGGCAAGCCCCCTGGACGCTGACTGTTGTTGGCGTCCACAGATGTGGACGCCTGCATCGGGTTGGCTGCAGGATCATTGGACGTCAACCTAGGTTTACCTGGTCTGCGCAACTGCCCGAGATTCCATCCCACTTGTGCCATTCTCTCGGCCATGCAATGCATGTAGCCGTTCCCAACGGGCATATGGGCCACCTTGGCACCCCCTTGACCTAGTAAAAATCCTACTTGGCCTCTCCTCATTGGTTGGAGCTTTAATACATGGATTACCACTTGTACAAGTATTTTCTTCACACTTGGGCATCCAAAGCTTCTGAACTCCGACCCTACTGTCTATATAACTCACCTTTAGGCCTTCTAAGCAAAGGAGAGAGGCTGGACGACGTCCACATGTTGTTGCCTTGAAAGAAGAGAGAGAAAAGTACACTCATTCTTTGATCCTTCCTCTTTCTCTCCTTCTCATCATTCGGGACGTCTAGGAGGCTTCATCCCGAGCTGGAGGAGCCCACCAGGGAGTCAGCAACGCCACAGCAATGAGGATCACCCCCTCCTCTTTCTTTCTTTCCCTTCCTTTTCTCTTTAGTTTTGCATGTTACACATACACTCTCACACGTCCTAGGCACGTAGGACACCTACCTACACACCTATAAAGGGGTTTCCCAACCAAAAACGGAGGGAAGAAGGGTGGTCATAGCACTTGGCCACCCCTCTTCTCAAGTCCGCAACCGGTACGGGACTCTCCTTTTGGGATTGTTTCTTTTCTGTTTAGGATGCTTTCTACACTTCATTTAAGTCTAATAGAGTCTCTTTTGTGGCAGGAACGAATCGTAGAAGACCGTGGAGCTCTCTTGCTTTAGCCAGCCAAAGAAGGAGAAGTTGAGGCCCCATCTCCGTCCGCTACGTGAGGCAGCATCACCAGCGTGGTCACAACACCTCCTTGGGCACAGGTAAGGCCCTGGCGATCACAACATCTCCCTTCCATTTGTGGTTTTCTTTGTTTTCTCCTCAGTCAACTTGGTCAATTGGGGAGTCAACGAGGTCAACCAGCACCCCCTTCATCGCCAAGGAGGGAGCAGTGACGTTCGTGAACCACCGGAGGATCCCACAGTCACCGAGGTACGGGAAACAGATCGTCCACACCGGGCCCCTGCAACAGCTGACGCTTCGGCTGTACACCTTGCCCCCTCTAGCGCAGGACAGGTGCCACTCTCGAACAGACCTGGTGCCTATCTACTAATCGTACACTGCCCTCGAGAACGAGCTTTGTCTCATGCATTTCTTGGAGGGGGCAGGGCGCAGGTCGGCTGGGCGACCATTACATTGGCCTTGACCGAGCTTCTCCTCAACCTGAACTATGGGTCACTTGGTTTCCTCGAGAGGGCACCCAAGGTGTCCGCCGCGAGTGACTATGGATGACCTGCAGATACGGTCACCGAGTTGGCCGTCATTGTGCGTAACTTGAGAGCTCAGTCCATTCGAGCTCCAGCCAACTCGAAGATACGTCAGAGTAGTCTGGGTCGAGCTTCAGGGCTGAACGCCTGCCGCTCCGGATTGGAAAGACCTCTCGACATTGGCTGACGTGGTAGACGATGTGGGGACGCCCGTATCAATATATATCTTTGACTATTGATGTGAATATAATAAATCTAAGGGGATATATATGTAAAAAACTTTAAAATGATATAAAAAATAGAGTAATATTTCTACGTAAAATTATAAACAAGTTATTTGTTTTTGAAAAACATCATAAATAGATACGGATAAATTGTGAACATGGCATGGGACTCTCTCTCTCTCTCTCTCTCTCTCTCTCTAACTCTATAGAAAGCCCCTTGTGCTCCGAGTCCGTAGTCACTTTTGGATACCCAGCCTTCTCCTAACACCCGCAGTGGGATTGGTCCCTGTCCCTCCTCCGAATCATGGCCACCTCTTCCCTCCTCTTCCCCTCCATCCTCCTCCTCCTCCTCTCCCCTGCGGCAGATGCCGCCGATCGCTGCACTGCCCGGCCGGACCCCTCCTCCTCCGACATCTCCATGTTCCACATCTATGGCAAGTGCTCGCCCTTCTCTCCGGCTGGGAAGAACACCTGGTTTGACACGGTGATGGGCATGGCCCGCAAGGACCCGGCGCGCTTCGCCTACCTCGCCTCCCTGGTGGCCCAGCCCAGGCCCACTGCCGTCCCCATCGCCGCCGGCCAGCAGGTCACGCAGACCGCCAACTACGTCCTCCGCGCCAAGCTCGGCACCCCCGGCCAGCTCATGTACATGGCTTTCGACACCAGCAGCGACGTTGCCTGGGTGCCCTGCGCCGGCTGCTCCGGCTGCCCTTCTTCCACCCTCTTCACGCCCTCCGCGTCCTCCACCTACTCCTCCTCCGACTGCGCCTCCACACAGTGTCCCTGGGTGAAGGGAATCCCCTGCGACGCCGCCGCCACGGGACCACCGCCCACCTGCTCCTTCAACCAGTCCTACGGCACGGACTCGTTCGTGGCTACGCTCGCCCACGACGCGCTGCTCCTCGCCAACGACGTGGTGCCGGACTACGGCTTCGGCTGCGTTAACACTGTCGCTGGAGGCAACATGATGCCGAAGCAGGGTCTGCTGGGGCTGGGGCGGGGCAGCATGTCGTTGCTGTCGCAGGCGGGGTCCCTTTACGGAGGGGTGTTCTCCTACTGCCTCCCCAGCTTCAGGTCCTATTACTTCTCCGGGTCGCTGCGCCTAGGCCCGGTCGGCCAGCCCAAGGTCATCAGGACCACCCCGCTCCTTCGCAACCCCCACCGCCCCTCCCTCTACTTCGTCAACCTCACCGGCGTCAGCGTGGGGAGGACGTTGCTGAACGTGGCGCCGGAGCTGCTGGCCTTCGACCCCAACACTGGGGCAGGCACCATCGTCGACTCCGGCACCGTCATCTCCCGCTTCGTAGCGCCGCTGTACGTGGCGCTGCGGGACGAGTTCCGAAAGCAGGTGGGGCTAACCGAGTACAGCTCATTGGGGGCATTCGACACCTGCTTCCCCACGCCAACGGAGGCGCCGACCCCGGCGGTGACGTTGCACCTGCAGGGCCTCGACCTGGTGCTTCCTGTGGAGAGCACGCTGATCCACAGCAGCGCGATGCCGCTGGCGTGCCTGGCCATGGCGGCTGCACCCGGCAACGTGAACTCGGTTCTCAACGTCATCGCCAATCTGCAGCAGCAAAATCACCGGGTGCTTATCGACACCGTCGCATCACGCGTTGGCTTCGCACGTGAACTCTGCAGCTAGGCTGAAAGGACGATCGATCGATGGAGTCGGAAACCCCAACAACGACGTCGCATGTCTCTTCCTTTCAAGATTAAGCTCTCTCTCTCTCTCTCTCTCTCTCACTCCACCACCCCGCCCCTCAACCCCCAACCCCCTCAAATCCATCCATCGTTCTCATGTTTTGTTGTAACATGGTCGGTGAACAAGGTGATCAATAAAGGAAATGGATGGCTGTTGTCCACCGCGTCACCGACGGCCCAATCCTGCTGTGCGTGCTCTTGTAGTGTATACATATCCATTAGCTAAGTATCCACTGTCTACCTTCTCCCCAAGGACAACACTAACCATCGAAAATTGAATAATTAAGACATAAGGGTGCAATATGATTAGGTAATAAAAGTCATAATTTAATGGTTAGATATCACGTAAATTTATTATTTAATAATATTATATTTTAAATGTAATATAAAAGTACGATAAACCTTTCTCTCAAAAGGTATGCTTACGCCGTCTCAGGAGTACTGCAGCAGCTCGCCGGCGATCACGGGAGGATGGGACGTCAGTTTCGCTTGTAGGGGGGCACACGTACGTCATATGTACAAGTAGTCCAAGTATACAGCGGTCACGGGCGCAGACATAGTACTGTTGGGCGGCGGGCCCTTCGGCAGCCCGGCGGTGTCTGCGAGTCCTATAATATATAGGAAGGAATATAGGAAAGGAAAATACTGGCGCGTGGAGATATTACGTGCGGGTTTGGACGACTTTTGTATATATACAGAGTGAAATATATATCATCAATCGCCAGGCTGTCAGCCGTAGTCCGTTGAGAATCTTGAGATGTGCAGGACCCGACCCGATCGAGGGCATCGCATCCTGCTGACAGCCTGAGGTGTCAATTTGGATGTTAGTAGTCTGCCTCCACATTTCGTGCGTACTTGTTTTGGATTTTCCCTTACTTTTCTTCCTAAAAAAATATTTTCTTAATTACCCTCAATTTGATCTCCAAGGAGTTCACAGACGCTCTTATAAATGTTGTTGTTATTATGATATGAAATTGACATGTGACTGACTCATGCAGGTTTCAATATTTAATCTACAATTTTATTAATCTTGGGAAGATTTTTTCTTTTTTACAAGTAAAGATCTTTCCATTCAACAAAATAATGGGGTACAACATCAATGATACTCCAACTAACAAATCCATTACACAGCAGACAAAAGATTAAACCTCACAATACAAATTAAATCATAGAGCAGCACTTTGTGTAACGACGCATAGCAAGGTGAAACCTGCATCAACTTATGGGAGGAAGAGCAGTGACTACTATAGTTTGTTCTCTTATGATCTCCAATAACAGCACCCACTCGAAATTTTAGAGGGCTGCAAATCTTCTGATAGCTAGCCATAACCATGGGGTATGTTGGATCAAATTCTCCAAAAACTAGAGGAGTTGATGAGGCTCCAACTACTCGAGATCCAATATATTTCATCCTCGGGAAATTCACAGAGGAGAAATGGACTGGACAGTGATAAAATGGCTAGGTGAGGTTTAGATTCAAGATCAACTGATGCAATAGAAAGCCAAACCAAATAGAAACCAGATTAAACCAACACTAGGTTGACGAGAATAGATAAACTGAAACTAGGGCTAAATCGCCAAAACTAGAAGGCACCTCTGAAGGATCGGAGGGATGGTTTCTTCTTCTAAGGAAGAAGACTACAAAATGACACCCAAAAATCTACTTACCAGCCCTAACAAGGACCCCTCAAACAAGATGCCAACACAACTCAAATAGAACTAAAAAGTAGAGCCGCAGACAATGACCTAGCTAGGAAGCAGGGGGGGAGGGGAGGGGAGGGCTCAACTGGAGCTGGAGAGGAGAGGGCTTGTGATCATGCCACCGCGAGAAGCTTCGGCCGGAGAGAGATAGATGGAGACGGAACATAGAAGTAGTTTCTTGAGATGATATATCTTGCATGGGAGGGATATATAGATCTTGACCTCTTGGACGTTTCTCATTTCAATTGCGGTGGAACGAACTTAGTTTCCTGGATCGCATCAAATAGTTTTCTATTAGTGATCATCAAGAACATGTGTAGGTGGAGTTATAAGGAGACATTCTCATTACGAGGGGGCGTGAGAATGTAGCTTCCATTATTCCTTAGTTAATGAATCAATTATTTCACCGGTCAAAAAAGAGGAGACATTCTCAAAGGTGGGGCCAAATTAAATGGTGAGGTCTCCATCGACTACATATACGCTCGGCTTAGAAGAAGGCGTCAAATTTTGAGAGGAAAAATAATTTAGTAACACCATTTGATAACACATTAAAATAACACCAATCAAAGTGCACCATAATTTCATCATTTATGAGATATTTTTAATTTTTTATTTTAATTATTGATGTGACATAATTTTAATGGTGTTGTTATCAAATAATATTATCGATTAGTGTTACAAAACTGTTTCTCTTTTGAGAGCTTAAAAAGTATTAGGAGGAATGTTTGAAGTTGAATCTTTTGAGAGGAAAGAAGGTCACCATCGATTACTGATACTCAAAGTTAAGACAAGAGACAAGGCAAACACATGACAAGATTTAAGAGTTTAAAGAGCGAAAAATTTGAGGAACTATTGCGATTCTAAAGAATTTCCCTTGTTTTGTGTATTATGTTTGTTACATCTCCTAGTGTTAGTATGCTAGCTCACATGTGGATTGCAAGATTTATCGTGTGATGATTCGATCGTGTCGAATTTGCCCTAACACGGTATATATAGATCAAATTATGTTACAGTGATATGATTCGATCGAGTGAATCTTATTATTAAAAATAAATAAATAAGATAAGAAGAATATTAAATAATGTATTTATTTGTACCGTATCGATTGTAGTTTTGGTACGGTACAGGCGTACTACAGCGGATCTTGGTGGATTATCATTTGTCAATAGAGTTAGATAGGCTATTTACTAAGCTTTCTAATTAGTGCAAGCTCCAATCAAAACTAAAACTTCTCTGTAAAAAAAAGGGGGACTTATATGAATAAAAACACAGTATGTTTTTGTGTATGAGAAATAATTTTGTAACATCATTTGTAAACACCATTAAAACTGTCACATCAACAATTGAAATAAGAATGTTAAAAATATTTTATAACGATGAAGTTGTGGTGTATTTTAATTGATGTATTATTTTAATGTGTTATTAAATAGTGTTACTAAACCATTTTACTTTTTGTGTTAGTCTTTGTTTAGGTTTTGGGGAATGTCCGTCTGCATCCAAGTCGAACCTCCATTTATATACTCTTATACTGGCGCAATCTGTACTAAATTACATATAACCATGCTTAGTTATCTTCTCATTTGTTTAACAACTTTGATAACTGCGTTCAAATATCTTTAGTTTTATGAAATGTTTTTTTTGTATAAATACTCTTGTTAAAATATTTAATTGTGTAAGAATCTGCCATCTATTTACATTTATAAGTATATCCTTGTGAGACATACAAAATGTTCCCAGCAACCTTACTGTCTCTGGCGATGACGTGGGACGGAAGTGAAGAATATATAACTTGAATATCCATTTAAGGTCTATTTTGACATCTGTTAGATCTAAGTCGGACAATTTTATTCTTAAAAAGATAAAAATTGTTTACATATATGCCCTTATTAAAATACTAATTGTTTAATGGGAAGTGACATATTTGACATTTCTCTTGAAGAATGACATGTCGTATAGTAGATGTCAATTGACGTTGATACGGGGACATCCCAGCAGGTCGGCTGCCCTCGAGGTCGGCCGCCACTAGACAGAGACCTCATCAGCTCGGATACAACTGACCTCATCAACTCGGCCACAGACCTCATCAGCTCGGCCAAAGAGCTCATCAGCTCAGATATAGCTGACCTCATGACCAACAGGCTCATGCATGTCCAGATGAGGAGCTCACGTGGTTGACAAGGCAAATGAGGTAAGATCCGAAAATCACGAGACCGATGATTGCGGCCATTAAGACCACGATCTCGGTGATCTTGCATACCAGTTACAGCCACGATCTGGCGTTAATCTCGGGAACCGTCAGCGAGATTGGCGGGCTCATCCAGCTAACCACAGGTATCCTAACATTATATAAAGGGCAGACACTCCACAAGCAAAGGTACGCTGTTCTCCCCCATGCTACGCCATTCTGCTCGGCTAGCGACTGACTTGAGCATCGGAGTGTCTCCCCGCCGAGCCCACTCAGCGGGCTTTGCAGGTCAGGTCGGGAGCAGCTTCGCACGTCGGCCAAGCGCGCCTCAAAAGGATTCATCGGCTTGGTCGTCTCAGCTCCGTCTGGCGAGGAGCGTCTCAACGGTCACCTCGGCTGGAGCCGAGCTATGTTACTATAGTAGTAACATTGGCGCCGTCTGTGGGAAATACTACTAAAGGTCAGTACGGTTTTCCCCACATTACTTTATTCGATCTCAACCAAACGAAAGGTCAGTATGGTAGTCATAGAGGTCAGATCCAACCTCATAGAGGTCAGATCCGACCTCGAGAATTGACCTCATTTCAGCAGTCATAGAGGTCAGATCCGACCTCATAGAGGACAGATCCGACCTCGAGAATTGACCTCATTTCAGTAGTCATAGAGGTCAGATCCGACCTCGAGAAGAATGTGGACGTTGTGTTCCTGAACGAGGTCGCTTTGGCACTCCACGAACTGAAAGACGACGTCCGACGTGATTTGAAGGCATGTTTGCTCCGGCACATGTGATGAATGTGGACGTCGTGTTCCTAGACAAGGTTGCTCAAACTCTCTACGAACTGAAAGACGACGTCCGACGTGATTTGACGGCGTGTTCGCTCTAGCACGCGTGAAGAGCGTGAACGTTGTGTTCCTGGATGAGGTCGCTTCGGCACTCTCCACGAACTGAAAGACGACATCCGACATGATCTGAAGGTTTTTCCCCCCATCACTTGTCATAAGGTCAGATCTGACCTCAAGAATTGACCGCCTGTCAGTAGTCACAAAGCTGTCATAGAGGTCATCGCCGACCTCGAGAATTAAAAGATCAACTGTCATAGAGGTCCAAGCTCCGAGCTGACCTCAAGAATTGACATCAGCTGTCATAGAGGTCATCGCTGACCTCGAGAATTGACCGTCATAGAGGTCATCGCCGACCTCGAGAATTGACGTATCTTCAGCAGTCACGGAGGTCGCTTCGACACTCTTAACGATTTCTAAACGAGGTCGCTTCGGCACTCTACCGACTTTAAGGAGGTCGCTTCGGCACTCCGAGCTCTTATGCGAGGTCGCTTCGGCACTCTGAGCTCTTTAAACGAGGTCGCTTTGGCACTCTACCGTCTTCAAGGAGGTCGCTTCGGCACTCCGAGCTCTTATGCGAGGTCGCTTCGGCACTCCGAGCTCTTTAAACGAGGTCGCTTTGGCACTCTACCGTCTTCAAGGAGGTCGCTTCGGCACTCCAAGCTCTTATGCTAGGTCGCTTTGGCACTCCGAATTCTCCAAACGAGGTCGCTTCGGCAATCTATCGCTCTGGTCAAGCCGAGTTCTCTAAGGAGATCACCTCGGCACCCCAAAGTCTTTAACGAGTTCGACACTACGAGTGGTCCCAGCCGACCTCGAGAATTGACATCTTCAGCTGTCATAGAGGTCATCGCCGACCTCAAGAATTGACATCGTCATAGAGGTCTGAGCTCCGAGCTCTGAGATGACTTCGAGAATTGACATCTTCAGTTGTCATAGAGGTCATTAACGGATCAAGTCATAGAGGTCCGAGCTCCGAGCTGACCTCGAGAATTGACATCTTCAGCTGTCATAGAGGTCATCGCCGAACTCAAGAATTGACATCAAGTCATAGAGGTCTGAGCTCCGAGCTATGAGATGACTTCGAGAATTGACATCTTCAGCTGTCATAGAGGTCATCGCCGACCTCAAGAATTAACATCGTCATAGAGGTCTGAGCTCCGAGCTCTGAGATGACTTCGAGAATTGACATCTTCAGTTGTCATAGAGGTCATTGACGGATCAAGTCATAGAGGTCTGAGCTCCGAGCTGACCTCGAGAATTGACATCTTCAGCTATCATAGAGGTCATCGCCGACCTCAAGAATTGACAGATCAAGTCATAGAGGTCTGAGCTCCGAGCTCTGAGATGACTTCGAGAATTGACATCTTCAGCTATCATAGAGGTCATTGACGGATCAAGTCATAGAGGTTCGAGCTCCGAGCTGACCTCGAGAATTGACATCAGCTATCATAGAGGTCATCGCCGACCTCAAGAATTGACAGCAAGTCATAGAGGTCTGAGCTCCGAGCTCTGAGATGACCGAGAATTGACATCTTCAGCTGTCATAGAGGTCATCGCCGACCTCAAGAATTGACGGATCGAGTCATAGAGGTCCGAGCTCCGAGCTGACCTCGAGAATTGACATCAGCTGTCATAGAGGTCATCGCCGACCTCAAGAATTGACAGATCAAGTCATAGAGGTCTGAGCTCCGAGCTCTGAGATGACTTCGAGAATTGACATCTTCAGCTGTCATAGAGGTCATTGACGAATCAAGTTATAGAGGTCCGAGCTCCGAGCTGACCTCGAGAATTGACATATTCAGCTGTCATAGAGGTCATCGCCGACCTCAAGAATTGACATCGTCATAGAGGTCTAAGCTCCGAGCTCTGAGATGACTTCGAGAATTGACATCTTCAGTTGTCATAGAGGTCATTGACGGATCAAGTCATAGAGGTCCGAGCTCCGAGCTGACCTCGAGAATTGACATCTTCAGCTGTCATAGAGGTCATCGCCGAACTCAAGAATTGACATCAAGTCATAGAGGTCTGAGCTCCGAGCTATCAGATGACTTCGAGAATTGACATCTTCAGCTGTCATAGAGGTCATCGCCGACCTAAAGAATTGACATCGTCATAGAGGTCTGAGCTCTGAGCTCTGAGATGACTTCGAGAATTGACATCTTCAGTTGTCATAGAGGTCATTGACGGATCAAGTCATAGAGGTCCGAGCTCCGAGCTGACCTCGAGAATTGACATCTTCAGCTGTCATAGAGGTCATCGCCGACCTCAAGAATTGACAGATCAAGTCATAGAGGTCTGAGCTCCGAGCTCTGAGATGACTTCGAGAATTGACATCTTTAGCTGTCATAGAGGTCATTGACGGATCAAGTCATAGAGGTTCGAGCTCCGAGCTGACCTCGAGAATTGACCAGCTGTCATAGAGGTCATCGCCGACCTCAAGAATTGACAGCAAGTCATAGAGGTCAGAGCTCCGAGCTCTGAGATGACCGAGAATTGACATCTTCAGCTGTCATAGAGGTCATCGCCGACCTCAAGAATTGACGGATCAAGTCATAGAGGTCCGAGCTCCGAGCTGACCTCGAGAATTGACATCAACTGTCATAGAGGTCATCGCCGACCTCAAGAATTGACAGATCAAGTCATAGAGGTATGAGCTCCGAGCTCTGAGATGACTTCGAGAATTGACATCTTCAGCTGTCATAGAGGTCATTGACGGATCAAGTCATAGAGGTCCGAGCTCCGAGCTGACCTCGAGAATTGACATCTTCAGTTGTCTTAGAGGTCATCGCCGACCTCAAGAATTGACATCAAGTCATAGAGGTCGGGGCTCCGAGCTCTGAGATGACTTCGAGAATTGACATCTTCAGCTGTCATAGAGGTCATTGACGGATCAAGTCATAGAGGTCTGAGCTCCGAGCTGACCTCGAGAATTGACATCTTCAGCTGTCATAGAGGTCATCGCCGAACTCAAGAATTGACATCAAGTCATAGAGGTTTGAGCTCCGAGCTATGAGATGACTTCGAGAATTGACATCTTCAGCTGTCATAGAGGTCATCGCCGACCTCAAAAATTGACGGATCAAGTCATAGAGGTCCGAGCTCCGAGCTGACCTCGATAATTGACATCTTCAGCTGTCATAGAGGTCATCGCCAACCTCAAGAATTGACGGATCAAAAGTCATAGAGGACCGAGCTGACCTCGAGAATTGACCTTCATAGAGGTCATCGCCGACCTCAAGAGTTGATCAAAAGTCATAGAGGTCCGAGCTCCGAGCTGACCTCGAAAATTGACATCTTCAGCTGTCATAGAGGTCATCGCCGACCTCAAGAATTGTATCCAGTAGTCATAGAGGTCCGAGCCGACCTCAAGAATTGACGCATCTTTAGTAAGTGTATGAGCCGACCTCGAGAGTACAAGGCCGCTTCAGCACTCGTAAAGATTGATCAACGGGATGACGTGATTCTAAGCAGGCCACGTGGTCTAGCGGAACCACGTGGCCAATCACCTGCTTTCGGAGAAGAGATTTAGCTTCACCTCGGCCTGAGCCCGACGTGAACCTGGGGGGCCAATGATACGGGGACATCCCAGCAGGTCGGCTGCCCTCGAGGTCGGCCGCCACCAGACAGAGACCTCATCAGCTCGGATACAACTGACCTCATCAACTCAGCCACAGACCTCATCAGCTCGGCCAAAGAGCTCATCAGCTCAGATATAGCTGACCTCATGACCAATAGGCTCATGCGTGTCCAGATGAGGAGCTCACGTGGTTGACAAGGCAAATGAGGTAAGATTCGAAAATCACGAGACCGATGATTGCGGCCATTAAGACCACGATCTCGGTGATCTGGCATACCAGTTACAGCCACGATCTGGCGTTAATCTCGGGAACCGCCAGCGAGATTGGCGGGCTCATCCAGCTAACCCATAGGTATCCTAACACTATATAAAGGGCAGACACTCCACAAGTAAAGGTACGCTGTTCTCCCCCATGCTACGCCATTCTGCTCGGCTAGCGACTGACTTGAGCATCGGAGTGTCTCCCCGCCGAGCCCACTCGGCGGGCTTTGCAGGTCAAGTCGGGAGGTCGGGAGCAGCTTCGCACGTCGGCCAAGCGCGCCTCAAAAGGATTCATCAGCTTGGTCGTCTCAGCTCCGTCTGGCGAGGAGCGCCTCAACGGTCACCTCGGCTGGAGCCGAGCTATGTTACTATAGCAGTAACAGACGTTATTCTTCACTTTTGTCACAACCAATTATGATGAGGTCTCTCAAAAGTTTTATATACATAACAAGGGTATACATGCGGATTCTCGTGCAATAACATTTTAACAGTGAATTATGCAAAAAAAAAAAAACTCTTTTAAAATTAGGTCTGGCTATAGTCTTTACAGATACCCTTGCATTTACATGAAACCTTACATCTTCGTAATCTCTTCTTGGTTCGGGTTGCTTTAGTTTGTTTTATGAGTGTCTCATGTCCAGCTACTTCCCAATAACAGGTTGTTCCCATTTGACTAGCCAAAAATTATATGAGATCCTTCTTGGACACCCCTGTATGTAGGCACGGCAGATAAGGTGGAGTGTGGGACCCACACAAATATGTTGGATTTATGCTGCCACGATAAATAATTAGAAATAAAATAGAGTTAAATGTATAGTGTAAACGCATAGTTGTTAAGAATAACTTATTACTTATACCCAATCTTCTTATCTCATTATCAAAGAGATCTCTAAAAGAATTCTATTATCACCCGACGTGTGGATCTCACGGCAACAATCTCCTAGAGATACGACGACTCTCAAGTAACTAGGTGATCTCCTCTCTCCCATCAACACATATTTGAAGAGAATTTTACAAATCTCAATCAACGGAAAAGGAGGAGTGGAAAAGTAAGAAGGACGAAAGGATACTTGCGCGATTGTGTTGTGTACGTATGTGTGTCAAATGATCACCCATAGTGATCTATTTATAGTGTTTTTTGAAACAGGGAAGAGGCGCTGGAAAGGGAGGCACTTTCGTGTCCCTTGGTTCACACCTGCAAAGAACGGGATGCCTCCTTTCCTAGGTGTGTCCGCGAAGGTATGCATTAATCCTTCCTCAAGGATGCAATTGTTCGCTGGAAGGAAAGTTTTAAAACACTCCTTTTCTAACAATCCAGCCCGCACATGATTTAAAACCTTCAAATTTTATTAAAACAAAAGAATTAACAAACAAAACAATTGCTGAGTACTTTATACTATGCATTGGGTTTAGTGATATTCGAAATTATCTGTGGGAATGTTTAGTGGACTAAGCCCTTGAGCCAAATCTCATGGTTTTAAACTCTTCCAAATTTACACTATAGTACAGTTAAATTGGGATTCTAGGCGGGTTGCACTATTAATGGCCTTGTGCAGGTATTTCACATGCTCACATCTCATAGTCATGGCCTCACGACTCCACACATGCCGGTGAATCTTTTTAAGGTTGTAAGTAAGATACCTGCTTCTTGGGTCTTAGATTCATTAAGATCATGTTTGATATTGAAATAGATCGGAAATAAAGTGAGGATATTCTCAAAATTTTGAAAATATATTCAAAATTTGAGGTTATCCTCAATTTATCCCCGACCTATTCTAATACCAAATGATATCTAAGAGTATAAACTTATCCTCAACTCTTACTTTTACGTGAGCTCTAATCTCATAGGGATGAGAGCAGAATTTATTAGTGCTCCACATAGTTACCTACCAAGTTTGTCTCTACCTATTGAATCTTCGTGAGGTTGATTTACAATCACACAAAATAGATATAGGTGTAATCATGGGAATTGATCTCCAAATAAAGATGATAAAAATTAAGAAAAGGATCGTGATCGCCACCAAAGTAGTTGCAAAGGATGACAACACGAAGAACAAGTGCTAACTACTTTGGAAAATGAAAAAGATGTAGAAGAAAACCTCGTTCACAGATCGTGACAAGAAGGTCGTCGCCTTCTGAAGAACACGACCAGGAGTGTGTCGCCTTCTGCAAAGGAAGATGAAGACTGTGGATTCTTGTTCTTCCTGCTCTTCAGCCGGCCAAGGGGCAAGAGCCTCGTGCCTGAGATGCCTTCTTCAACCTGCCAAGAACATCAAAACAACAGAAAACCTATTAGAAATTCGTTTGACGTAGAATCAATCCCAAAATAATGAAAGATCATGAATGAATTGGAGGGAACTCACATGGGGTGGTGTTTTAACCCCTTTAGGTGTTTAAAGCAGGTGTGTGTGGAGTTATCTAATGCAAAACTTTGAAAAGAAATGAATCTAAATGTGCATGTATAAAGGAAAAAGTATGAAGAACAGGAGAAAGAAAGTGTAGAGGTGAAGAAAATGCCCTGGGGGCACTTCTTGGTCGTCTGGCGGCTGAGAGTTCTTCTGGAGATTCGTAGCCCTCTAGGAGAGGGAAGAAGCAGACGCCAACCTTGCCCAAAACGTGCCCTATTAACACTTTTATAGGTCATTATTCCTGAACGGGATAGGAAAGGAATAATGAGCTGGAATCCAAGTTTTGGTAATTGTGCTCGTGCAAGGAGAGTTAGAACGTGGCAAGGAGGTTCAAGGAAGGTTTTCTCCGAATTTGGCAAGATTTGGAGACCTCTAGACCCACCAAAAGTCGGATTATTCATGAATAGCAAGAGTCCAAGTATGAATAGGAAAGCCACGTTGCATGGTTCTGTGAAGGAAACCAGAACGCAACAGGCTTGATGTCACTACCAGGTGGTGACGCCTCGATACGTCGCCTTCCATAGAAGGAAGTCTTGGAGCATTTTCTGCCGAATATTCAAGGAATTAAAAGGCCAAATGAGAACGCGACGTATTGAGGGGTTGCCTTCTGGAGATGATCGATTATGTCCTGGAGGCAATAGGTGTAGGCATGAACGCGACATGAAGGGCGTCGCCTTCTTAACATGATCGCGACAGGGACATTGTCACCTTCAAGATCTTTCAGCATATGACTCATTCAAAGTATCTGATCTCCTTGCATGGGTATCAGATTGGCACACGGTTTGAAGCATTGGATTCTCAGCTCAGAGAGCTACAAGATAATGATGAAGGCTGATTGATTTGACCAGAAAGAGCCCACTAGGGTGATGAACTAATAGGAAAATACCATGATCAGATAAAGCCAGCTTGGCGATGATGAGCCAACATGGGGCATCAATGATGTGACAAGGAATTTTGCTCAGCTTATGGGTTAGAAATGGGTGTCTACAGATTACCCTCCTTGATGCCTGCTTTGTAAGGGAGTGGAGTGATAGTGGAGCGGAGATGGCATGAAATGATGATGTAGTGGAATGAAGCGGAATGAGATGAAAAGCGGGCATCAAGGTAAAGAGACACCCATTCTGAATGAATAAGCAGTGAGAATTATCCGGCGATCTTCAAACATGGCTGAAACAGAGTGCACAGATGGCTCCAATCTGGGATGAATAAAGATTAAAAGAAAAAAATGATCAACCTCTTGATGAAGAGGTACCCTGGCCATGTTAATTAGGCTTGTAGGTTTGTTCATTAGGGAATAGGTGCTGTCTTGACGGGTCGATTCGACTCTGGCCTTCAAGCGATTCACGACTAATGAGCGGATCAGTGGGGAATGGGATGACTGATATAATGAATGGGGATGAGAGGAATCCTGAATAGGAACCATACTGGCAAACAAGACCGAGCAACTAGCTCGAAGAGAACTTTCAAATTCGGGATGGAATGTATTCCTTATTTGAAAAATGAAGACCTGGTTGGACATCATTGTGAAGCTAGCTTTAACTAATCATGAAACGTGAAGCTCAAAATTACATGATGCATGCTGGGCTAAAAGAAAAGAAATCATAAAATGGAGATGCAAAGAAAAGGAGAAAATAACAAATACTCAAGGATAATATTGCTAGACAAAATGATCAAGGGTGTCACGCCCCGACGCGAAATATCAGAGCGCGAAGGCAGTTGCAAGAAAAAGGTATAGAGCGTGTACTAGACATCAAACCATTGCACAATGAATAATACTAAATCAAATCTTCTTCATTAATAACTTTTCCAATGTCTAGTTACAACCACTAATATTAGAGCCATTCTATAGGGCCCAATTACATTGCAATAGAAGGAAATAACTAACTACAACTCTAAGATAACATGACGACTCGAGGGTACTCCTGGCTTCACTCTTGGTCATTCCCTTCCTCTTGAGTGTATGTGTCATCCTCGGTCTCACCTGAGAACACAACATCAAATAACACAGGGTGAGCGATAACGCCCAGTAGGACTTAAATCTCAGGCTCAAGCAGGCTTTAAATAATTAATGCATTTAATAGCAGAGTATCTAAAGATAGCAGGTACAAGAGAGTCAAAATATAGCAAGAGATAGCACAATCGCACGAGAGCGAGTATAGTTTCCAAAAAGAGCACAGGTATCGAGTATAGCACGAATAGCAGGATGGCCATAGCACAACTAGCACAAATATAACGATAGCACGACGAGTATAGCACTTGTTTGTCATTCTAGACAACGAGAGAGTATAGCACGTTTTGTGTTTTTGATTGTCATATAGATAGTCGAGATAGATAGTACTTGAGTGTAATGCCAAACACTCTGATCATTTAACTCCCATGGGCACTAGCACTTTCGGGCGCACATCCCAAGACCTGATCGGGCCCTTTATATATTGCCAGGCATTGGTTATATTGTTATCTTTAGACAATCAGTCAATGGCCAATATAGAGTACCAAGAAGTAGATAAGAGCACTAGATGAATAGATGAGCTAGTAGAGTGAACGTGAATAGGTGAGCGAGTAGAGTATAGATGAGAGCTAGTGGACATTGCACGTAACACGTCGAGTAAACAGGCAATAGTAACAGTTGCACAACACGCGCACGTCGTATTGGCAGTCAGGTGGAACTCACGACCCTACCACTGGCCTTGTTATGCACAGATCCAGAGGTCCGGCGTGATTTAAGACGAGAGTGAATCTCTAATAGCCGTTTGGATCATATAGATCCCTAAGGTGTAATGGGTGTTAGGGTACAACCGGCTCGTCGAACATGTGGGAATCCATGATCAGAGGAGACTTACGGAGGCCTTGTGCAAGAGTTCACTAGTCCGGCGAAAGGAATATCCGACGGAGAGTTCACCACAAGCCAAGAAAAGTGTGTATATAAAACAGGTGCCCGACGTTCTAGAGGAATTCTAGAACAGTGGAGCGTCAATGTCGGTATATAAACAACGCAAGAAACGAATACATGTCCTAAAAAAAAAAATAGGGCAATTAATATGCTTTATTGCAATAAATTACCAGATACATTATGAGATATTTTCTGCAAGATTTCAGCCATATATGGATGGTTCAAGTGTGTGCAAGTGCAAGAGAAATCATAGATAGAAATAAGTCGTGAAATATGTATTTTAAAACATTCAATATAGCACCATTTTTAAGTAGGGTTTTTACTGGGGGTATAACGGTAAGAAGGCGTAAGGATTATTTAGAAAGCGATAAAAATATTTTTCATGGGTTTTTCTGCAAAACTCTGAGAAGGCGACATAGGCCTGTAAGGAATGCGACAGGGTCAGGGCAGAACGCGACAGGGCCTAAAAAGGGTCGCGACATGGCTTGCAGATCGGGTTCTGAGAATGCGACGGCTCACCTGTCGCCATCTTGGTCGCGACAGGGAGGCTGTCGCAATCAGGCCCCAGAAAACGACATATCGAGGTGTCGCCTTCTAGTTGTCTGCGCCTGACTCTGACAGGAGTCAGACCAGACATTGGATTGCGGACCAGGGATTTCAATTTTGATAGAGGGTTGTTCAGAAATCCATAACTAATTATATACACGATGAAAAATCATGAAATCAGGGGCAAATGAAACTAGACATGCGAGAGTACTTCCAGTAAATAGGAATTCGAGAGAGAGCATGGTTTGAACATGGTTTGAGGACGAACAAGAACAAGTAACATAGAACATGATACAGGGAGCAAGATCGATTTAATTCGAGTAACATGCTCAACAAAAATTAGGGCTTTTAGGGGCAAAAGATGCCTATCATGCATCAGTATTTACTCAAAAAGTTTCATGACAAGGGGACGAGTGGATTCAAAGATATGCATTTAAGAAAAGGGCTCGGGGTCATGAAGTGTGCAGAACTTTGAAAATTCATAAGAAAAGATTTGATCGATGGAAAAATATGAAACTTGGGGGTTTCGTTCAAGAGGGTAGGAAGATCCTACAGAAAAAGTTTCACGGTTTATGCTTGTGAGAATGCCTACCTTTGACTCGATTTGTCTTCTAGGGCTAGAACTTGAAGAACAATGGAAGAAGCTTCAAGCTCTTCTTTTCTCCACGAAATCCAGCCTCTTCTCCACGTCCAGCAACTCTTGGCAACGAGCTAGGGTTGCCCAAGGGAGTTAAGAGGTGTATTTATGCAAGTATGCATTTCTATTCCTATTATTACTCTAATTCCTCTTTAATTATGAAATTTCCTTACTCCCACCTTCCTTCCTGCTTCCAATCTCTATTTAGACTAGGAAGAGATCTAAATTCGTGCTAAACCATATAGGGTAGGTTTAGGAATCCAATTCCAACTCTAACTTCCTATTTAATGCATTAAATACCCCCTTTCTATTTAGGTAATAATTTAGTTACGAATTTAGGATATTTTCCTATTATTCTCCCTTTGTAAATTCATATTTTGACCCAATAAATTCTAGAAAATCAGTAAGCAAAGCCCATTACTCTTTTCCATTTAATGGGTTTTATTTAATGCTCTATTTAAATATCCATTTAGCTAGGTTTTAAATTCTTTATTTAAATTTTTATTTTTCGTAAAAATTCAGGTTGCTACAAAGGGTCAAGACACTTCACATCCCCAGCGTGCGATAGAATCCATCATCCCCGAGTCATACCATCTAATGGCCTATCCAACGATAACAGTGTGCACTTAGATCATCCTCGTTTTTGTTGAAGGGGAACTCAGATCCCAGAACACACTGAGAACCAGTCGGTTCTTGAGATGATATTGTAGGGTAGATACCATATAGTAATGCAGAGAGATAAGGTTAGGAATACTTACATGAACTTACCTGACGAGCCACTTTTGATTTTCTGATTTTTTTTATTTTTGTAAATTTTCTACATTTTCTGATTTTTATGAATTTTCAAGATATATAAGACAATAAAAAACTCAATTCACACTAAAATAATTAAAGAATTAAGCATAAGTATAAGTGCAGAAAGACATCTCAAATTGGCAAAACAATCATGACAATACAAAGAAATCAGCCAACATATGTCATACATAGAACGCGACAGGAGGACCGTCGCTACCTTGATAAGAACGCAACGATGAGCTTGTCGCGACTAGGTGGCGACGTATCGATACGTCGCGACCTCAGTTTCTGTGTCCAAAATGGATTTGGCCACCCGAGAGCACCATGTTTGCTTCCTACTTGGACTTCTAAAGCTTCCTAGTCTGGTTCTAACTCCCTTTAGGCTTTCTAAACCCTCTCCCACCATGAATAAGAGTGTTAAATGCCTATAAGTAAAGATGTGGAGGTCAAATTCGGAGTTCAGAACCCCTCTTCTTCCCTTCAAGCTCTCAAGTCTCTAATGGCCATGAAGAGAGTTTCAAGTGCTTCCATGGGTGGTGAGGCTTCCTATGAAGGTCCCAAGTGCGCCTGGACATCCTACAGCGAGTTGGTTAGGCTGACAGAGGTTCCTAATCACTTAAGTGACAGAGGCTTGCGAGAGAGACTTGATTGTATTTTTTAGTTTCTTGAGAGATTGGGTGTATTGGAAGCATGAGAGTGGTGTATCAGACATTTTATTATGATTTTCAGCTTTTATATGATGTATTTGTTTGAGATTAGCAATGAAAATATGAATTTTAGAAGGTTTTGTGCACAGACTGAGAAGGCGACAGGCTGGGCATCGTGATCTCGAACGCGACAGGTCAATGGTCGCGATCTGGGTTTAGAACGTGACAGGATACATGTCACGACCTGAACTAAACACGACACCCTTCTTGTCATGATCATAGACCCGAGGCGGTTTTGAATTCTGGCCCCACAAGCATCTCCCTCTTTCTCTCTTTCACTTCTCTCTCTTCTTTCCCCCCTTTCTTCCAGCGACAGAACTCCCTTCTTACCCTTCCTCCTCCGGTGAGCCTCCGCCGGCAGCCCCTGTGCCCTTCTTCCTCTTCCTCCTTGCTTCTTCTATTCTTCTTCTCTTCCTCTCACGGTTGCCCGAGGACATGGAGGGTGCTGGAGGCATGGAGGGCGGCGATGGCGATGGGCGCCTGAAGCGGTACAAGCGGACCATAAAACGGCGGCGAGCGGGCGAGGAGACCTCCACGGCGAGGGGAGAAGAGGCACCGGCCCTCCCCATGGAGGTAGACCCCATGGAGGCGCCGGGCGAGGAGGAAGCTGTCGACCCCAAGAAGGTAGGTGGCCAAATCCCTGCCTCTATGTGTGATTGGTGGTGTGAATAAATGGACAAGGTGCTTAGCACCCATTGTAGGGCCTTTTGCCCAAGATGAAATCACGGGGAACGGTCATTGGCCGTCTTCAGTCACCCTGTGAATGCGACAAGATGCTTGTCGCTTTACCATGGTAGAACGTGACATATAGGGTGTCGCGTTCAAAAGGCGACGGCTCGACCCGTCGCCTTCAGGAACCCTAAGGCGACACCCTTTGTGTCGCGTTCAGAAGGCGACAGTAGTCCTGTCGCGATCTGAACATACTGCTATTTGTTAGGATCGGATTTTCGATAATGGCAAATCTAGAAGGGGGGTTGAATAGATTTACAATGGAAACTTAAGCAATTTAAAAATTACTTCAAAATAAAGAATCTACTCAATTAAAACCTCTCTGATCTGATGCAATGTGTGTTATCAAGATGTGAGAAACACTTTATCAAACAGTGTAAGTGTCAAATATGTGATTAACGTGTGTGAACAAATTAATTAGTGTGTAGACAAAACCCTATGCATGTATCTAGTGCAATACAATGCAAATCACAAATCAAACCACATTGCACAAGGGATTTTTAGGTGGTTTAGAGATCACATCCAGTGACTCCTACATCCACCCCTCACACAGTGAGGCACACACTACTCAAAGAACTGAGTACAAACACACACACACGCTAGATCAAGTTCACAGAAGATCGGATCCTCTAGTCTCGATCTGATCTACACACACACATATAGATTTGGTCTATACACAAGCTTACATAGATCACAAAGCACACACAATCACAAAGTCCACGTACTGATCCCCAATCAGTACACACAACACAGATACATGAATTGAGTTGAGAAAAGGTGTGAGTGAGGAAAGACATATCCCTTCAAATATTGATCTGTTCACCACGATCACAGATCCACAATGTTTCTTCCTCAAATCTGCTGCTACTCCTCTTCTTCTTTTTTTCTTTTTCTTCTTCTTCTTCTTGATCGACACTGCTCTGCTTCAGGAGCTTCTGGATTGCGATTTCTTCTTCTTCTGCTGCTGCACTTCATTCAGATCTGCTCCTTCTTGAGCACACCACTTCTTTCTCTAGAGCTTGACCTTGATTTCCACATCCTCTATGTTGAAAGGCTGGTCTGCAAATTCTGGAGATTGAGCAAGGCACTAGAGAGACCCCTTTTTGCCGCCAAAAATCTTTTCTGGGAATTGTATGGGCTGGCTTGCCTTTGGAGTATGGGGATCATGGGTATTTATACTCCCATGTGTCCATGTGGACCCTTGGAGGTGTGTGGGCACAAATATGTAGGTCAATTCTCTTGATTCCTAAGCAGCCACGTGTCCATAAAAATTCCCATTTTTGAGCTTCAGTCGAAGTGTGTCGACACATAGGCAGACTGTGTCGACACCACTGGCTACTGGCTTCAGAGCAGGCTTCTGGGAGGGACAGTGAGTGTCGACACACAAGCAGACTGTGTCGACACCACTGGCTACTGCTTCCTTCACTGTTTGCTGAATTCATACACTGTGTCGACACAACATCCACATGTGTCGACACCACTGACTCTTTTATGCTCTAAATGTAGAGGGTGTGTCGACACACTTGACATCTTGTGTCGACACAACTTTGACAGAATTATGTGAACCTGTATATATGAAGTGTGAACCATCAAAACATGTCATTATCATCAAAATATGAAATATTAAGTATTAAAAACATGTTGTTCACTCATCATTGTAATATGTACAATGTGTCATCATCAAGATCAAATCAAAATCAAAGTATGAGTGTTTGGACATCATACACAACCAAATGTTGTAGTCATCATTAAAATCAAAGTATGAGTGTGTAGACATCATCAACATGAAGGTTTTTAGTCATTATCCAAATGAATACACAACTTAACAATCTTCCACATATATACAATATGACATCAGATTGTGTACAAAATGTCATCATCAAAACATAATATGTTTGAAGTTGTGTGCTTAACATGATTGACCAGAATTATGTCATCATCAAAAATAGATTAAAACAATGATCAAGTCAGGAGTATGGGTTATTTAAATAACCATTACTCAACTTTCTCCCCTTTTTGATGATGACAAAATATACATTCATATTTCTCCCCCTTTTTGACAACATCAAAAAGATGAAGAGAACCATATAAATGTCAAGAAAGCACAATGGTTATGTACAACATTTGTTGAGATGAATAATCATGAGTTTGCAATCATGGACAACAAGGATAGCATGGATTGTTTTCATTCAAAAATTGCAATCATTACAGAAGCTTGCCATTGCAATCATATTGTTCCCCTCAAATTCTCCCCTTTTTTTAATAACAACAAAAAGACTCTCTCTCCCTCTTAATCAACAAAAATTATAGTCACCCCCTTTGGTATAACACTCTCTCCTATGATGGTGTCAATGAAATAAGTAAGAAAAAATGATATCAAAGAACATCAATGGATGGAGATCAAAGTATGACTAATGTAGCAAGGGGTGGAATTGGGAGATGAATGATAAAAAATGATCAGAATCAATAAGATCTTTGATATTAAAATATGAGAGAAAAATTATTGTGTCTTTGGATTGTGCAACAAAGTTTAATAACAAAGACACATTCAATCACAACATATGTCAAAGTTTAATAACCTGAATGCATTTAAAAAGATGAAGCAAATGTGATGAAAGTGACCTATATGAGTTCACAAAAGTGTTTATCACATGAGTTTAGTAGCTAAACATTAACACAATGTAGAATAATAACTCTAAACCCAATTAACATGAACTTCATCTAAGTCAAAGTACATGCTGTTCTTTTCTATTTTTTTTTTATATTTTTTTCTTTCATTTTGTGAGAGAGAATACAAGAGTAAATTGGTCAAATCACACCTTTCAGTGCAAGATGTCACATTCCCAATGCAAGACCTCTTGATTACTCAGTGTTTAACCTCATTACCTATATAGAGTTGAAACACTTGTTTGTCACCTTTTGACGCGAGCCAAAACACTTGATTAGTGAAATGAAGCGATTACTCAGTGATAAAATGAAGTTTTCATTGCTCTGTTTGTATCTCTCTATTTTTTCTGAACACTTTCTGTTTGAAATTTTAAGAACAAATTACATTAATTAGAATAGACATGATCTTGAGTGTAGAGAGATTATTTTTAACATGTGTTAAGGATAAAGCTTCAAACATACACATGTTAACACTAAAGCTACTCATATGTCTACAAGTGTTTTACAACTCAGTTTAAATGAGTTCAGCATAAAAAAATGGCATAAAACTTGTTTCTTAGATTGTATCTTTAAGACTAAACTGAGTGCACAATTATTTTAGTCTTTATGTATGAAATCTCTCATATAGGAATATCAAAAGACTCATTTATCCTGATGCAAGACTTGAATAAAAGGTATGAAATGTCAAGAGATGAATCAGGAAATAAATGGAAAGTGATTTTCAAGCATGAGTTTGAGTGGATGTTATCATGATGATTTATGAAAGAATCAGCTCCCCCTGAATATGTGAAGATTTTAAAAAGATAGATGATGATGTGTCAACACAAAATCCTTAGTCTGTCGACACAAGAACAAGAATTCTCAAGAATAGAGCAGCAGTGAACAACTAGTGTCGACACATTAGCAACTATGTGTCGACCTGATCATGATAAAAAGCAACTGGTGTCGACACAAGAGAAGATGTGTGTCGACCTGAGCATGATCAAAGTCATTTTTTATGGGTTTTTCAATGGTTAACAAATGTTGACTTTTATTAAGCAGCTTTGCAAGAACATTTGTCAACAAACTGAATGGGAGTTGTCGATAAATGAGATATGAAAGAATATTTCTCAAGCATTTAACTCAAAGATTCTTTTGAATCACTCCCCCATAAAATATGCATGATATGAAATGATCATTTAAATAATTCAGATATGTTCATTCCAAGCAGTTTGCACAGAAAGAATATGAACATGATCAAGCATACATCAACAGACAATTTATTAAAAGTGAGAAGTTTTTCAAAGACTTAAAATAAAGTTTTTGAAATTTTCATTTTGCTTGATAACCTTTATGCAGGAAAAGACTATTGATCCTTGGCGGAGAATTTTTCTCACGCATGATAATAGTTTCCAGACAAGCCTAACTTGTCCTTTCACATTTCACCATTTGATATACCACATAGTCACTGCAAAAAGGTCAATTATTATTTAGTTTTAGCATGAAATTCATTACATTTTCAGGAATATTTTCGCACTTTTTCAAATTTACTCCCCCTTAATATGTGCATGGAATGAAAGAACTAGCAAGCAATTCACACAGATATATGCACACAATTAGCTTTAAGCATAACATGACTTTTAGTACTTAGTGGAGTATTTTACTCACGCATAATGATAGTTTCCAATCAAACATAACTGTTTTTTCCACATGTCGTCATTTGATATACCAAAAAGTCAAAGCAGTTGATATGCACACATAATCATAGACATAGTCAGGTAAGCATGATAATACAAACATGATTCCAACTGTTATGACACAAAGTTATTGTTGGGAGTAACATTAAAATACACTTTTCATTGTTCAGAAAAGACTCTAAGAATTTTCTTTAACTTAAGCAGTTCAATCTAGAAATGATATGAGGTTTTACCTGAATAGTCTTCATTTGGAGTTTACCTGTGGTTTCCAATTTTTCTTCCCTTGTATAGCCATTGTCTTGATTTCAGATGGATAAGGTATGGCTACAAGGTTCATTAACTTGCTGATCAAGTTGGCCTTAGGACCCATACCTACTTGGGTCCTATAGTGGAGCAAGAGTTAGATTGCAGCAATGAACCTTTTTGAATCCAATAGATTTTTTTTTTGGTATAGATGCACTTTTGTCATTGATGGAACTATGAGCAACATTAGTTCCATAACACAATTATTCTTTATTTAATGCACCTATGTTTTTCATGAAATGTTCAATTTATATCACATGGAGTTTCTGAGCATTTTCAACAAATCATGATTCTTAGTTACATGTGCATGATGTGAAAACTTTTACAAGTAATTCAAGCATGATTATGCACACATTTAGCTTTAAGCAAGGAGTGACTCTTGGTACTTGGCGGAGAAATTTTCTCACGCATAGTGATAGTTTCCAAATAAGCATAACTTGTCCTTCCACATTTCACCATTTTATATACCAAGAGATCTAGATGTGTAACTCATCATGATTTCACTTTAGCATTCAATTTCACTCATCAAACAATTTATTCAAGATTTTTTTTTTTATTAACAAGAAGTTTTTATTTAGCATGGAATCTCTCAGAAGTATTTACCTGGTGAGATTTTTATTTTTCTTTCATTCTCTCCACTTACTTTCCTTGTAGCCTTAGTCATGAAGCCTTCATCTTGAAATTGACTACAATGATCCCTACATCTAGCATTTAAGCAGCACATTTCAGAACCCAACTTATTTGGGTCCTAAGGATCTTCCATGAATCTGCAACAATGATTTTTAAATCTAAAAAGATTTTATATTAGGTGCCTTTTTCTGTAGACTAGAAACATTAGAATCTTGGTTTCTAATCTTAGAGTTATAAGTATAGAATGCACCACTAACAAACTGAACATTTTGTTTTCTCTTTTTCAGATTTTTATCATTGAGATTTTTAACATGAAATTCAGAAGAGATCTTTTGTGCAACAGTTCTATTTTCATGTACATGGAATTTCTGACTGTTTTCAGCATGAACATGATCTTTAATCTTATGTACATTAACATGAAACATGGGAGCATGCACAAAATTATCAATTTTATGCCAACATTCCCTAGAATATGCCCAAATTTATGACATATGAAGCACTAAACTGGTTTGGCATATTTATGGAAATGTTAATCTCTATTCCAACAAAATTTGGTTAAATGACCAGGTTTATTACAATTAAAGCAAATGAGATCATTTCTTACCTGGTACTTACCTTGGCATGTATGCATTTGCTGGAATCTCCTTTTTCTGTGAGGAGACTTACCATGAGGAGAAGGAGGTATCTTTTGGTGGCTCTTGACATGATGTGGAGTTCGAGATTGCCTTGGAGTTGTCCTGACTTGTGAAGAAGGTAAAGGAATCCTGTACAATGGTTTTTGTTTTTCTATTTTCATTTTCTGGTTTCTCACAAAAACATGATTCTTCTTCTTAGCAGCATTTTTGACATTTTTCTCATTTTATTTTTGAATATTTTTCTGAACATGAACTTTCACTGATTTTTCATTAGAGATATCAGAGTTCTTGTTCACAGCAGCTTTAACAAATATTATTTTGATTTTATTTTCATTTTCTTTATTTTTCACAGAAGTAAGGCTTGTGTTTGTAGCATTTTTCAATTCATTTTGAAGCTTTTATTTTTCAACTTTTAATGCAACAACTTCTTTTTCTGAAATTTGAAATTTGTTTAACATGACATCCAAACCATTTTTCATCTTGTTCTTTTCATTTCAAATTGATCATTTGTTTTTCCAAATCAACAATTTTATTACTTAATTGCTACAGTCATTGTCTAATTGTTTGTCATACAACAAGCATTCAATCTTCCTTTTCAATTGATTGTATTTTTCCTTTATTTGATGATCATGAGCCATGTTGAAAATCTGTTTGTTTAACTGATCATTGTCAAATTTGAAGTTCTCATTAAGATCAATCAATTTTTCATTTTCATCTTTCAAATCAAGATTTTCAGATTCCAACTGATCATGATTTTTTTTAACTTGGACAACCCGTTTTCACAAATTTTGATTTTATCATTCAGACTTTCTTTTACAGAATTCAATTTCTGAACTTCAATTTTCAAATTCTCATTTTCTTCTGAAAGATCTTTATCATTGATCTAGAGCAATTCAAGTGTATTTTTCAATTTTTCACTTTCTTTGTGGCAATGTTTTAAAGTCTTTTTAAAATCTTTATTTTTAGTGATCAGCTTTGCATTAAGATTTTGTATCTTCTCACAGAATTCAATCAATTCAACATAAGACATGCCTTCATCTACATCAGAATCAGAATTAAAATACATAAATGCGTCTGGAATTGATTTACCTGACCTTGTGGACCCATTTGATCTCTTGTGTTCTGAAGAGGATGAAGATGCTCTGAGCTCACAGAATGTGCTATGAGAGCCAAAGTCTTTTGGATTGTTGATTTTTTGGATTCATTGAAGCTCTTCTTTGCCATTAAGTACTTGTGAATTTCTTTTGCTCCTTTTCTTTATAAGTCCTCTGAAAAATCCGATGAAAATGAGCTTGGGGATTTCTCTGAAATTATAACAGGAAATTCCTGCAGATTAAAGAAATTTGCCATTATACCAAAACTCAAAAGACTATTAGATCTAATCACAGTGAATCAGTGTAACAAGGAATTAGATCTAACAATTAGAGTGGTTAACCCGCTCTGATACCAATTGTTAGGATCAAAGCGATTAAGCACACAAAAAAATAGATCTGCTAAATCACAACTGATGAACAGAAAACCTGCTTTGATACCAATGTTAGGATCAGATTTTCGATAATGGCAAATCTAGAAGGGGGGTTGAATAGATTTGTAGCGGAAACTTAAGCAATTTAAAATTACTTCGAAATAAAGAATCTACTCAATTAAAACTCCTCTGATTTGATGCAATGTGTGTTATCAAGATGTGAGAAACACTTTATCAAATAGTGTAAGTGTCAAATATGTGATTAACGTGTGTGAACAAATTAATTAGTGTGTAGACAAAAACCCTATGCATGCATCTAGTGCAATACAATGCAAATCTTAAATCAAACCACAGTGCACAAGGGATTTTTAGGTGGTTTAGAGATCACATCCACCCCTCACACAGTGAGGCACACACTACTTAAAGAACTGAGTACAACACACACACGAGCACTCAGGCTCAGACACACACACATGCTAGATCAAGTTCACAGAAGATCAGATCCTCTAGTCTCGATCTGATCTACACACCATACACACATATTTGATCTATACACAAGCTTGCATAGATCACAAGCACACAGGATCACAAAGTCCACGTACTGATCCCCAATCAATACACACACACAGATACATGAATTGAGTTGAGAAAATGTGTGAGTGAGGAAAGACATATCCCTTTAAATATTGATCTGATCACCACGATCACAGATCCACAATGTTTCTTCCTCAATTCTGTTGCTGCTCCTCTCTCTTCTTCTTTTTCCTTCTTCTTCTTCTTCTTCTTGATCAGCACTGCTCTGCTTCAGGAGCTTCTGGATTGCGATTTCTTCTTCTTCTGTTGCTGCACTTCTTTCAGATTTGCTGCTTCTTGAGCACACCACTTCTTTCTCTAGAGCTTGACCTTCATTTCCACGTCCTCTATGTTGAAAGACTGGTCTGCAAATTCTGGAGATTGAGCAAGGCACTAGAGAGACCCCTTTTTGCCGCCAAAAACCTTTTCTGGGAATTGTATGGGCTGGCTTGCCTTTAGAGTACGGGGATCATGGGTATTTATAGTCCCATGTGTCCATGTGGACCCTTGGAGTGCGTGAGCACAAATATGTAGGCCAATTTCCTTGATTCCTAAGCAGCCACATGTCCAGACAAATTCCTATTTTTGAGCATTAGTCGAAGTGTGTCAACACACAGGCAAACTGTGTCGACACCACTGGCTACTGACTTCAGAACAGGCTTCTGGGAGGGACAGTGAGTGTCGACACACAAGCAGACTGTGTCGACACCACTGGCTACTGCTTCCTTCACTGTTTACTGAATTCATACACTGTATCGACACAACATCCACGTGTCGACACCACTGACTCTTTTATGCTCTGAATGTAGAGGGTGTGTCGACACACTTGACATCTTGTGTCGACACAACTTTGACAGAATTATGTGAACCTGTATATATGAAGTGTGAACCATCAAAACATGTCATTATCATCAAAATATGAAATATTAAGTATTAAAAACATGTTTTTCACTCATCATTGTAATATGTACAATGTGTCATCATCAAGATTAAATCAAAATCAAAGTATGAGTGTTTGGACATCATACACAACCAAATGTTGTAGTCATCATTAAAATCAAAGTATGAGTGTGTAGACATCATCAACATGAAGTTTTTTAGTCATTATCCAAATGAATACACAACTTAGCAATCTTCCACATATATACAATATGACATCATATTGTGTACAAAATGTCATCATCAAAACATATATGTTTAAAGTTGTGTGCTTAACATGATTGACCAGAATTATGTCATCATCAAAAAAGATTAAAGCAATGATAAAATCAATGAGTATGGTTATTTAAATAACCATTACTCAACACTATTGTGTGGATTTGACTGATTTTTTTATTTTTTATGATTATTTTGCAGAGTAAGCTGCGGTCCCAGCTAGGATGGGCCGTAGTCCAGGCAGTGTACCAGGGACTGACAGGCTTCCAGCGGACACGACTAGAGCAGATGGGGTTCGGCCCCTTCCTTAGGCTGGACGAGCTTACGCTAGACATGGCGTTAATCCAGGCCCTGAAGGAGAGATGGGACCCTGATTCCCACGCCTTCCTCCTCTCGTGGGGTCACATAATCCCCACATTAGAGGACGTGGCACGGATCACCGGCCTGAGGGTAGATTGCCAGGCGGTGATAGGGGTGACCTACACATGCTACCAGGAGCTGGTGGAGAGACTCCTGGGGTTGGAGTTGACGAGGGAGAGATCGTCCTTGCTATCGAGGACGAGGCTGCAGGCGAGCCTAGTAGTGGTGGATGCTCGCCACCAGACTAAAGAGGGCCAAGCGGAGTACATGGCCCGATTGACGGAGGATGCCAGGGCGACGCTGGCAGAGGAGGAGGGAGCAGCAGCTGTCACACCCCGATATTTAGCAGCGGAATAAATACCGGGGGATGTGGACGATACAAATAGGCGTATCACAGTTGAGTAACGCAGAGTCACAATTGAATATAATAATACATTTGAGGCTATATTTAGATCACCCAAAAGTATACTTTATTTCACCATTCAACTAGATACAACCTTACATAAGAAAGAACCAACTAAAGGGTCCATTATTCAAATAAAACTTCAAGAAAGTTTCACTATTACATAGACTACTCAAATATCTATTCCTAAACTGTCAACTACTCATATAGTGGGTGTTCATCACTCTTGCCCTGCCCTATCAGACTCCACTAGTTCTTCATCACTTCCTGAAAAAGGGCAGGATGATAGGGTGAGCGAACTAGCTCAGTAGGATTTACATCTCAATATTGTGCGGGCACTAATATACGTGATTAGCATTTTAATCAGGCAAGATATGAACATGTATATGATGACAATGCATGCAATACTAACAAATCGAATAGCAGAGTAGAACGGATATCATTTCAGATCTAAAGTCGAGTTGCATATATACAGTGGACAGATATTTCAAGAATAGAACCGTATCAAAAGAGATTGGCCATATTCAGACAGATATCATGCGTTCACATGATCAGACGTATCATATCAAATCATATCATATCAAATCAAATCAGACTTATCATATCAAACAAAGGCACATTCACACTAATCTTGCTTATTTGTTTGTGCTATGCCAAGCACCAGAAGTCCATACTCCCTTGGTTAATAAGTACGTTGGGGTGCTCCTCCCCAGGACTGGACCAGGCCCCTTTTTTTTGCACATGCATTGGATCAAATTTGGACCGGAGTCCCACGTTGTGCCGAACAAACAGATTCATATTATGGCCACAGAGTATCAATAACAAGCTCGTAGTAAAAGAAACATGATCATTCATAGAGTCAAGGTATGACAAATAGCTCAAGAGAACAAGGTAGGATAACGACGTATCTTATGTTTCATAATTCATTAATGTCTTGACATGAGGTTGTTTCTAAAGACAGATCATATGCAGAACATGTGCTCTCAATTTCCCCAAGGAGGGTGTGCCTATTCGTGCAAAAGTGTAAGTGATGAGTTACAGATCTTTCCCATCATGTATGCAATTAACAAATGATTATTTGAACACCGGGAAACATGAAACTATTGAAACTCATATACAATTATGACATTAACTCCACTAGCAAGTCTATACTAACATGTATTCATCCCCACATTCATATCATATTCTTATCTTATCAATTGACAATAAGCAAGATCACAAGATAATCCAATGGACAAAAGATCAATCACCATTACACATTAGAATCGTATTCATATCATTACTATTTTTCAATGGGTTGATTTATTTTAGGTCCAAGCATACCATATAACATCATGCACATGCTAGTCGACATCATGAAATAATCAGACCCAAATTATGTAATTTTTTTGTAAGGGTAGTGTCGACACAATGCTTCAAACACAAGACAAAATAATGCAAAATTGGTCAAGTAGTGTCGACACTAGATCAGGTAGTGTCGACACAGTGCTTCAAATACAAGGCAAAAAGGTCAAGTAGTGTCGACACTAGTTCAGGTAGTGTCGACACTAGAGATAGCTCCCAGAAAACCTTCTGGCCAATCTAGGACAGTGTGTCGACACTAGCTCAAGTAGTGTCGACACTAAAGGCCTTCCCAGAACACCTTTTGTGCTGTTTTGGGACAGTGTGTCGACACTAGGTCAAGTAGTGTCGACACTAGAGGCCCTCCCAGAACAAAACCCATAGGTCAAGTGTAACCCGGAAACATATCTCATGCAGTGGTTTACTTACCCCACTTATAACTCTCTAACGAATGACATTTAGATAAAACGTCCAACATGAAGATGACGCAGACAACTAGTAGAAAAACTTTGATGTTGGGAGTTTGATCAAATTCGGTCTTGAATCCCAAGGAAACATGTGAAGAACATAAAGCTAAGTGCAACCCGAAATCGTAGTATCATGCAGAGACTCTCTTACCATGCTCATAACTCTCTAACGAAAGACTTTTGGATAAAACATCCAACATAAAAGATGATTGCGACTTCAAGTGTAAGAACTTTCATGAATGAATTTTAGTCTAATTCGGTCTCGAATCATGTGCATAATAAGAAGAATGGGAAAAACCCTAACTGTGCGCGACTTAGGGAAAACTACGAATACGCAATGTATACTCCATGAAAACCAGTCAAACCAAGTGCAAATGAACCTAGACTCAAAGAACCACATGATGGTGTTGGTTTTCTTTACTCTTGGCTTGAGAAAACCTACCTTTATGAAGATCTAAGACCGGTCGATGTTCTGGGCGCAGCAGAGGATGAAGGGGAATGAAGCTCCGGTTCCCAGCCTTTCTCCTCCTTCTCTGATGCCCTAGCCCACCTCCAAACGACCCCAACTTGTTGCTAAACCTTCCCAAGAGTTTAAGGATGAGTTCTTATAGATTTAGGGTGTAGTTATGAGTCCTAACGGGACTAGAAAAGGAGCTGCGAATTCTGTTTCCCACTTCACATAAAATCTGGGATTCTCTTACCCAAAGGAGGTAGCAAAGGTTTAGGAAACCTCCTCTTAGAGTTGGGTCCGGTTTTAGCTTACCTGAATGACTAATCACCCTTATTTTAACCCTAAATTGCCCTCCCTAATCACTGCATAATTACATACACGAATTTCTGGGTATTTCTTGTCCCAATTTCTATCCTTGGGCCAGGTGTGCTCCATTAGCCCAATATTTTTAATGGGTTATTAATACATGATATTGGATATCTCTCCAATATGTTTATTTATTTATGGTTGGGTTATTTTTCCGTGTTAACAATTTTCCGACTTAGTTTCCTAATTCGGGTAACTTGGTCATGTGTGACGTACACTCGACCAATCAGATTTTTCGTTGCACGAATTCCTTCGTGGAACACTTAGGGACAATATTTGGGGTTTAGTTATAATTTTTACGGAATTTTCCGATATGTTTTCTCACGTACAATAGTGGTACGTAAGTTCTATCATTCTGATAATACGGAAGTTATTTATTTACTAATTTCATACTTGAATTTGTTCATGTGACATAAGTTGTTCATTGATCCAATTTCTTTTATGGACTATCCCCTCATATTGTTTGGAGTCCACCATAAATTTCTCATTTATACACCTAATAATGGGTTGTCCAACTTATTTCCTAATTACGATAAGAAGTCACACTAACTCTTAAATATATCCAAAATGACTTTTATTGACCCAAATTCTTGATGGATCATTAGAGGATATTATTTGAAGTCCATCTATGATTTTTATTTAATTTTCTAGCTCCTCTAGGTATGTGTGATAATGATTTCCCGACTTATTCCCCGATTACGACACTCAGTCGTAGAATGCCTTAAACTTAGACCATATGATTTTCCTTTGCATGAATTTCTCTGTGGGTCATTAGGGAGTATTATTTAGAGTTGAACTGTGGTTTTTATGAAATTTTCTAATGGGTTTTTGTATGTATGATAATGACACGTGCATTTTTGCTATTGCACAGATATCGAATTTATCATTTTCGATTTATTTTTAATTTTCAAATTACCGAATTTCCGGGGTGTTACAGCAGCGGACTGTGATTTGAGACACTTCTTGATCCTTGTGATAAGGAAGCTCATCTTGAGTACTCGAGGAGACCTAGTGAGTTGCAGGTGCCTACCCCTACTGGAGGACTTGACCCAGGTGGGTTATTATTCATGGGGTGCGGCCCTCCTAGCCCACGTCTTCGACAGCCTGGGTACCTCTGGTAGTGAGATAGGGGTAGCTGGCTTCTTCCCCCTCCTACAGGTACACTTCTTACTCTTACCCTTATTGCTTATCCTGCTTATTATAATTGACTGTGTTGCTGACCATCTTGGTTTGCAGGTGTGGGACTACTACTACCTCCCCTCGCTTGGCCGAGGAGTACCGAGAAGACCGAACGCTGTACCACTCCTGCAGCATTGGCGGTTTCACCACGACGAGCGGTCCCTGCATCTACAGGTGACCCTTCTCTAGGACGCCCTAGACACCGTCCCCTTCGGACATGTGAGTACCTCTCCACTTGCAACCCTCTTTTTCTTCTTATTGACAAGTGACTAATGAGTTTCTATATTTGATGTGCAGGTTGAGTGGACTCCCTATGTTGGGAATGAGGACGCCGACCAGTCGTGGGTGGAGCAGGGCCGCCCCTACTTCGGTAGGGAGATCTGGCTTCACACATGCAACACGGTGGTACCACTCCACCTGCGGCTGGTCGCGAGGACAATGGGGCTCCACTAGGTGGTGGTGGAGTTCCCGATTCAAAAGAGGCAATGGGAGAGACCGGGCCGCAGCTTTCGTGGCATCCAGCAAGTCACGGACTGGAGGGAGCGAGCTCGGGAGCAGCTCGCGGACTGGCAGCAGTGGAGCCGAGAGGTGACTTCCGAGGCCACCAGTGACGAGGACTACTTCCGTGCCTACGCACGGAGGTACGGGGCCCAGGTGTACAGGGGGACCTGACGCCCGGTGAGTGTTACTAACTTAGCTTTTTCTAGATTTTTTTAATCATTAATTCCTTAGCTAACTAGACCTATGTTTGCAGCTCGACCCTAAGGGCCGGATCGCCTCCCTCGAGGGCGTCCTCCACTCCACCATCCAGCAGAGGGACGACCTCCAACAGACCGTGACTGAGCTAGTGAGTGCTTTACTACTTCTCTCTCTTATTCTTAACTTCAGTTAACTAACTCTTGTGTTTTTTTCTTGTCGCGTGCTGAGCTGAAGCGGGCCCAGCAGATGGTGGGCGGTGCTTCCACCTCCCGAGACGAGCCTAGCCGCTTCGTGCTGGAGGGTCAGTTGGCAGCAGCAGTAGCACGGGCGGAGGAGGCCATGGGCCAGCTACGCGAGCGGGTGAGTTACTAATTTCATGTCCCTTGTACCTTGTTTCTCTTATTAACACATGTTTTGACTTGCAGAAGGCGGAGCTAAGGGATGCTTTAGCACGGACTGCTACGTTAGAGATGGAGATGGCAGAGCTGCGCCTACGCCCCCAGGCGGACGAGGCGATGGGACCACACCGAGAGGTGGACGAGCTCCGTTCGCAGCTGGGGACTGAGCGTCAGACCATCCTAGTGCTTACGGCAGAGATGAGGGGGCTGGAGAGAGCCCTATCGCTGGTCGGCCAGCAGGAGCGGTGCCCCTAGCGGCTCGGCGGGGCACTACCTGACTGGTTCCTCCGGACGACGGAGGAACGAGGAGGAGGGACGACGACGTGAGGGCGCGGACGAGGGGAGCACAACGGGACCGAGGGAGATGGCCCCTCCACCCTCTCGCCCACTTGAGGGTACAGGGGAGAGTGGTTGAGGACTTGTACTTTTTGCCTTTTTTGTTTATCATGTATTATGATGTGTAAATATGGAATGGAATAGAATGGAATCTTTTTTGGACAATGATGAGTGAGATATGAGTGCCACTTTCTTTCTTCTCCTGCGACCTATACACTTAGAAAAAACATGAAGACAAGTTAGATCCGTTCTTCGACTTAGCCCCTTGCCTTAAGCATGACAAATGACCAATCTTGATAAATGGTCAAGGGGCTAAGCCTTATTAAATAGGCGAAAAATACATAAGTAAATAAATGACATGCATGAATGGATGAGTAAAGTATTTTTGGGATTTTGAAAGCATTTGATTTTTATAGTTTTGAAATATTTGATTTTTTCTTTGAAATATTTGATTTTTTTTTTGTTTTGATTTTTTTGAAGTTTTGAATTATTTGATTTTTTTGAGTTTTGAAATATTTGATTTTTTAGAGTTTTGAAATATTTGATTTTTTGGAGTTTTGAAATATTTGATTTTTTTAGTTTTGAAATATTTGATTTTTTTGGAGTTTTGAAATATTTGATTTTTTTTGAAGTTTTGAAAGACGCCTAAAGCCGACGTTAGTCCTTCCTAAAATAAGACGGGCAAGACTGAAGGTACTCGCCCTTTTGGGCCACAACACATAGACCAATTCAAACCGTTGGTTAGGAGTCTTGGTCACTTCCCCATTTTGCCGAGGACTTTACTAAGGAAAGACGTGAGTTTAGGGGTGACATGCCATGGGCAGCTGCCCTTAGTTGATAGTGCGGCTACTTAGGCCATACCTAAAAGATGACCCGGTCTTATAGAGAGAAGTGGAAGACTATTTAAGGAAAGTCTAATGTAGGTTTAAGGATGTTGGATTCGGCTTCTTCCTGCAGCATACCCCTCAAAGATTGGGTATGTTGCGTAGGGACTTTGGGGTCTTTTTATGGATTTGGACTATCTGGGGCATGCGTACGACCGGGCTCATGAGTGTCCCGCAGGGACTTTGCCACTCTTTGTCATGCCCCTACGCTATCAGATGTTTTCCTTTCTTTCATTTGTTGCTTTGCTCTTGCTATTGTTATTTTGACCGTCCCTGTTTGAGACTTCCTCTTCTTAGGGTATGCTTAAGGTTGATGACCTCGCCCTTATGACCCTTGCCCCTACACTTCGACCGATTTGGGAGAGAATGACCATCGCATCACTTAAGCAGGCTTACATAGCTACAATATCTACTAAGTGCAGTCGCCCGGGCTTGTCGTGTGTGTGTGTGTTAGTCCTAACTTAGAGCAACCCTTGATGACTGGGGAAGGGACTTTGGACTCTTAACACGGGGTTATCCCTAATCTAAGTGTTGTGGCCTCACACCTATAGACCTAGGGATAGATTCTTTTGAGGTACAACCCATTCCACGGATGTGACATTTCCACGCCCTCGACATTGATTAGGCGGTAGGCATTTCCCAGATACACCTATTTTACAACGTACAGACCTTCCCAATTTGGTTGTAGCTTAGACCTTGGACCTCCGGGTTTGATAAAATGCATTTCAAGACCATATCGCCCTCTTGGAATTTTCGCTCAATTACCTTCTTTTGGAAAGACCTTGAGATTCGTCATTGATATGAGAGCACGTGATCGGCCGCCATTAGTCGCATTTCATCTAAAAGTTCCAATGGGACTAGCAATGCCTTTCGACGTTCGTCAAGATTAAGTTCCTTATCAAGTTGGACTCTTAGTGAAGGGATCAGGATCTCGTATGGGACTACTGCCTCTATCCCATAAATGAGAGCATATGGGGTCTGCCCCGTGGGAGTACGGACAGAGGTACGGTAAGCCCATAGAGCCTCTAATAGCTTTTCTGGCCAATCAGCGAATTTATGCGATTCACAAGTTTTCTTTAAGATTTTAAGAAGGGTTTTATTAGTTGTTTCAGCTTGGCCATTGCCTTATGGGTAATATGGAGATGAATGATGCAAAGTGATGTTGTATTTCTTACAGAGATCCTGAAGTTCTTGTGAGATGAATTGCGGCCCATTATCTGTGACGATGCTGCTTGGCACTCCAAACTGCGAGATGATATTCTTCATGATAAAGTGGCACACTGTGGATGCTTTGATTTCTGTGAACACTTCTATTTCTGCCCACTTGGTGTAATACTCAGTTGCTGCTAGGATGAAGGATTTTTATTTGGTTTGAGCATTAGGATCACCAAGGGGGCCAATAATATCAAAAGCCCACATGGAGAATGGCCAAGGTGTGGAGAGTGGATGAAGTGAGGATGAAGGAGTGTGAATTTTATCAACATGGAGTTGGCATTTGACACACCTACGGACATAGATGGCACAGTCTTCTTCTAGGGTTGGCCATAGTAGCCCTGCCTAATAATCTTCTTAGCAAGCATCTGACTGTTGACATGCCCTCCGCATTCACTAGCATGGGCTCCTTCTACCACTTTCCAAGCTTCGTCATCATTAAGACATATCAAAAGAACTCCATTAAGAGCCCGTCTGTACAAAACTTCTCTGACGACTGTGTACCTTAGGGCGGTCTTCTTATGGCCTTTCGATCCTCCAAGTTTGCCCCTTCGAGATATGACCCATCCTTACAGTACTACTCAATCTCAAAATAGCATGGCAATTCCTCTTCATCTAGGATCTCCTCGAGCTCAGCTAGCATGATCTGTTGCACTCCTCTCTTCCTAGCCCTTTCTTCTAAGGTTTTCTTAAGATTCTTGAACCAAGGACTTGGGGAGATGGAACATCAAGCCGTTGGAAGACAATTGTCTCGGTCCGATGGCTTAGAGGGAAGGATAGAGAAGAAGATAGTGATGCCAAGGCGTCAGCCAAGATGTTTAGTGAGCAAGGAGTGTGGAATTTGTGGACATCAAAAATAAGGTAGAATGTGAGCCCAATTGCACATCACAAATAGGCCCATTTATTGGCCCAAGGCAGGCCCAAAGAGAGCACCCCATGCAAGGGGTCATCTTAAGAGACCCCTCACCTCCTCACTACAAAAAGCTCTCTTGCGAAAGGGAAGCTTCTGGATGGAGTTACCTTTTTTGGGGGAGGGGCTGGCTGTGGCTTGCACAGCAAGGGAGCAAGGGAGAGGACAGAAAAGCCAAGAGAGAGGGGCTCCTTTTCTGGTTCCGGGGGTTCCTGCTCAGAAGAGAAGAGGAAGACGAGAGGGGGAGCAGCAACAACAAAAAAGAAGAAGGTTACTTGAGGCGGAAGGCATCCACCTGGGGTTTTCCTCCTCCCTCCTTCCCGAAGGCCCAGGCGGACAAAAAAAGGAGAGAAGTCTTCGCAGCAAGGTCTCCTTCTTGGTTTTAGAGGAGTGCTCTAAGAAATAGAAAAGGGGTGAGGGTGGTATCTAGTGTAGAAGACCCATCTTTTGCTGGGTTTATTTGCCATTTCTCGAATCCATATCTTGTTTTTCCTTGTCCTTTCATATGTGTTTTTCTCCCCTTTGTACATAGTTTTATGGAAACATGTGTTCGCTCGGTAAATGTTAAGGTTTGTGGGTTGAAGAGACATGTGTACTTAATAGCTTTTGTCTCTACGTGAAGGCATATCAATGATAGCATTGTTCTATATGCATATTTTAATCTTCTTATTCCTATCTACATGATGTGTCTTGTTTATTTTTTATTTTTTTTTAGAGCCAAAAGGGCCTGCTCCTCTAAATAGTGAAAGAGGTAATTTAATACCCCATTTCACTCAAAAGGAAGTCGGTACAAGGGAGTCATCGGGTATTGGTCAGCTTACCAGAAAGTGTATTTAATGATTTTCTCTCCTTTGTTTATCCCGTCTTCGTTCCTTTGATAAATTCCTGCAAAAATCCCGCTGCATAACAAGGATTTTCCTCCATTCTATCTGATTTGTGCTTGAATATAGCCTGTCGAGTCACTGCATTTCGAAATCCAAGCACAAAGGGTTAGGTAATATGATACCCATGCCCTGCTTAGGACTCAAATGAGATGTATTTGGCCCCAACATCGCGCCCGCATTGCATTTGTCCCATTTTCCGGGGGGGGGGGGGGGGGGGGGGGGGAATCACATAAGTTAAGAGATCTTGGTTGAAGGTTTGCTGCCGACTCACCTGGGCAGTGAGTTTTCGGCATTTTGGATCGATTGGTGTGGCATTTCGCCCATGTAAAAGGCTGAAATCAACCAAATTACACCTCAGTCCCCCCCCCCCCCCCCGTAAAAATTTTGTGCCGTCCCGACGTGATTTTGAGTGGCCGTCTGGTTGCAAATGGACAGTACTGCCTGGCCACCGACTCACCTAGGCAGCACCCATGTTTTAAATGGTTTGAGACCGATTGGCATAGCTTTTCGCTCATGTAAAAGGCTGAAATTGATCGGAACGTACCTCAGTCCTCCCCATAAAAATTCCGCGCCGTTCTGACGTGATTTGAGTGTCGTCCCTTTGCAAATGGACGTGTCAACTCACGTGGACAGCACTGCCTGGCTGCCGACTCACCTGGGCAGCACGCATGTTTTTAACAGTTTGAGACCGATCGGCACGGCTTTTCGCTCATGTAAAAGGCTGAAATTGACCGGGACGTACCTCAGTCCTCCCCATAAAAATTTCACGCCGCTCTGCCATGTTTTGAATGTCGTGCTGCCGACTCACGTAGGCAGAACTGCTTGCTGCCGACTCACATAGAAATGAGACTCTATGAGGCCTTGGGTTAGATAATATGATATCTATGCCTGAGTTCCTAGACTCAAACATTATTGGATCGTCAACCGGACTATCTTTGGTCTCGGTACTCATCAGTTCCCTCGTAGCCAAGCCTCGGGAATCGGAACCGTATGTCGTTTGGGTAGCACCGTGTATGGCCAACACCCCATTTTGGTACCATCTCCTTTGTGGTGGATGGATACCGCGAACTCCCCCACATCTCATGAGTCTAGGGGAAATGCTGACGAATTTTTCCCGCAAGTTTTATACCATTAAGTGCTTCTAGCTGGTGAATCGGTAAGGACTCAGTAGGTTGTCGACTCACTGAATTAGTGAAGAGACTTGAACCAGTGAGTCGGCAGGCCTCATATATGATGAGTCGGCAAGCCTTGGTTTATGAGAACGCTTGTTTTCGGTCCCGGTACTTGTCGGTTCCCTCGTAGCCACATCTCGGGAATCGGTACTGTGTGCCGTTTGGGTGACACCGTACGCGGCTAACACCTCTTTCTGGTGTCGTCTCCATCATGGTGGACGAGTACCGTGCCCTCCTCTTTCGCTATGAGTAAGGGGAAATGCTTTCGAATTTTCTCACGCATTCTTATGAGATCAAAAGACTTTATATGATTAAAATACTTCAAAAAACCATGTTGGCTAGGTGATTCAGCAACACTGCAGCAGCCTGCCGACTCACTGGTTCAGTAGGATACTACCGACTCACTTGAGATAGCAGTCTGCCGACTCAGCAGTCTGCCGACTCACTGGTTCAATAGGACCTTGCCGACTCAGCAGTCTTTCGACTCATGGTTGCAACTGGATCTACCAATTCACTTGACTTAGCAGTCTGCCGACTCAGCAACCTGCCGACTCAGCAGTCTGCTGACTCAACTGAGCCTGCCGACTCAGCAGTCTACCGACTCACCAGCATAACTATAACTATCATGTTTTAAATGAAATCAAGAGAACACAATTGGCATTAATTGACAAATATCAAATGAATAAATGAACAAAAGCCTCCAATAATTGTACAAAAGATGATAATAATCACAATGAGTCAAATGCTTTTCAATATACATTTCTCTTGTTGCTATTCCAGCTTCACTTCTGCATGAACTTCACACCTTTATCAAATGTTTCCATTTTAAGGCTGAGACTTTCTAATCTGGTGATTAATCAAGGGTTTTCTCTTAGAGAGATGTAATTAACGTCGTTGCATTTAGACAACGGCGGGATCTTGGTCCCGACCCGATCTCCATTTTCATTTGACGAAGTCAAACGGCGCGCACAATAGACCTAAAGCCCTTTGACTCTCGAAGGTAAAACACGTGTTGCCACTTCGGTGGCTGGCACGCCTGCGCTATGTAAATTGCCGATTCATCTCTCACTACAAGAAAAGGCGCATATAGAGACCGATTAGAGACCGAAATTTTCGGTCCCTATTCGGTCCCAAAATAGGGACCGAATAGAGACTGAAAATTTCAGTCCCAAAAATAGAGACCGAATAATTTCGGTCCCTATTCGGTCCCTAAATAGGGACCGAATAGGGACCGATAATATTCGGTCTCTATTTTTGGGACAGAATAATTTCGGTCCCCATTCGGTCCCTGAATAGGGACCGAATGGGGACCGACATTATTCGGTCTCTATTTTTTGGGACCGAATAATTTCGGTCTCTATTCGGTCCCTATTCAGGGACCGAATGGGGACCGAAATTATTTGGTCTCTATTTTTGAGACTGAATAATTTCGGTCCCTATTCGGTCCCTGACTGAAATTATTCGGTCTCTATATTTGGGACCGAATAATTTCGGTCCCTATGCGGTCCCTGAATAGGGATCGAATTCAGACTGCATTTTAGACTGAATTTTGGTAATGAAATTTAGTTCAAAATTACCATAATTATCATAAAAATATATTTATACCAAAAATGTGGATATTGAGAATTTTTTATGCATGGTTAATGAGGTAAATATGATTTATCTACTTTTAGGATAATTTATACTTGATAAATATTTTTTCAGGAAATTTTAAATAAAAATTACCATAAACTTGTTTACGTAAGATTTAACATGCATCTAAATGTGAACATGTGTAAGTAGTGGTAGGTATGTGTAAAAGTGTATATATTTATTAGTATATATATATATAGTGTGTGTGTGTTTGTGTTAATAAAAGAAAAGATAAAATAATGTCTAAAAGATTATTAGGTATACTACGTGTTTAGCTAATACTCAGTCTTAGCTAGGCAAGTGTTCTTGTGAATTGAAGGATTCTTATTCTTCTTCTTTTTTTTCTGACTGTGTTTTGGAAATAGTACTAGTAGTGTCAACACATCTATCCAGTAGTGTTGACCTATCTATCTAGTAGTGTCAGTTAACACTATCTATCCAGTAGTGTCAACACTATCTATGCAGTACTAGTGTTGACCTATCCGTACTCATGTGTCAACACTATCTATATATCCAGTAGTACTGTCACCATTATCTATCCAGTAGTGTTGACCGATTTATCCCTTATAGCGTCGACCTATCCCTTCTTAGTATCGACCAATATATACCTTGTAGAGAGTTGACACTTTCCTTCAGAGTATCAACACTCTCTTCTATTCAGGTTGACACACTCTCTGTAATTTTCAAATCAACTTATAACTCATGTCTCCAGTGACTTTCCTTCAGAGTATCAACACTCTCTTCTAATAGTGACCGAAATGATTCGGTCCCAATTCAGTCCCTATTCGTAGGGACTGAATTGGGACCAACTCAGTTCGGTCCCTAAATAGGGACCAAAAATTCGGTCCCTATTCGGTCCCTAAAATAGGGACCGAATAGGGACTGGCTCTGTTCAGTCCTAAATAGGGACCGAATATTCGGTCCCTATTCGGTCTCTATTTTAGGGACCGAACTGGGACCGAATACGTTCGGTCCCTAAATAGGGACCGATCTTATTCAGTCCCTATTCGGTCCCTATTTAGTGACCGAATAGGGACCGAATTTAGTCGGTCACAGATTTGTGACCAGAAGTTTTTGACCGACAAATTCGGTCACTATTTGGTCCCTATTCGGTCTCTGAGCTGTTTAGGGACCGAATAGAGACCGAATATTTCGGTCTCTATTTTCGATTTTTCTTGTAGTGTCTCGTCACTATCGCTTGAGTAGCATTCGACGAGACTTGGATTAGTAATACGCATCCATGAGAAAACATGAGAAACATGATAAAAAGAACCAAAAGATTTGAGATTTTCACAAATCTATTTCCACAGCGTGGCACGGCTAGTGGGACCAAACTTCCCTTCATCTCTTCACCAGAATAGAAAGCCATGTGGCCTTTATACTCGATACTAACTATCGTTTTGAATTAACTGACAGGGTACTAACAGAACAATGACTGGACTACGCTTCGGTCCCCTGGTCGTCCAAGATCATGCACGGTACGACTATCTCGCCATGTCGACTTGATTCGGAAGCTTTCCTCCGGTCGTGGAGTTCCCCAACTTCTTGGGGGTCGCATTCGTCGACATCCTACACCCGGAAGCCGAAAAAGAAGCTGAAATAGAAGCCAAAGCTGAAGCTGAGCATAAAGTTGAAATCAATGAGACCACTGAAAAGCTGAGTTGTCACGTTCACCACTTGGAGCATGGCAACCATAACAAGAACAAAGGGAAAAGAACCAATGGATATCCTTAACAAACAAGGGAGGTTGAGAACATTGTCACTCGCCGTGCACAAGTTTCTAACTCAAGGAAAAGTGTGCGGATTAGAGACCTGAGAATTCACCTGCAAGCCAAGAGAACTGAAGCTATACCAGAGCAAGTGACACCAACAGTACCTGTAAGGAACCCTTTTCAAGCCTTAACAGGTAAAAGAGAAATGTTCAGCACCTTTAGGGGCAAGCTACCCCCAAAGTCGGTCAAATTCAAACACGTTTGGAGACCCAAGAGGATGCAAAAATCCAAGGTGGAAGAAGCTACGCTAAGAGAAGAAGCGCCAAAAGAAACAACTACTGTGGAGGTCCCCAGCTATTAGAAGCCGCCCAGAGGCTTCAAGGCCAGGGTCCGATAGGGAGGGGCATGTGCCTATGCCCGCTTCCATGACAAGAGAATGGAGTTGCGACAATCTTCGCACATCCCAGTTATTCGGGAGAACCAACCAGTGCCCTCTGTCTTGGCCGCGTGCCGCCACCAACAAGAAAGGACACGAAGGCCACGTGATCACATCCTTGGCCTTGCAACCTCTCCGTTGCAGCGAGAAAGATCACTAAGAGCTATGGAAACCTCTCAAGCCGAAGTTGAAAGTAGTTCGGGAGAAAATGATGTGCCTTGTGAGCACATTCACACTCGGCCTGAAAAGATTACGCCGAGAATATCTGTTTTCAAGAGATTGTCCTTTCCCTCCCGAAGGGTCGAAAGAGACCAAAACGGGAACATCAAAATCTTTGCATGCCACATGGCAGGTGTAGGGAGCCGCTATGGGGCTCTGCTAACCAGCAACCGAGAGCTAGCGGAACTGGCAGAAAGACCTGGTGCCGTGACCAGGAGAAGAGCAGCGGCAGTAGTCTTAGCAGCCGCATATGGAAATGTTGATACACCTACAATGCAAATGACGGCGGTCAGTGCCAATGTGGTCACCGCCCAGGGCAGTGGGGGCAACGATGAGATTCCCCCGCCACCACCACCAGAAATGACTCCTGGGGGCACATTACGGGAGATTCCTCTTATAGCACCCCTAGATCCAACTGTCCTGGAGCTGCTGCAACAGTACCAAGCCGAAATTGAAGCACTTAAATGGAAGATTAAAGGTAAAGAGACTGAGGGACATGCATCCCGAGAAGCTAAGGGCTCAGGGGAGACTCCTCAAGGGACTTTAGGGTCAATCGAGGCTTCGGCCCAGTGCACTGTCATGCGACCAGTCAATGAACAACCACAACAGTCACCTGTGGCTACGGCTCAGTAGCCACGTCCGCAGGCTCAATACCAGCTCCTGCTGCCGCAGTTCTTCCAGCAGCAGCAGCAACCATATCAGCCGCTACAAGCCTATTCTACGCAGTAACAGTCATTGCCTGCTCATGCTCATGAGCAGCAACTTGAAAACCAAGAGCCGCCCCCGGTGTCACCGGTGGCCATCATCAACACTCCTAGCAATCAACCAGCCCACTTCTATCCTCAACAAGTGGACCCTGCCACCATCAGCAAGCTAATGGTGGAACAGATGATCGAAATGAAGCTCGCCGAACGGGGAGACGGAGAGCATATGGCTTTTAATGTGTACAGGGTGCCTTACCCTGCACATAATGCTGTGAATAGACTGCCTCTAGGCATTACCAAGCCTCCGAAGTTTGATAAGTTCAACAGGCGAGGATCGCCAAAAGAGCATATAGCCTATTACATCAATGTGATGGGGGACCTGGCAGCCGATGAATCGGACCTGTTGAAGGTCTTCGACTCCTCCTTAACAGACCTGGCATTTGAGTGGTACTCTAGTCTGCCAGTAGGGTCCATATCTGATTGGACCGATATGCAAAAGAAATTCAGGGAGAGATTCTATATTGCTGAGAGGGAGGTCACAGGGGCTGAGCTCTATGCAACCAAATAGAAAATGACGAATCAGCACTAGACTACATCCAGCGATGGAGGAACCTAAGTATGAGATGCAAGCGGCCTCCCCATCAAGAAGATGCAGTTCAAATCTGCAAGCAAAGTCTGAGAAGAGAACTACTGGAAAAGATGATCAGAATGGAGATCCGATCATTCGACAGGCTAAACAGTGCGGTGGCAGAAGTAGAAGCCTTCTTGGTAAAATACCCCACCAACTCATTTACAAGACAGAAGAGCAAGCCGGCGGATAAGAAGCCTGCTGCGAAGGAGGTGCACGCGGTGGACCTCAAAACTTTTGAGAAGCAAAGAGATGGGGGCAAGGTAGTGGCCGGATCTTCTGACAATAAATCTGAACCACAGAGAAAGGTTATCCCTTTCCAAGACAAGATGAGGAAGCCGTACTCCTTCCCCGAAGAAAAGACCAAGACGCTGTTTGATTAAGGTATCAAATACAACAAGATCACCCTTCCAACACCTAAGAGACTCGACCAGGCTGCAAAGAAGGACGACCCCCGGTACTGTTTGTACCACCAAATCCTGGGGCATCCTTTGGAACACTGCTATGTTTTCAAAAACATTATGGAGTCTTTGATCAAGAAGGGGGAATTTCAAATGGGGGATTACAAGGTCGATCCACCTCAGCCACATGAACTCCCTGCTCGGCAACCTGCAATCACATGATCTCTCTATATTAGCAATTGTCGGAAGAGATCTCCGAGGCCAGAATGGAGAAAACATATGAAAACCTTATCCTTACCCCAATCAAGGAGCAGGAGGAGTGGCAAAAAGTACCCAACAAAGCAAAGAAGAGACCAGAAAAGAAACCAGCTCCTAAAGTTCATATTCGGGGTGTGACACCTCAACCGCCTGTGCCAATTGTCACCCCGGTATGGTATCCAATAGAACCAAGGGTTGTCATTCAAAGAAACCCTGGAAATAGAAGGCGTCGAATGCCTCTACCACTATACAGAGGGGGCAACCCTTCGCTTGAGCACTTGCAAGCACTAATTGATGAACTAGATGAATATGAGAAGCCGGACAGGCACCCCGTTCGACTACAAGAGTATGTGCCATGGGAGGAGCTCGAGAAGCTGACCCTTGAGGCATCTACCGAACAAGAGACACTTCAGCCCCAAGAAGGCTTGTTCTGGGGGAAAGAGGCTACAACACCCAAGCAAAAGAAAAATAAAAGAAGACCAAGGAAAAAGAAAGCGGTTGTAGCGCTTTCGTGCAACACCATCTCCTCTTTGTTGGGTTTGGTGGAGCACCATAAAGAAGAGGAATTCTATCCTACCCCTACTGATGTCAATCAGGTTGGGGCCTCAGGGACCGAGTTTATAACAAGGTCCGGAAGGAAATGGGGACGTCCTTCTCCAACCAATCAAATATCATCTTCCGGTGGGAGCCCTCCTATAAAATCCCGGAACCTGAAATTCAAGGGGTGCAAGTTCCACCTCCTATGGGGCTCTATCCTAATGAAGAGGTTGGGGGCATGGTCCCATCCTTTGCTGAATTTTTGGCAGCATAAGAGCAAACCAAAACGCTGCCTAAACCTCCAACAGCTCAAGAGAAAGCCAGCAACCAGCAAAGCGGTCCGATCATTGGGCTCCAGGCTGGAACGGGCATAAATGACAGAGAAGTTGAAGCTAGATGATGTCATAGCAGAAGACAGAATCATCAAGCTGGTGAAGAAAATCCCTACACAATTCAGTGTTTGGGAAATCCTATCATTGAGTGAAGAGGCCAGGAAGGCGCTGATCACAACCCTGGAAACTTCAAAACAATATGAGACCAGCCTCGCAGAAATGCAGGTAGCGGCCGCCATCGTCAATGCGGCATCCATCACATTCACCTCGGAGGACATGCTCCTCCCCATGGCTACCCACAACAGACCACTGTACATGAGGGGGCAATTGAATGGGCTGCCTCTGAATAGAATTCTGGTAGATCTTGGAGTAGCGGTCAACATCCTGCCGTATAAGATCTACCAGAAATATCATTTCAATGTGCACCTCACTCATGGTTTTCATAGGGGCCTACCTCAACTACCTTCCAAATTCCATAGTTTTGGGCTCTAAGGAAGACTTGCATTCTATTCTTCCAATAGGAATAGTCAGTCCCATTGAAGAAGGGTGGCCTATTGATGGAGTGGCCTTCAGCAATGAAACCTCTAGAATCCATTGAATCAAAAAGAGATGCAATTAAGGAAACACTCAACAAATAAGCAAGTGAAACACACAAAACAAATAGAAACACTCAGATCAAATCAGATCAGATATGAACCCGCTCTGATACCAATTGTAGGATCGAAAAGGGATGGACCAGATCTAGAAGGGGGGGGGGGGTTGAATAGATCTAGGCCAAATACTGCGGAAGCTTAGCCAATTTTAAAGATGCTTTGAATCAGAGACAATTTAGAAAAGCAATTCACAGATATGATTAGTGATTGTGTGAATTAAGTGATTAAAGTGTGTGATCAAGTTGATTAGAAGTGAAATCAAAAATCCTATGCATACATCTAACGCAAAGTAAAGTTAAATCACAGATCAAACCACTGCACAGAGATTTTTAGGTGGTTCGAAAATCACACCATGTGATTCCTACATCCACCCCTCACACAGTGAGGCTCCACTATTCAACTTGAATACACCACACACTGGAGCTTGACAACTCCAACACACTGAGTTCACAAACTCACACACAACCTCTAGAGCAAGACTACTCTAGAAACCTGAGCACAACTGCTCAACCACAACCTGAGTGCGATGACTCAACACAATTGAGCACAAAGGCTCACAACCAACTTGCTAGATCAAAACAACAAGATCCAGATCCTCTAGCAATGATCTGATCCATAAAGAGTTCATTCAAGGAGACTAGTGCAACAAATCATGCACAATCTCAAGAATGACTCAGAAGAACTAAGGGGAATTGAGGAGTTGTATGTAAAATCCTTGTTCTTCAGATGAACTTCGTAGAAGACTGAATTGAGAAGATGCTTGAACTCTTGAAGTCCCTGGGCGATGCTCTGCAATTTGTGCCTCTGGATCTTCCTTGAACTCTTTTCAATTGGCTGCTTCTACTCGATCTGCTCCCTTGGAAGTGATCTCACTTCATCTTCATGGATCAATCTTCACTTCTTGTGCTTGCAAGGATGGGAATTGGCTTGAAGCAACACAAGGAGAGCAAGAACGGGGAGGAGACCTCTGTCTTGCTGCCAAAGAAACTTTTCTGGAAGGCTCTGAGGTGTTCACTTGGTTGGATGGCCAATAGGAGGGTATTTATAGCCAAATGTTTCCAAAAGTACCCTTGGGGTGCGTGGGCACATGATCCAAGGCCGATCCACAAGATCCCTAGAGTGTCACGTGTCCAGGTGGGACTTAAAGTGAAAAAGTTTCCGGAGTGTGTCGACCTGACCATGGAGTGTGTCAACACATTGTCCCATTTCTGCAAAACTGGCCCTCTGGGAGAGGTCACTAGTGTTGACACTGCCTGGGACTGTGTCGACACACGACCATTTCTTCATGACTTTGCCTTAGGGTTTGATACCCTGTGTCGACACCAGTAGTGGGTGTGTCGACACTACCCTTGCAAGAAATGTATGTCCCTGAGAAATAAACACATAAATCATTAGTCCAATGTATTATCATGAATATATATGACAAAATGTGTTTGGAAACATGCTTTTTGAATATTGTTATAACATGTGTGATATATCTAACATGTTCCATTCATTGTGCATTAAAATCTCAACTTGTCATCATCAAAATTATGAGGGAAATGTATTAAATTCACACTCAACCCAACAATCTCCCCCTTTTTATGATGGCAACATTAAGTCCACATGAAGGTTTGAATTTTCAATGAAATGTGATTTTAAGCCATTTATTCACACAATATTCAATCACATACATACTGAAAGACAATGAGCACATGTTTTAGCATTTTCATTTATATTCATCAAAGGCCATTGAGCACATTTTAGCAACATTTGACAATTTTGCACAATTAAGTACACAATGTTACTGACAACCAAATCTTTTCATTAATGGCCAAAAAACCATACAAGGTTTGACATTTACAATCATCCATTCATTGACATTCATAGACAATCATTCATTCATTGACATTCATAGACAATAATTCATTCCAAGGATTTTCAGTCACATTCAAAACAAGTATTCCATTCCTTCTCATTTACATAGATATTCAATTACATTCCAAAACAAGTGTTTTTCTTCTCCCCCTTTGACATCATCAAAAGATAAAATACATCAAGCAGGTGGAGGAGGAGGAGGAAGAGGAAAAAGGATGGACTCAATGGTCTTCAGCCTTGACTCCATTGTGCAAGGTTGGATCTGAGTTGAGTTTGCATTGTGACAGCCTTGTGTGTAGCAACTCTTCAAACCTTTGACTGTTTTCATACTTTGGACTGAAAGGTAGACAAGTCAGCTGAAATTGGCTGTGAACCTGAAGAAGAGCTTGCAAATCCATGTCTGTTGATATCTCTGAGCTCCTTCTTAAGAGTAGACATCTCATTGTCTATGTGAGCTGATGGGTTCTTCATGCCTTCCAAATCATCAACCATGTGAGCAAATGAAAGTCTTGTCTTTGAAATCTGAGACACTGCTTCCTGACTGTTGAATAAATTCTTCTGAGAATTTACTAATATCCCTTCAAGGACCTTTTCCAGCGTGTCCTGATGTTCCTTTAACTGAAGGGATGCATCACCTAAAGTGCCAATTAGCCTGTTAAATCTTTGGGTGGCATGATCTGTTGCTTCTTTCTGCTTAATGAACTGACCATTCACTGAATTCTCCAACCTTTGAATTCTGAGCTTAAAACTCTCTGACATCTGGAGGATGGAAGAGGTGATGGTATCAAACTTGTCATTCAAAAAAGAATATAGCTCTGGTGGAACAGAAGGTCCACCAGTGGAAGCAGAGGCAGATGCTTGGTAATGAGGAGTGAAAGAAGAATTTCCACATCAGGGAGATGTGGTGAAGAGGCTTGAAATTGAGGTGTAAGAAAACATCCTGGGGTATAGGTGCTCCAATCTCATTTGGAGGCTAGTCCTCTTGATCATGTGGAGATTGGGCAACCTCAGGAGGTGGTTCTACAATCTCAGGAACCACTGGGGCTTCAACAACTACAGGACCTCTTCTTACTTGATCACCTTCAAGTCTGAATCCCATGAACTTTTGCAAATGCTTGAAGCAATAGATGTTGGACTTAGGGATTGACTGGGCTTGCTCATTCTCAAAAGAAACTCCAAAATGCTAAAAACTGGTGTGAGATGAGCTGCATAAGGAAGGGATCTATGTAGATCTTTCCTTGTAGTCTCTGACATTATCTGGTACATAATCACATGCAAATTGATCTTTATGTCTTTCTTCATGCAGTAAAGGATGAATCTCTGGATATCTGTAAGCTTGTCCCTTCCACCACCTTGAGGTGTGATAATGGTGGTGAGAATGTGATGGATCAGTCTCAAGACAGGTGGGAAGGTGTCGGTGTTAAACCTGGTGACATAAGTCTGTTTGGGGTCAGACTTATCAGCTGGGAGTCCAGTCAACAAAGAATAAGCCTCATGAAGGTCAAATTCAAATTCATGGTAGTCAGCACCTTCATCAGGAATTCTAAACAATGTCGCAGCCAACTCAGTAGGCAAATCTATCAATACACCTTTGACCTCAGATTGGTAACCCTCAGGTGTACATTCCAAATTCAAGTAGAACTCTTGAACAAGTCTGGGATATATGGTCCTGAATTCAGATATGAATGGCAGCCAAGTCTGAAAACTGAAGTATTGAAAGACTTCTAGGAAGGCAGTGGCTAAGTCATTGTCGACTAAATCCATAGCTCTAGGCTTTAGGATAGATTTCCCTTTACTAGCCAACTTTGAAGGGGTTGCCTCAGAGGGCTGAGATGACCCAGATGAAGTTGAGGAAGATTCTGCAGAAGCTTCAGAAGAGTCCAAATCTTCCTCCTAGGGTGTGCAGATCCCCTTTGGGAAGGACCTCTACTGGAAGAGGATGCCCTACCTCTCTTTGATGGTGTAGGAGATGCTGAAGAACCCCCTGGCTACGCAACAGGATCATGTCGACGCTTGCTTCTCCTTTCTGTGGGTTGTTCTTCCACTGCAATAGGTCTGGCGGTTGCCCTAGACCGAGCACCACGGCGGGGCATCTGCTTGGGAGCCATGGTAGCAGGAGAAGAAGGATGAACAGGGTATGGAGGAAATGGGGGAAAGAGAATGGAGACAGAGAAGGATGTGATGAGGGAAGGAAATGAAAACTCTTGCCGTTTTCAAAGGCAAATGGCGGCCATAGGGTCGACCTGGGAAGAAAAAGGGGTTTTGGGGTATAATAGCCCGCAGGAATACCAAGCCCCAAACGGTGCCCAAGATGAGAACCTCCTGGAACAACCTATGTGTCGACACAAGACATGGGTGTGTCGACCTGGGCTTGGACTGTGTCGACACAGGAGTGTGGATGTGTCGACCTGGCCTGAAGAAGTTTTGAAGTTTTGAGCATAAGGAAAATTTGTAAAATTTTGGGAAATCATAATCATGATGAAATATGGATGGAATCAACGTGACAAGGATTTTTAAGAGATCAAAAAAATTCATTTGTCATATTTTTACAAAAATCCAACAAACTTCAAGTTTTACACAACAACCTACAGGATATTTTCATTAATTGAATTGAACCATTAAAATGATAGTTTGAGTGATATAGAACATTCAATAGCCAATAACAAACTACCATAATCTCCAAATCCAAAGAAATAGAAATGTCTTTTAGATTGAAATCACTTGTGATGAAGTTAAACAACTTTGAGCACACTGATGGAAGACAAGGATGTTGATTTTAAGTACTTCTCCTTGGACATATTTTTTTTTTAAATCAAACTATCAAATGTGGTAAATCTTTTTCACTCAAGAACTAATGTTTTTACACACCATAGTCCCTGGTTACTAAAGATTTACCCATTATCCAGTTACAAGGGGTAAATGACAACCTTTTGACATGAAAATATACGTTTATCAGACGCCAATATTTCCAGTTACTCAATCATCATCAAAATGTATATATCATTTTTTTTGAACCCCTTTGAACAGAGATAGCAATAATACCTCATGACATACATGACACTTCATTCATTGTGAAGGTTTGTAGTTTCTCAGCATTTGTGCCATTGCTCTGTTGAATAATAAATGGAAGGAGAATTTTATAAAATTGAGATCATTTATATCTCACATCAGTTGCAAAGAAGGTGTTTAAATTCAAAGCACACATGATTCTTCAGTCTTGGAAAGAGATTTAAATTTCTGTAGTTTTGAAGAGTATAATTGAGAGTTGACTGCAAAAATGTAGTAGATCAATCAAAAAGTCATTTTGAGGTTCTAGTCAAACTTAATGAACACATCATGAGAGGAAGTTGATATAACCCAAGAGGAATCTTGAATTTTGTAAAAGAATGAGTAGTGAATTCATAGCTCCCTATGAAATGATGATTCCAAAAATTTTCATCAGAATAAAGATAAGCAAGAAATGGGAAAACTGAAATGTTTCTTTTTGAAGAACAAAAGCTCTCCCTCAACAATTGCATATTTAATTCTTGATACTTGGCGGAGACATATACTCTCGCATAGTGAAAGTGTCCAGACAAGCAAAACTTGTCCTTCTTCAAATCACCATTTGATATACCAAGAATTTCAACACAATGTGAGTTGAAGAATTTATTAACAAAAAGAAATGGAAGTTGATTTGAGAGAGATGTGAACAACATGAATCAAGGAAGCAAAGAAGAATGATGAAACAGTAACTCCCCCTCAGAACATGCCTAAACACTTAGCCCAAAGAGAGTTATCAAGAAGATGGACATTTGCAAAGACCAAGCTCTCTCCTCAAGGATGAAAATCTGCTGTCAGGAAGAGGTTTAGTGAAGATATCAGCAATTTGTTTTTCAGTTTCAATAAAGAGGAGTTCAAAAGATTTCTTTGCTACCTCATCTCTCAAGAAATGATGCCTAATTTCAATGTGTTTTGTTCTAGAATGTTGAATTGGGTTTTTAGACAGATTTATGGCACTTGTGTTATCACAAAGAATGGGAACACAACCTAACTCTTGGTTATAATCAAGAAGTTGATGTTTCACCCAAAGAATTTGAGTGCCACATCGACCAGCTGCAACATACTCAGCCTCTGCAATTGATAGAGCAACTGAGTGTTGCTTTTTTAAAGCCCAAGAGATTAGGCAGCCACCTAAGTACAAACACAAGCCACTTGTGCTTTTCTATCAAGTTTACACCCAGCATAATCAGCATCACAATAGGCAATCAAATCTAATTTACAACCAGCAGGATACCAAATACCAAGATCACATATTCCAACAAGATATTTGAAAATTCTTTTAACAGCTAACATGTGACTTTCTTTAGGATTTGCTTGAAATCTAGCACACAAGCATACACTGAATTGAATATCTGGTCTAGAAGTGGTGAGATAGAGTAGAGAACCAATCATACCTCTGTATGTCTTTGGGTCTACTAACTTACCAAGTGAATCTTCTTTTAGTTTCACATTAATTGCAATGGGTGTGCTTGAGTGCTTGAGGTTCTGGAAGTCAAACCTTTTGAGAAGTTCTTTGACATATTTGGTTTGGCTTATGAAGATTCCCTCATGGTTTGGTTAACCTGCAATCCCAAGAAAAATTGTAAGTCTCCCATCAAGCTCATTTCAAATTCAGTTTTCATTTGATTTGCAAATTCAGTGCACAGGCTCTTATTGGTGGATCCAAAAATTATGTCATCAACATAAATTTGGACTGCAATTATTTGTTTATTTACAGTTTTTGTGAACAAAGTTTGATCAACATTACCTCTAGAGTATCCTTTTCAAGCAGAAAAGAGCTCAAACGGTCATACCAAGCTCTTGGAGCTTGCTTAAGACCATAGAGAGCCTTATGAAGCTTAAAAACATGATTAGGATATTTTTCATTTTCAAAGCCTGGAGGTTGTTCAACAAAATTATTTTCTTTTATGTATCCATTCAAAAATGCACTCTTGACATCCATTTGATAAACTTTAAACTTCAATGAAGATGCAAAAGCAAGGAAAATTCTTACAGCTTCTAGTCTAGCTACAGGGGCATATGACTCTTCAAAATCAATTCCAAATTCTTGGTTGTACCCCTTTGCAATCAGTCTAGCTTTATTCCTTATGACTTGACCATTTTCATTCAATTTATTTCTGAATACCCATCTAGTGCCAATGACAGATTGGTCACTAGGTCTAGGTACTAATTCCCACACTTGATTTCTTTCAAATTGATGAAGTTCATCATGCATTGCATTTATCCAGTCTGAATTCATTAGAGCTTCATCAATTGATTTTGGTTCAACTTGGGAAATTAGTGCTAGTGGGTCTTCATGAATTGCATTCAAGAATGATGATCTAGTTCTTACCCTATCATGTACATTACCAACAACATTTTCTATTGGGTGATCTCTCAAAATTCTGTGTTCAGGAATTACCTGTTGAGGTGCATTTAAATTTGGAACAACATTACCTGATCCACTTGGAGTAGGTGAGTGATTGTTCAAATTTTCACCAATGTCTTCATTCTCCTCAACAGTTGGTGAAGAATCAACAATGAAGTCATCCTCTTCATTATCTTGACAGTCCCTGCAAGATTTAGAATAGTGAGTTGAAATGGAATTTTCATCAAAGTAACATGTGGAGATTCTTCAACAGTTTTGTTTTTGAGAGAGTAAACTCTAAAAGCTCTTGAAATTTCAGAATAGCCAAGAAAAATGGCTTCATGACTTTTAGCATCAAACTTGTCAAGCTTTCTTTATTGTTGTTATGCACAAAACATTTACACCCAAAGACTTTGAAGTAAGACAAAGTTGGCTTTTTGTTTTTCAACAACTCATAAGGGGTTTTTCTGATTTTTGGTCTGACCAATGCTCTATTGAGAATATGATTTGCTGTATTTACAACTTCAGCCCAGAAGGATTTGGGCAATTTGCTTTCCAAGAGCATGGATCTTGCCATTTCCACAAGTGTTCTATTCTTTCTTTCCACAACTCCATTTTGTTCTGGAGTTTTTGGTGAAGAAAACTTATGAAATATGTGAAGTTCAACACATAAATCAGAGAAAGATTTGTTTTCAAATTCACCCCCATGATCGATCAAAATATTTTTGATTTTATAAGGAAAACTTGTTAAGACAGTGGTAAAGAGATTCATGAATTCAAGGCAAGCATCACTTTTGTGGGATAAAAAGATAACCCACGTAAATCTAGTAAAATCATCAATAATGGCAAAACCATATCTTTTGCCACTCAGACTTAGAATTCTTGTTGGGCCAAAGAGGTCGATATGAAGCAATTCTAGTGGCTTAGATGTGAGTACATCATTGAAGGTTTTAAAAGATTTTCTGGTTTGTTTTCCTTGGGCACAAATCCCACAAACTTGATTTTCTACATTTGAAAAAGATTCAGGAAGACCTTTAACCAAGTTCAGCCTTAACAGTTTATTTATTGTTCTGAAACTTGCATGACCAAGTCTTTTGTGCCAAGTCCATGCAATTCATTTTTATTTGCAACAAGACAAATGTTTTCAGAAAAGTTTTTATCAAGGTTGATCATGTAAACATTGTTTTCTCTTTTTCCAAAAAATTTATTTTATCAGTTGAAGAGTCAATTATTCTGTAAAAATCTGATTCAAACACAACTTTGTGACCTTTGTCACATAGTTGGCTAATGCTCAGCAAATTATAATTCAGACCATCAACTAATAAACATTATCAACTGAGTTTGAGGAAGATTGACCAACCTTTCCAGATCCAATGATTTTTCCTTTATTTTTACCTCCAAAAGTGACAGAACCTCCCTCTTTTCAATCAGGAATGAGAACTTAGCTTTATCCTGTCATGTGTCGTGAACACCCACTATCAAGAAACCACACATTTGAGTTGGGTGCACGACCTTCCTGCAAAATTAATCAGTGGAGAGAAGATTTTGGTACCCAAACATTGTTGGGACCATCAGATTGTTTGAACATTGACAACAAATCTTTTCTAATCCAAATCTGACTTGTTTTCTGCTTTTGTTTTATTTCAGTGGTGTTTTTTTGCCTTTTTCAATTTATCCTTCCCTTTTGGACTAAAAACACCAGTGTTCTTTTTCTCATTAGGATGGGAGTTTTGCATTTGGACATGATTGTTCATTTGTGGAGGTCCAAACCATGGATTTTGTTGGTACATTGAAAAGTTTGAATAAAAGAATTGAGGATGGTACCAAAAAGGATTGTGATACCATTGGTTCCAAGAATTGGTCCAATCAGCTTGATGTGCTGTCTTGGAAGTCCAAGGTTTATCATGAATGTTTTCTTTGTGTTTTTCTTATTTTTCAAGTTTTTTTTGATTTTTTGGTTGACTGGTTGGTGGTTTTTGAGATTGAGCAGGTCGACCTATCCTTGACTGGTGTCGACTCAACAGTCATAGATTTCATCTTTTGTGACTGGTGTCGACCTGTCAGGTGAGTGTGTCGACCTGTTTGGTTTCTCTTTGTTCTGGTTTTTCAAGGTTTTTGTTGTGTTGTTTGACACTTGCTTGTTTTTGTTTTTCTCAGGACTAGGACTTTTGACAAATTTTATTAAAGGTGCTTTTCCTTCATTTCACCAGATTTGTCTTTCTTGGATTTTTGTGTGGAAAATCCTAGCCCATGTGTTGCAGATTTCATTCTTGTTCCTAACAAAGCATCCAGATTATCTTTTCCTTTTGTAAAGGTTTCAATGACTTGTTCTTTTTCTTTCAACTGGTTTCTAAAGTCTTGATTTCATCATCACTTTGTTGTTTTTCTTTTTGTTGTAATTCCAGTTTTTCAGACAGTTTCTTAAAGTCATTGTGGCCTTTTGAGATGCAAGCTTGAGCTCATCAATTACATTTAGAAGATTTTCTTTTTTCTTCATTGAGCTCAGCTACTTCATTTTCCAATTCAGAATTCTTTTGTTTATTGATTGGTTATGCAGAATGTTTTCAATTTTCTTCTTTAGATGCTTATTTTCTTTTCTTGTTTCAGAATAGTTTTCAACTAATTCAGCATAAGCATCTTGCCAATCATCAATTGTATAATCTTCAAAGGATGTGTTCACCTTTCCATCAGAACTGTTTGCCATAAAGCAGATTTCCTCACTTCAGAGCTTGAGGACCTTTCTTCTTCTTTCTCACTTGAGTCTTCATCAGACCAAGTGGCAACCATTGCTTTAGGCTTCTTGAATTTGTTGATCTTCTTGTACTTTTCCTTCTTGTTCTCAGGACATTCTCCCTTCATGTGTCCTGGTTTGTTGCACCTGTAACAAATAACAACTTCATCAGTTTTCTGATTCCTATTTGAATTGGCATTTGAAAAGGAAGTATTTCTTTTTCCAGATGAGAATTTTTTTTCCCAGTGAATTTCCCTTTCTTGATTTTAAGAATTTTCTGAATTGCCTAGTCATGAGGGCAAGCTCATCCTCATTGGACTTAGACTCATCAGAACTTTTTTTCTTGATTCTTATCCTTGTTACTGGATGAAGCTTTAAGTGCTACTGGTTTGGTTTTGATTATGTGCTCTTCATTTCTCTTCAAATTTATTTCATAAGTCATCAAGATCCTATGAGTTCATCCAAAGAGATCTTGGATAAATCTTTAGAATCTTCAATAACTGTGGCCTTAGTGTGCCAAATTGAAGAAAGAGAGCGCAAGATTTTTCTTACCAAGTCAGCATCTGTGTAGTCCTTACCTAGAGCCTTCAGTCCATTCACAATGATCATGAACCTAGCAAACATTTCAGAAATTGTTTCATCAGATTTCATCATGAATAATTCATACTCAGAAACAAGAATATTTGCTTTGGTTTCTTTTACTTGGGATGTTCCCTCATAGAGTAACTCAAGCTTATCCCACATCTCCTTGGTAGATTTGCACATAGAGATTCTTGAGTACTCTTTTGGGTGGACAACACATTGAATCATGTTCATGGCACTGTAGTTCAGGGTGGCCCTTCTAATTTGTTCCCTGGTCCAGGTTTCCTCTTCTCCCTAGTTTTCATAGGGGCCTACCTCAACTACCTTCCAAATTTCATAGTTCTGGGCTCTAAGGAAGACTTGCATTCTATTCTTCCAATAGGAATAGTCAGTCCCATTGAAGAAGGGTGGCCTATTGATGGAGTGGCCTTCAGCAATGAAACCTCTAGAATCCATTGAATCAAAAAGAGATGCAATTAAGGAAACACTCAACAAACAAGCAAGTGAAACACACAAAACAAACAAAACACTCAGATCAGATCAGATCAGATATGAACCTGCTCTGATACCAATTGTAGGATCGAAAAAAGGATGGACCAGATCTAGAAGGGGGGGGGTTGAATAGATCTAGGCCAAATACTGCGAAAGCTTAGCCAATTTTAAAGATGCTTTGAATCAGAGACAATTTAGAAAAGCAATTCACAGATCTGATGAGTGATTGTGTGAATTAAGTGATTAAAGTGTGTGATCAAGTTGATTAGAAGTGAAATCAAAAATCTATGCATACATCTAACGCAAAGTAAAGTTAAATCACATATCAAACCACTGCAAAGAGATTTTTAGGTGGTTCAGAAATCACACCATGTGATTCCTACATCCACCCCTCACACAGTGAGGCTCCACTATTCAACTTGAATACACCACACACTGGAGCTTGACAACTCCAACACACTGAGTTCACAAACTCACACACAACCTCTAGAGCAAGACTACTCTAGAAACCTGAGCACAACTGCTCAACCACAACCTGAGTGCGACGACTCAACACAATTGAGCACAAAGGCTCACAACCAACTTGCTAGATCAAAACCACAAGATCCATATCCTCTAGAAATGATTTGATCCATAAAGAGTTCATTCAAGGAGACTAGTGCAACAAATCATGCACAATCTCAAGAATGACTCAGAAGAACTAAGGGGAATTGAGGAGTTGTATGTAAAATCCTTGTTCTTCAGATGAACTCCTCGTAGAAGACTGAATTGAGAAGATGCTTGAACTCTTGAAGTCCCTGGGCGATGCTCTGCAATTTGTGCCTTGGATCTTCCTTGAACTCTTCTCAATTGGCTGCTTCTACTCGATCTGCTCCCTTGGAAGTGATCTCACTTCATCTTCATGGATCAATCTTCACTTCTTGTGCTTGCAAGGATGGGAATTGGCTTGAAGCAGCACAAGGAAGCAAGAACGGGGAGGAAACCTCTGTCTTGTCGCCAAAGAAACTTTTCTGGAAGGCTCTGAGGTGTTCACTTGGTTGGATGGCCGATAGGAGGGTATTTATAGCCCAATGTGTCCAAAAGTACCCTTGGGGTGCGTGGGCACATGATCCAAGGCCGATCCACAAGATCCCTAGAGTGCCACGTGTCCAGGTGGGACTTAAAGTGAAAAAGTTTCCGGAGTGTGTCGACCTGACCATGGAGTGTGTCGACACACTGTCCCATTTCTGCAAAACTGGCCCTCTGGGAGAGGTCACTAGGTCGACACTGCCTGGGACTGTGTCGACACACTGTCCCATTTCTGTCAACTGGGTTCTCTGGGAGCTGGGTCTAGTGTCGACACTGCCTGGGACTGTGTCGACACACTTGACCATTTCTTCATGACTTTGCCTTAGGGTTTGATACCCTGTGTCGACACCAGTAGTGGGTGTGTCGACACTACCCTTGCAAGAAATGTATGTCCCTGAGAAATAAACACATAAATCATTAGTCCAATGTATTATCATGAATATATATGACAAAATGTGTTTGGAAACATACTTTTTGAATATTGTTATAACATGTGTGATGTATCTAACATGTTCCATTCATTGTGCATTAAAATCTCAACTTGTCATCATCAAAATTATGAGGGGAAATGTATTAAATTCACACTCAACCCAACACTTGCCACCCAGGCACTCCCGACAACTGAAGAAAATAGAAGTGATGAGACCGCTCAGCTAATCTCTACGAGCTCAGAAGAGATAAGAGATCAAAAAGTGACAACAGGCGTACAACCAAATCCAAGTCAAGAGGCCCAACAGACAGAAGAGACTAAAGAAAATATCCCAGCTAAAGACAAGCAAGGAGAATATATAGAGGTGCTAGAGGTAGAAGCTGATGAAGAAGGCTTTGTGGACCTCTAGCCAGCACCAAAAGAGTTTGAAGATGACGGCTAAGCCACAGTGGATGAGTTGGTAGAAGTGAATCTCAGCACAGAGGATGATTACAGACCAACCTTCCTAAGTGCCCTCATCCCAGAAGAAGAGAAGCAGTAGTATGTCATGTTGTTGAAAGAATTCCGGGGTGTTTTGCCTGGAATTACAAGGAAATGCCCGGACTCAGCCCTGACGTGGCCTAGCACATCTTGGCAATTGACCCGAAAATAGAGCCGGTCAAGCAATCTCCCAGAAGAATGAGGCTGGAATTGATAACAAGGTTTGTGCTGAAGTGGACAAATTGAAAGATGTGGACTTTGTGGAAGAGAACCAGTATACGACCTGGTTAGCAAACATCGTCCCCGTCAAAAAGAAGAATGGATAGATCAGGATCTGCATAGATTTTCGAGATCTGAACAAGGCTTGTCCAAAAGATGACTTCCCGGTGCCAATCACCAAAGTGATGATAGATGCGACCACTGGACATGAAGCCTTGTCATTCTTGGACGGATCATCCGGCTACAACCAAATCTGGATAGCCGAACAAGATAGGGTGCACACTACCTTCAGATCACCCAAAGGGATCTTTCACTACAAGAGAATGCCCTTTGGTCTCAGAAATGCTGGGGCAACCTACCAAAGAGCAATGACAAAAATCTTTGATGACCTGCTCTATAAAAAGGTGGAGTGCTACATCGATGATCTGGTGGTCAAAACCAAAAAATAGAAGACCACCTGAAAATGAACCCGATATATGAAGTGTGTCTTTGGGGTATCCAGCGGGAAATTCTTGGGCTTCATCGTCCCATACAGGGGAATAGAAATTGACCCAGTCAAGATCAAAGCCATCCAAGAGATGCCGCCACCAAAGAATCTGACTGAGCTCAGATCACTACAAGGACGATTGGCCTACATCCGTAGGTTCGTCTCAAATTTATTCGGGTGATGTCATCCCTTCCACAAGCTAACGGGGAAAGATGTCCCTTTTCAATGAAACCAGGAGTGTCAGAACGAACTCCCTGGATCAACTGAAAACATACTTGAACACTCCGCCAGTGCTGGGTGCTCCAATAAAAGGCCGCCCTCTCATCTTGTACATAGCAACTACAGAGCACTCCTTGGGAGCCATGTTAGCACAAGAGAATGAGGAAGGAAAAGAACAAGCCCTCTACTACCTCAGTCGAAGGTTAGTAGGAGCAGAAGAGAGATATTCCCCAATTGAAAGAGTCTGCCTAGCCTTGGTATTTGCAGCGAAGAAAATGAGGCATTATATGCTATCACATGAGGTTAGGCTAATCTCCAGGGTCGACCCCATCAAATACATACTCTCCCAACCGGCGTTGAGGGGAAGAATAGGCAAATGGCTGTTATACTGATGGAGTTCGACATCAAATACATCCCTCAAAAGGCAATCAAGGGGCAGGCAGTAGCTGATTTCTTCGCGGCTCATCCTGTGCCAGAAAATTCCCCGCTCATCACGGAGCTATCGAAAGATGAGACCCTTGAAGTGAACCATTTGCAAGCAGCTACTTGGCAGCTATACTTTGATGGGGCGTCAAGAATAGAAACGACTGCATATGGCAGTGCATGAGTCCGAGCAGGGGCAGGCATCATCCTGAAGTCACCCGAAGGAGAGGTCACGCACACTTCCTGCTCAATTAACAAGCCATGTACAAACAATGAGGCTGAATATAAGGCCCTGATTATCGACTTCCAAGTGGCCTTTTTCATGAATATCAGGGTACTGCAAGTGTTTGGCGACTCAATGTTGATTGTCAAACAAATACAAGGGAGTTTGACGTCAAAAAGCCAAAGTTGCTACCATATCATCGAAAAGTCAAGAGACTACTATCAAAATTCTATCGAATAGAAATAGAGCACATCGGCAGGAGTAGAAATTGTTAGTTATGGGTGTCCTTAAGCCAATCATAACTTGTACAATTTTGTTCTTTAATAATAATAATAAGGCTTTTATATTCATTATGTGTAATTAGTTTATCGTTTCATTATGAAGTCCATGAATATGCGCAATGGATATTAATTATGATGAGATCATAACAATGGGATTAATGTCCTTTAAACGCATATTTTTAATTGTTCCTAGTCGAAGGATATTTGAGAAGGACATCGGATATCCGGTTAGACTAGTACAGGTTGTGCCTGCTCATATGATGAGGGTGACTGGTCTCATAGTCACTTGTGTGGAGACACTAAGGTGAATTTTTAGGTGCTCATTGGAGAATGAGTTCACTGAACTGATCCGTTATGAATCGCTGGATGGTAATGTTACCTAACTGTCAACCAGCTAGATTCATTGTCACAGTGGCATGATTGGTCCTTAGACTTGAGACACCAAGGACACCTTGTCGGTGGACTTCTAGGTTTTGACCTTAACTTATAGATCTCTAGCCATGAGGTCTTAATCAGTTAAGTGTTTGAATCTAGCGGAATACCTTCGAAGGTGATTGTGTGGTCAACATGGGGTCACTCGCTCTCGGTAATAAGAGAGTGAATGCTCTAGGGAAAGATGCCTGAGAGTCCCTGGCCAGGGCAAGACTACTTATCAGAAAAGGAGTTTTCTGATATTGTTATGCGGCATCTAAACCAAGTGAGTGCACACATTAGGGTTTGATAGTTGACCATACCCTAAGTGCACTCGGGAGCATTGTACGAGTGAATGATTATAGTCACGTGGTATCTGTTGACGCAAAAGGTTCCTTGATTGGGTTGCTGAACCCCAATGCTTTCCAGGATCAAGTGGTGTTGCCTGGCACCCAACTTGATTGGAAGCCCGATCAATTATCGTGAGACGATAATCGATTGTGTAATTAATTAATATGAGTTATTAATTAATTACAGTAAGTCAATAAAGAGCTATTGGACTTATGGGCTGAAAACTAGACTAGCACTTGGGCCTAGAGGGTCACACGCAATAGAATTCTGAGCAGACTGGGAAGGATGGACGTTATAGACAATAATTGGGTTTTCGTGAAAACCTGCAGTATCTATAAATACACGTGGAGAGTCAAACCCTGGCTCAAGCTCTAGGTCTTCTCTCTTGCCGCCTCCACCTCTCTCTCCTAGGGTGCCCCCTACCTCCTCTCTCTCCTGGCACATGGTGGAGCTGAGATCCAGGAGATGCGTGGAGACCGAGGAGATCCCGTCTGCGTCTGGAGTTTGCGTGGATACGTCAAGAGGCCGGACACTGAACGGCTTGAAGCACCAGTGCTTCCAGCGCTACCTCCTCCCCGGGTTCGGGAGTTTCGCAACCCCGCAAAGGTAAAGATCGGATCTTCCTACACGCGAGTTTCCGTTTTGTTCGATTCCGACCACCGGCAACGATATCAAATGGAGGGACGATTCCTTACATTGGTATCAGAGCCAGGTTGCTGGCTTGGTCGGAATCGGCGCCATATGATTGTTATTTTATGCGTTTTCGTCGATTCATGTTCTGCATGAATCGCCAAGTTTGCTGCGTTCCCGGGTCGTTCATTGGATGAACAACAGGTTCTTGATACTTGGGAATCGTTCTTGGTATCAAGGGCTTCGTAGAGAACCCTTTGAGACGTCGTTTGGCCCTGTGTAGAGGCTGAACGGACGTCTGCAAGACCCCTCTATCGTTCTGATTTCACCTTCTTGGAAAGTCCAAGATGGGGAGCGATTCGAATATTTTCATGCCTAGATGAACTCAGGATGTTGGAGGCGGAGACTGAAGCCCATCCCAAGCGTTGGACGGCCGGAATCCGGCGTCCACACAGCGGATTGGGAATGGCCTCCAAGAGGGGGTTTTTCGCAGGAGCTTGGGAAGGAGGTTTCTGGGGTTCTGGGGTCACGGCGGGCGGTCGCCGGCGCTGTCTGCGGCCGCCGGTGGCGGCGTGGGGGCCGGCGGGGACACCCTGCTCTAGCCCTGCGCCAGAGGGCGGCGGCGGCTAGGGTTTCACCCTAGACGCCCCCCCCCCCCCCCCCATTCAGGCGAAAGGGGTGACCCCGCGCGGGTCCCCCGCGGGCCGCGCGCGGTCTGCCCGCGGGTAAGTCGTGGGCGGACACCCGGCGGGTCCCGAACAGGTCGCGGGCAGATCCGGCCCGCGTCGGATCCGACCGGCCCAAAACACCCCTTTTTATTTTTAAAAATGGTTTTTAAAGTGTTTAAAAGCCAGGAAAATTCTTTAAAACTCTAGAAAATTATGAAAATTAGTTTTAAGAGTTTTAAAATTGTTTTAGCTCTCTATAAATTAATTTTCAAATGTTTGACCCCCTGTTTAATTAGATTAAGAAAATTCTAAAATCATTTTAGTTATTTCCTTTCATCTAATTAATGCATGTTAATTAATTTAAGAATGTGATTCTTGTTAAATTAATTAACAAAAATTTTGGCGGATTCATGCAGTAACAACGAATGGCATTTATCTAAAGTTGTTTAGATGTTATCCATGTTAGCTAAATTGTTTAGTTAAATGGTTTTCAAAATATAATTAGTATATTTTTGAAATAAAAAATTATTTCAGAAGTAATTATGTGATAATTGCTTGTTGATGCATGTGATGTGTGATGTATGGATGGATGATCATGGACCTAGATTTCATGTGATGATTGTTATGGTTTATGGCTTGTGATGCAATTTAATGAGGACTGTGTGCCTCCCTCTCTCCCTCTATTAAATCTGGGTTGTACATTCTATCTCCTTCATGTTATGTACTCCCCTGACTTGTTCAAGGTTTCTTATTATTATCTGATGTATATTTATGGGCCTACGAGTCCAATTTAAATGTTACTTGTAATTTTAAGAAACGGATTGGTGGAGATGGAGGAGAGTACCATGCAAGGCCTTCCTGGAGATAGAGTTACATCAAGTAAGAGCATATAATGCGGGGCTGCCATGTGTTTGCCATAAAGTGTGGATTACCAACTGGCTCTGGTAATGCCACTCTAGGTTAAAGTCCATGATCATCCATTATTTTTCTTCATATATGTGATATATGTGGAATGTGCTTTGATATATATAATTAAATATATATGATATTCCAAATTCTATATATCAATAGCACGCAGATATTGAGACCAAGATAAAATATGATAAAATCTCTCCTCATTTAAATTTTAAGTTGTAGCGTAATCATTAAGAATGAATTATGTGGCCCTCCATCATTATAGTTTTAGGATTGCCATTAGATCGGGCAAATTTGTTGTGCTATCCACAAGGCTTGCCAAATCTGATGGTAGACTAAAACTATGGCATGGTGATACCTTAAATGGGGTAGAGGAACGGTGTATGTAGCAACCTGAATTTTTGAGAAAAATAAAAATTTAAATAATAAATTAAAAACTCAGCTAAAGGGATATTCAATGAAAAGAGCATTAAATAAAACCCATTAATTGGAAAAGAGTAATGGGCTTTGCTTAATGGATCCTCTAGAACTTATTGGGTCAAAATATGAATTTACAAATAGTAAATAAAAAGAAAATACCCTAAATTCGGAGTCTTAATATCTCCTAAATAGAAAAGGACTCTTTAAGCATTAAAGAGGCAATAAGAGTTAGAATTGGATTCCTAAGCCTACCCTTATGATTTAGCATGAATTTAGATCCCATCCTAACCTAAATAGAGGTTGGAAAGCAAGAAAGGAAGGTTGGAGTTAGGAAATCTCGTAATTAAAGAGCAATTAGAATAGAAGTAGGAATAGGAACCCATACATGCATAAATACATCTCTTAAACCCTCTTCGCCGACCCTAGCTCGTTGCCAAAGGTTGTTGGATGTGGAGAAGAGGCCAAGGAGGAGAGGATCTCGTGGGAGAAGGAGTTCTTGGAGCTTCTTCCTCGTTCTTGGAGATTTTAACCCTAGAAGACAAATCGAGTCAAAGGTAGGCATTCTCACAAGCAAAACTAAATCAAATCTATCTATAGGTAGTTCCAATCACTAGGAACAAAAGCCCTCTTGTTTCATAATTTTTCATCGAACCAATCTTTTGTTCTTGATTTTAGAAGTTCTGCAAACATGATAACTCTGAGTCATCATGTTTGAATCCTATCTCCATGTACACTTGATCCCATGCTACGAAATGTTTACTGTAGATACTTCATGTTGTTAGGGATCTTTTGCCCCTAAAAGCCCTAATTTTTGTTGAGCATGTTGCTCGAATTAAATCAATCTTCCTCTCTGTATCATGTTCTATGTTACTCGTTATTGTTCATACTCAAACCATATTCAAACCATGCTCTCTCTCTAATTCCTATTTACTGGAAGTACTCTCACATGTCTAGTTTCATTTGCCACTGGTTTCATGATTTGTCATCGTGTACACAATTAGTTATGATTTCTGAACGACCCTGTATCAAAATCTGATATTTCTGGACCGTAATCCAAGACAGAGTAGAACTCTGTCAGACTCAGGCCATGGACCTGAGAACGCGACGGCCCGATAGGTCACGTTCTCAAGCCTGTCGCGATGCTTTCCTTGTCACGTTCTGAACACGACAGTACCCTACGTCGCGTTCTGGCCTTCTGTCCTCGCAGCCCTGTCGCGACCCTTTTCAGACCCTGTCACAATCTGCCCTGACCCTGTCGCGACCTTACTGGCCTACGTTGCGTTCACAGGATTTTTCATGAAAACCCATAAAATTTATTGCTCGATTCGCTCGATTATCCAAGTATGCTCCACATCTCATAACCAAGAATAAGCTAAAAGCCAAAAGGTTCATGAATGGACTACATCCTATTTACATTATGCAGTTAACTTCACACCTGATCACTACGTATTCGGAGATGGTCAAAAGAGCTTTGGCTTTGGAAGCTGCTAATGAGATGGTGGATAAATTAAGGGAAGGTCAAGAGAAGGATCTTCAGATCGAAAGAGAAATTTTGAGTCGGTAAATGCCCCGAAAGTGCAGCAAGTTGGGAAGAAGACAGGGAAAGCTCCAAGTGGAAGTAAGGAGGTGTGTAAGCATTGTCATGTTAGTGGACATAAGGCGGAGGTTTGTTGGTGTAGATTGGGAGCATGTCTTAAATGTGGAAGCACTCAGCATTGAATTTCAGAGTGTCCGATGATCAACAATGTGTTGGCCAAACCAAATCCCCAAGCAAGGCAAGGGAGAATACAAGCTATTCAAGAGATAGAGCATGAATCTCCGCAAGAAGGCAGACTAATTGAACGTACACTAATAATAAACTCAAAGCCTGCACATGTGTTGTTTGATTCAGGAGCTACGCACTCCTTTATTAGTTATAATTTTGCTAAATCTTTGGAAATGCAACCAGTCCTATTGTCTACACAATTGGAAGTGGCAACCCCTTTGAGTGAAGGTAAAAAGCTTAAGGAGTATTACCCTGATAGTCAGATTCTATTTGAAGGACACAACTTATATGGTGATTTGATATGTTGGAAATGTGGGATTATGATGTAATCCTCGGGATGGATTGGTTATCTAAATACCATGTCAATTTAGATTGCCGATTAAGGCAGGTCACATTTCCAGGAAAGGAAATTTGTTCCATAACTTTTGATAAACCCTACATTAAACGAATACCAATAATTTCAGCAGTAAAGGCTTGCAAGCTAGTACAGAAGGGTTGTCAAGGGTATCTGGCTTCTATGACCCTATTAAATCAGAACATTGCGGGATTGGAAGATATTCCAGTAGTAAGGGAATTTCTTGATGTATTCCCTGAAGATTTACCTGGTATACCACCTAGCAGAGAGGTGAATTTTTCGATTGAATTGGTACCAGGAGCTACATCAATCTCAAGAACACCCTACCGGATGTCAATGGAAGAATTGAAGGAGTTAAAAAGACAATTATTGGAATTGATAGAAAAAAGGGTTTATTAGACCAAGCACATCACCCTGGGGTGCTCCAGTGTTATTTGTTAAAAAGAAGGATGGATCTATGCGATTATGTATAGATTATCGACAGTTAAACCAATTGACTATAAAGAACAAATACCCACTTCCAAGAATTGACGATTTATTTGATCAGTTGTCTGGAGCCCAGTGTTTCTCCAAAATTGATTTAAGATCAGGATATCACCAACTCAGAATTCAAGAGCAGGACATTCACAAAATAGCTTTCCGAACAAGATATGGACACTACGAATTTGTAGTGATGCCATTTGGATTAACTAATGCACCTGCTGCATTTATGCATCTAATGAATGACGTATTCAGACCTTATTTGGATCAATTTGTGGTTGTGTTTATTGATGACATACTGATTTATTCTAAGAGCATAGAAGAACACGAGACACATTTACGGATTACTCTGCAATTATTACGAGATCACAAACTATATGCAAAGTTTAGTAAATGTGAATTTTGGATGAAGCAAGTAATGTTTTTGGGACACATCATTTCAAAAGAAGGTTTTTCTGTGGAATCTTCGAAGATTGAGATCATACAAAGATGGGAGCAACCAAAGAATCTCACTGAGGTTAGAAGTTTTCTGGGTATGGCTAGTTATTACCGACAATGTCCAGAATTTCTCTAGAATTGCCTCGCCCCTCACTCAATTGACCAGAAAAGGAGCTGTATTTGTATGGAGCGAGAAGTGAGAGCAAGCATTTTAGTTATTAAAGGAATGTCTATTATCGACACCAATTCTAGCTTTACCGGTTGATGGGAAATTATTTGAGGTTTATACTGATGCCTCAAGTATTAGACTAGGATGTGTATTAATGCAAGATAGAAGAGTTATTGCTTATGCATCAAGGCAATTGAAGACTCGTGAGAAGAACTACCCAATACATGATTTAGAATTAGCTGCGGTAGTCTTTGCTCTTAAGCTTTGGAGACACTACCTATATGACAATCAATTTATAGTGTACTCCGATCATAAGAGTCTCAAATATTTGTTTTCACAAAAAGAGCTGAACATGAGACAAAGAAGGTGGATGGAGTATATTAAAGATTATGATTTCAAAATTGAGTACCATCCAGGGAAAGGAAATACTGTGGCAGATGCACTCAGAAGAAACCCTATAACCAAAGTATGCCAATTACAAGTAAGGGAGTGGAAATCGCTAGAGGAATTTCCACATTAAGCTTGAAGGTGGAATCACAAGAAGGAAGGGTTATCATTAATAACTTGATAGTTCAGTCAGAACTATTGAAGCAAATCAAGGAACAACAGGACAATGACCCTATGTTGACAGAAATCAAGGAAAAGTTGATTACTAAACCTGATTTTAATGAAGATTCCCAAGGAAATCTTCGGTTCCGAGACAGGTTGTGTGTGCCGGATAATCCAAGATTAAAAAGCAAATTTTAGAAGAAGCTCACCAGGCACGTTACACCATTCATCCTGGAGCTGTCAAGATGTATCAAGATTTGAAGAAACATTTCTGGTGGTGCAATATGAAAAAGGATATTGTGGATTTTATTACGAAATGCTTTACATGTCAAAAAGTTAAAGCCGAGCATCAGAAACGGCCAGAAAGTTAAAACCACTCGAAGTGCCAGAGTGGAAATGGGACAGTATCGGTATGGATTTTATTGTGGGATTACCTAGGACACGAGGTGGATTTGATGCCATATGGGTAATCATTGACCGACTTACTAAGTCAGCTCATTTCTTAGCAATCAAGACAAGATGGTCTGTGGGTGTCTTAGCACTATATATGAAAGAAATTGTCCGATTACATGGAATTCCGAAGGATATAGTGTCAGATAGGGATGCAAGATTTACCTCACATTTCTGGAAAGAACTACAAGATGCATTGGGGACTAAATTAAAGTTTAGCACAGCATTTCATCCTCACACTGACGGACAAACTGAGCGGGTAAACCAAGTTATCGAAGATATGTGTCGTGCTTGTATATTGGAGTTTGGAAATGACTGGAACACTCATTTAGAAATCATGGAATTTGCATATAATAATAGTTATCAGTCTACAATACAAATGGCACCATTTGAAGCTTTGTACGGTCGCCAATGTAGATCACCATTGTGTTGGGTGGAACTAAAAGAATCTCATATTCTTGGACCTGAAATGATCCAAGAAACCACAGTAATTATCAAGTTGGTGCAAGACAGAATGAAAGCTGCTCAAGACTGACAGAAAAGCTATGCTGATCGTCGAAGAAGGAATTGGAGTATAGAAAGGAGAATATGTAGTTCTTAAAGATCTGGAGATACAAGAAAATTTAGCATTCGAGGAAAGACCTGTACAGATTCTTGATCGGAAAATCAAGCAACTACGAAACAAAGAAGTTCCTTTGTTGAAGATTCAATGGAGTAAATGTGGACAAGAAGAGGCAACGTGGGAACTTGAAGACGCCATCAGAGGTAAATACCAGGAATGTTTACAGGTTAGTATTCATACCTTTGTGTTATTAAATTTGGAGGACCAAATTTCTTTTAGTAGGGGAGAGTTGTAACACCCCAAAAATTTAAAGTGCTAGAAAAATATAAATAATATGGTTAATATACATTAGGATTGTCATTAATTGAAATAATTGATATTTAGGTATGATTAGTGGTAGCGTATGTTACCCGAGTGTCATACACAGAGGTACGCGCTTCCACAGGGCGACACCGAAAAATGACAACGAAATAAAATCCGAGAGTACCATAATTTCCAGAAAAATGTGGAGAAATAAGAAATGTAATTATCGGAATTTTTTGACGTGCGGATTTTGAGATTAAGTCGACGCGACTATTTTTCGGGTGATTTTTCACCTATTATAAAATAAAATCTAAAAATTAAATAAAAATCACCATAATTAGCAAAACCATCATATTAGCCTATGGTTAAAATTTCATGCCAAATGGATACCATTTGGATATGTTTACATCAAGTTTATTGGACCAGCCGAATTATGGTGTATTTACGGTTTGGTTTTTTCTGGAAATTCCGGAAGCTTACGTGTGGAGCCATGGGATGGCCAACACACTTGAAGGAAATGTTAAAACATAATTACCTGAGGTGTCTTAACTAGAGAGTTGCATGGTAACATGTCAACAGTAAAAACCCAATGGTTTTTACTGCGACACATTGGGGGATATCATGTCTTGGTGCATGGAAATCTTTGGGGTTATAAATACACCTCAATATCCTTCGTACCTATCTTTTTGAACTTTTCCACTGTTATGCTGCTGCCATTGCACTGGGTGATCTCATGTTGGGAGGTGTTTCTGAGTGCTAAACTCTGTACAGAAGCTACTACGGTGTGATATGTTGTCTTTCTCACTTTCGTGCAATTTGTCCCTGTTCGAGCTTTACTGGAACTATTGCTAAGGAGTAGCTGTGGAATCATATTGGAGGCTGTTGCTGCTACAACAACAAGCTCCACCTGCTTGATCCTCCACTTGCAGTCATTTCTTCTTCTTGGTCAAGCTAGGTAGAATTCTCTTCCTATATCTTCTCTGTTATGGGTCCTTGACCTCCACTTTGGTTAAGGAGGTCATGATCACTTGGTTACTTGCTTTAAACGTGTGAGTCCTCTTTTGAAAAATATGTACCCATTCCTTATAGTCTTGTCTTAGTTGTGTGTCTGTGGGATTCTCTTCCTACCCTGGTTTTCTTCTTCCTACAATTCAAAGTAGTTCAGGTAGTTAAAGTAATCCTTTACCATGAGTCAGTTGATTTCCATATTTGAGGATTAATCCCATGGCAAGAATTAAGCCTTAATCATGTATGATTTAAGTGTTTGGCCATGAGGAACAATACAATTCTTTTCCTTCCATCATCTCTTGTGCAATTCTGAAATCATGTTGATCATTTATGTGAATCACACTCCATGTCTTTTTCTTTCACTTTCTTGTCATGTTAGCTTCATGTTTGAGGCTAAGATCATACTTGGATAAGGTCCCAATCATGTTAGGAATGATAGAATAGCTTGTTAGTACAATTTTTATATGGTTTGAATCAATTTTGAAAGTTTACATTGAATCTGTCGACAGACGAGCTTCTTGCTGTCGATAGGAACCTATATCCAGAACCCAGAAAAACACCACTGTGTGTTGCTGTCGACAGGCCCATAGCTTGCTGTCGACAGATGCACACAGAACTGAAGTTCTGTCCCTGGAAAACCAGCCCCTGTCGACAGCAAGCTTGTGCCTATCGACAGGTACTGACAGTGCCATGTTTCCAGCACCTGTCTTACTCCATTCATTGATGCAAATCTTACCCAATTGTGCCACCTAATAGTCCACCTATATCTTGTGGTTTTTATTACCTAAACACCTACTAAAATCAGTAATGTACTTTCTTTCTATCATGAATTATTTCTCCAAAGTTCCGAACAAAACTGACCTCGAAGGACTATCAATTTCTGAAATCAGTAAGGAAACAAAGTTCCTTCACTCTTGTGTGTAAACTTTGAATGAACCCTTGTGTATCCTTGACTCATTACAATGATGAGTGTGTGATGATGACAAATTGAGAGTCTCAGACTCATTTAGAAATTATGTCTGACAAATAAGGGCTGGTTTAGTCCTGGGGGGAGCGCTCGAATTCGTCAGTGGCCGCGCTGGGGCGATAAGGACATCGTGAATGTTGGCATACATCAATTCGTGCTTGATTAGTCATCATGTCATGCTTGCGTGTCGTTATCTTGAACACTCCATGTCAGAAATCTATACTTGTCTTACCTTGAATATATGCCTCTGAATCCTTTTGAGGTAGAGGAATTGAGTTCTACTGGGCTAGTTAGCTCACTCAATTTAACATTTTCAGGTGAACAAGATGGTGATATTGCTTAAGGGGGACTTGAGTGCTAAGTGGACCACCCTATGCGAAGAAATGTTGTGATCTTTTGTTTTCTTATAGTTAAGTGGAAATGTAATAACGTTACAGTCTACTTTTGCTTGCTCCTCATTTAGACTATAATGAGGAGTATTATGTAATAACTTTCGCAAATCTAGTTGTTCATGAGCAAACCTTATGTTATTTGTCGTGTTTAATATCTGTCATATTTAGTAAATGTAATTTTACTAGGACGTGACAGATTAAATTGGTATCAAAGCTTTAGTTCGATAAACCTAGGGGTAACCAGTGAGTTGGATAGAAACATGGGATTAGTTAGCATGATTTCGTAATTATATACATGCTTAACATGATATCTGTTTCCGTATGGATATGAATTCCCAAGAGAAGTTGGTGGCAACCTTGGAGATGCTTCGTCAAGATATTGAGTTATATGCTCAGGCGCAGCAGGAAACTCATGTGCAAATTAAGGAAGAAGTACTTAATTTGACTGCGCGAGCCTTCTTCGCTGGCAATCCACGTGCTTCCCTGGACGTAATGACTCAAGTCATGTATAGGCTGGATAATCTCAGGCTGGGGCACGATATGTTGCTTCACCAATTTGAAGGGTATTAGGAAGCTTTAACGGATGCGGCAAGAGAATTGTACTATGGGACCAGAGTAGAACAGCAAGCACCGCCAGTGGAGCCTATTATAGACCTGACCCAGAACTAGAAAGGACTTAGATAACTTGTCCTTCTTTTGTAAACCTCTCCTTTTGTGTAAATTTTAGTTGTATATATGAACTCCCGTGCGTATGGGAAATGAGAGGTTAATGAAGTATGTTTGGTAATATGGAAAGTTTGAAGGAGGAGACTGTAATGACATGTTATGATATACTTAGTTGACTAATGAATGGAAATGGAGTGTTATGTGAATTTGAAATGTGTATGTGATGAATGCAAGTTTGGGTGGATTGTAAAATTAATGTATGTTTTACTTAATGTTTCAGATAATTTCATAATTTTGTCATGGACGGAGGTGAAGCCAATTTGAGGAAAATGGAAAGTTCGATGCATGACTTGACCTGAGTGATGAGGACTGTAGCCAGGAATAACAGCCATAATGGGACAAGTCTATTCAGGGATTTCCGAAGTCTAGATCCTCCAAAATTTGCAGGAAGTACAGACCCAGACGAGGCGGAAAATTGGTTAAGAGATATTGAAAGGATATTTGGAGTAATTAAATGCACTGAGGAAGAGAAGATCCGGTTGGTGACTTTTCAATTGGAATGAGATGCTAGAGCGTGGTGGGACACCGTAATATCCACTTTGGAGGATCTGACCCAAATTAGTTGGGATGAATTTGTGGAGTTGTTTAATGACCAGTACTTTTCCAAGGTCGTCCAGGAAAAGAAAGCAAATGAGTTTGCTAATCTGAAACAGCTAAGAATGTCAGTGTCCAAATATGAGGCTCAGTTCGCTCGATTATCCAAGTATGATCCACATCTCATAACCACGGATAAGCTAAAAGCCAAAAGGTTCATGAATGGACTACGTCCTATTTACATTATGCAGTTAACTTCACACCTGATCACTACGTATTCGGAGATGGTCAAAAGAGCTTTGGATTTGGAAGCTGCTAATGAGATGGTGGAAAAAAATAAGGGAAGGTCAAGAGAAGGATCTTCAGATCGAAAGAGAAAGTTTGAGTCGGGAAATGCCCGAAAGTGCAGCAAGTTGGGAAGAAGACAGGGAAAGCTCCAAGTGGAAGTAAGGAGGTGTGTAAGCATTGTCATGTTAGTGGACATAAGGCGGAGGTTTGTTGGCGTAGATTGGGAGCATGTCTTAAGTGTGGAAGCACTCAGCATCGAATTTCAGAGTGTCCGATGACCAACAATGTGTCGGCCAAACCAAATCCCCAAGCAAGGCAAGCAAGGCAAGGGAGAATACAAGCTATTCAAGAGATAGAGCCTGAATCTCCACAAGAAAGCGGACTAATTGAAGGTACACTAATAATAAACTCAAAGCCTGCACATGTGTTGTTTGATTCAGGAGCTACGCACTCCTTTATTAGTTATAATTTGGCTAAATCTTTGGAAATGCAACCAATCCTATTGTCTACACAATTGGAAGTTGCAACCCCTTTGAGTGAAGGTAAAAAGCTTGAGTATTACCCTGATAGTCAGATTCTATTTGAAGGACACAACTTATAAGGTGATTTGATATGTTTGGAAATGTGGGATTATGTGACGGCCCTCATTATACCGGTACGGTTATACCAACCCACGTCGGTATAGCAAGCGTCATCACAGTGGGACATTTACCCAACGATACATTCAGCTGAGATACACGTGAATATAAGAACAGAGTAGCAGAAGTAAAAAGAACTACTGTCTTCATTCATTCATCATCCACATTTAGCATACATGAAATTGCAATAACATTAAAGAACTTAGAAGTTCACATGATTTAAATTGCTGAAAATTAAATACATAGATGTCCACACTTATACAATTTTCTCATGATAGTTCTAGTACAATGTCACTTTTACATACTATGAAAACAAAAAGGGTACAACTGCTCCAACAGTCTAATCTCCGCGCTCGGAGTCCGTCTCCACCGTCTCCTCCAACGGTGCCACGTCACCAACTACACCTGTACGCCGAAGCAAGTAGTGAGTCTAAAAGACTCAGCAAGTAACACTACTCATACCATACACGTACATGTCACAGTGGGCTCTACACACACAATTGCAAAAGACTCAACATGTAGCATGCTTAAACCTTGAAATGAACAATCTATCATGATAGTTCTATCAGTAAACACATGATACATGCTTTCAGATTTCCTTAACGAAATGAATTTCCTAACACATGCTCTCTAATCATTCCTACTCATGAAATTCTACTTTGCATTTTAACCAAAACATGAAAGCCATTAACATGAATTCCGCGCGTACATGAGAGGGAACACAACTAGCATGGAATCTACATGTTCTTATACATATACATAACCATTTTCACATGCTTAAGCTTGCTGGTTTTCACATGCTTTAGTAACCATAACCTACACATGAGAGCTACAATGTTATTTAAGACACAACATGTGAACAACCGAACATGGAATTGTGTACACATACTCATTTATTTGTCCCTAGCATGGGTTCTAGACACTTGTACATGTAAACATGATCATAACATAAGGAAGCTACTGATTTAGCATGGTTTTAGATTTGTCACAACATGGATTTACAATATCATATCTTCACATGGTTTCTTTACACAATTTCCAATTCACTTAAATTGCGCTTTACGCATACACATTACACATTGTTCACTTACACATTAACACATGAACACATACACATTTACACATTCACAATTTAGGTGCCGTGACACATAGTCCAAACCACCAAAGAAGGACACAACACATCACATCACATAGACGCCATCTAGGCAATACAATGGCGACTCTTGGACTGCGCAGACCGGGAGAACAAGTCTCCACCCTAACCAGTGGTACTTGTCCACCTCCAGGATTTCCCCCTAATGCCCTTAGGGTCACATCACATTGAACTTTCTCAGGGGGACTTTTCCCTGATACGGTTCCACTGCCCTCTACGGAAGCAGTGTCACATTTGGCACAGTTACACATTTACACATTTTTACCGATTTTACACATGGTTTGACACATGTCACTCTCACTTCATTCACTTTCTCACTCACATGCACATGCCTCTGTTTTCCTAACATGACACTACAGATTTCAGACATTAACAAGCAGGTAATTCCATTAATCAAGTTGGATTAAACAAGAATCAACTCATTTTACAATGACATGCATCAATTTCACATTTTTCATGGAAAATTTCATAAGGCATCGTGCTCTGGTCCAAATGACCTGAAATTTTAATCACAAACTAATTTCGGGTTTAGGACCCTTCATGCAATTTTTCAGATTTTTCTAAGTTAAAATGAATTTACAGAAAATCAAACATCCATTTTTCATGCCATTCGTAATTCAAGTCGATATGGAATTATACACAAGTCACAATTTTAGCAAGCTACTGTCTGAACCCTACATGTATAGAGCTACAGAATTTATTCCTCAATTTATGGGGCGATGCCTGGTTTACCAAGGATTTATCATGACTTATGCACAATTCCTATTTCCCAAACAACACTTTCAATAATTTACACAAGCATGGCAAAATCTCAAATTTCAGAATAGGGCTGATCCATACATGCATGATCCTCACAAACTTGGGCATACAGGCTAGTCCTAAATCATGCAACAGTAGATTGACAAGATTAACAACTAATCATGCTTGTAATTTCATGGAACAAAATAACTTCTATCATTCACCACCATGCACACTCATCCATCCACACACCACATTTACTAGTATACATAGTGTATAGGGCTACCATATATCCTCATCACGGAAAAACCCATCGAAATTAATCATATAAGAAGAGAGAACAGGTTTTGTTCTGTCCCGAAGAACTCAACGTCAAGCTCTGGCCGTCAAAGGGAGTTAACGGCATGATCGCTTGTCGCCAACCATGATCTTAACGGCAAGAGACGTTGCCGTTAAGTTCAGGTCTGTGCAAAACACAGACCCGAGCTCTCAAGATAGGGTGAATTTGGGGGTCTAGGACTCGAGAGAAAATGCATAAAAATGGTAGAATCAACCTAGACACATACGGGGACGTTATGGTTAGGTTACTTGCCTTTAGAAAAATACACCAATGGATCTAGGGCTTGGAGAAGCTCTCCTTGGGCAGTCCCAAGAAGTTGCAAAATGGCCTCCAAGATCACCTCCCTCCGGGTTCTTGGATGAAGATGGCTCCAAAGTACGGCCGGGGAAGTCTCCTCCTTCACTCCAGCTAGCTTCTTGTCGTGGAAGATGGCCGGATCCAGCTTCAGAGGGTCAGATTTTTGGGTGCAAAGTGGGGGTTTTTCTCAGCTTTCCTCTAGGGTTTTCTTCTCCTCTCTTTTCTCCTCTTGCAAAGGCCAAGAGAAGAGCTAGGGTTGCACAAATGGGGCTCTTTTGAAGAGGAGAGGCTCTTCTCCCACGCATGGGGTGACAAGATGTGTTTCAGACCGTTGGGGAACATCTCCCCAATGGGTGAGCTGCCTTGCTTCCGGAATTTCCGGCTCTGCTGCGCATGCAGGTCAGAGATGTTGGCGTCCACATCGTTAGACGCTGGGATTAGTGTTGGCGTCCATGGGTGGACGCTGACACCTCATCGACGTCATGCTATTGACGCCAATATGGCCTTCGGCCAGAAGTCTAAAACATGTAGAAACCATGCACCTTTTACACCTATATACATGCTATATGTATACGTTATCATGTACACACTACCATCAAGCATTACGTACATTATTTATATACATACACACATAAGTACACTAATTAATACATACGTAGATACATACATACGTACATACACAACACGAATTATTTACATGCAATAATGCAGTAAAATTCGAGGGCCTTACACCCTCTCCCCCTTAAAAAAACTTCGTCCTCGAAGTTAGAACGACACTACTCAAACAAAAGGGGATACTTCTTCTTCATCGCATCCTCAAGCTCCCAAGTAGCCTCCTCTCGTGAGAAGTTCCGCCAAAGGACCTTCACCGACGCAATACTCTTGTTCCGGAGATGCTGAACCTTCCGGTCAAGAATTGCTACTGGTTGCTCGACATACGAAAGATCTGGCTGGATCTCCATTGGCTCATGACTAATCACATGAGACGGATCTCGGACATACTTCCTGAGCATAGATACGTGGAATACAGGGTGAACGCTAGCCAAAGCTGGGGGTAATGCTAGCTCATATGCCACGCTGCCCAAACGTCTGAGAATCTCATATGGGCCAATGAACCTAGGGCTCAACTTACTATGCCTGCCAAATCTGACAACACCACGAGTAGGCGATATCTTCAAGAAGACATGATCGCCAACCTCGAACTCCAAATCCTTTCTCCTGTTGTCGGCATAACTCTTCTGCCTATCCTGTGCCGCAACAAGCCTCTTCCTGATAAGCTGGATCTTATCCGAAGTTTCCTGAACTAACTCCGGTCCGATCAATTGCCTATCACCAGTCTCCTCCCAACACAAAGGAGATCTGCAGGGCCTACCATACAACGCCTCGAATGGAGCCATACCAATACTCGCATGAAAGCTGTTGTTGTATGCGAACTCCACAAGAGGTAAATGACGCTCCCAATCATCCTTCCAATCCAGAACACACGCTCTCAACATATCCTCGAGCGTCTGGATAGTCCTCTCGGACTGTCCATCGGTCTGGGGATGAAACGCCGAACTGAGCTTCAGCTCCGAACCTAAAGCATCCTGAAGACCCTTCCACAACCTCGAAGTAAATCTCGGATCTCGATCCGAAATGATCGACTTCGGCACACCATGCAATCTAATGACACCACTAACATACAATCTAGCTAAACTCTCTACTGACTGCTTCTTCTTCATAGCAAGAAATGAGCAGTCTTCGAGAATCTATCTACAACTACCCAAATCGAGTCATTGCCCCTTCTAGATCGAGGCAAACCCGAAACGAAGTCCATAGTGACAGCTTCCCACTTCCACACTGGGATATCCATCCTCTGCATAAGGCCGGATGGTCGCTGTCGCTCGGCCTTCACTTGCTGACATACTAGACATCTAGACACATAATCCGCAACATCCTTCTTCATGCCGGACCACCAAAATGATCTCTTCAGGTCTTGATACATCTTAGTGTTACCCGGATGAATAGAGAATCGCGATCTATGAGCCTCCGCTAACACATGCTCACGGACATCTACTAAATCAGGGACACAAACACGGTGCTGAAATCTAATCACACCGTCCTCATCACGAGCAATGCCCGCCTTACCCACTAATTCTAACAATCTAGGGTCGGCTTCCTGTTGCTCGATCACCTCATCCAAAACCGAGGATCTAAGGGATAGCTGAGCTACAAAAGCCTGACACAGCGATGGCTCTAACTCGGTCATAGAGTACGCCGCATCCTCCAACATCTTCCAATCCTGCTGGAGCGAAGACCTCTTTCTACTAAGCACATCCGCTACGACATTCGCCTTCCCAGGGTGATACTGAAGGTCGAAGTCATAGTCCTTCAAGAACTCAATCCATCTTCTCTGCCTCAGGTTTAATTCCTTTTGGGAGAAAAGATACTTCAAGCTCTTGTGGTCGGTAAACACCTCAAATCTGACACCATAAAGATAGTGCCTCCAGATCTTTAGTGCATGAACCACTGCTGCGAGCTCCAAGTCATGAGTCAGATAGTTCTTCTCATGCTCCTTTAACTGACGAGAAGCATAAGCCACTACCCTTTCTTGCTGCATGAGCACATAGCCTAAACCAATCCGAGACGCATCCGTATAAATGGCAAAGCCCTCTAGACCACTAGGCAATACCAATACCGGAGCAGAAGTAAGCTTAGCCTTCAATAGCTGGAAGCTACGCTCACATGCCTCAGACCATACGAACTTCTCACCCTTCCTGGTAGCTTTGTCAAGGGGGCGGCGATGGATGAGAAACCCTCAATGAATCGCCGATAGTAACCAGCTAACCCAATAAAACTACGAATCTCCGAAGGGGTCTTGGGAACCTCCCAATCCATAACTGCCTGGACCTTCGCTGGATCAACTGCAACACCAGCGCCGGAGATAACATGCCCGAGGAAATGAACCTCGCGCAACCAAAAATCGCACTTGCTGAATTTTGCATACAGCTTGTGCTCACGAAGAACCTCTAACACTAACCTCAGATGCTGACGGTGCGTGGCCTCATCCGGAGAGTAGACCAACACATCGTCAATAAACACTACGACAAAGCTATCTAAATAAGGCCTAAACACCCGGTTCATGAGATCCATGAACGCTGCAGGGGCATTGGTCAATCCGAAAGGAAGGACCAAGAACTCATAATGTCCATAACGGGTTCTAAATGCCGTCTTGGACACATCCTCACTCCGAATCCTCAACTGATGATAACCAGATCGCAAGTCAATCTTAGAAAAGACTGATGCATCTCGCAACTGGTCAAACAAGTCATCAATACGAGGTAAGGGATACCTGTTCTTCACAGTCACTTGGTTCAACTTCCTATAGTCAATGCACAACCTAAGTGACCCGTCTTTCTTCTTGACGAATAATACAGGTGCGCCCCAAGGGGAAACACTAGGGCGAATAAATCCCTTATCAAGCAACTCCTGCAACTGCCTCCTCAACTCGGCTAACTCCGCAGGTGCCATCCGATATGGAGCCTTCGAGATAGGAGAGGTGCCCGGAAGCAACTCTATGGTAAACTCTATCTCTCTATCCGGTGGCAATCCAGACAAATCATCAGGAAAGACATCTGGAAAATCCTGCACTACCTCAATCTCCGCAAGAGTAAGTGACTCATCAGCCTCTGGCACTAACACCACGCTGGCAAGAAAAGCGTCACAACCCTTGTTTACCATGCGCATCGCCTTCATGGCAGAGATGACCATCTTTCCCGCCCAGTTCCTTGGCAAGGGGTGAGAGAACTCATCCTCACCAGGAATGCGGAAAACGATCCTCTTCCGACGACAATCCACTAACGCATAGTGCTCCTCTAGCCAATCCAGACCAAGAATAGCATCATAGTCCTTCATCTTTAGCAAGAAGAAACACCCATCTAGGATTCTATCCTCAATGCACACAGGTAACGACGGAATGCACTTCCTAGTCGATACCGTACCCGCAGGGGTGTGCACAGACAAAGGGACCTCTAACTCCTCTGACTCTAGGGCTAACTGCCTAGCGAACCGCTCGGAAATGAACGAGTGAGTAGCACCCGTATCAAACAAAACCCGAGCGTGCACACCTAAAAGCAAAACCGTACCTTCGGTGACATGCTCCGCCTGCTCGGCGTCCTCACGAGCTAAAGCAAACACTCGAGCTGGGGCTCGAGGCCTTCCTGGTCTTCCTGTAGCTGGCGCGGCTGCCGCTACTGCTGGGGCTGGCGCTCCACGCTGAGCTCCCTGTGAAGTCTTGGGCAATCTTTGATCTTGTGGTCGCTGCTCCCGCACTTCAAGCATCTACCCGCTACCAACCAACACTCGGAACCACCGTGTGTCTTCCCGCAATGGGGACACTCTTTCTTCACACCAGGGGAACGTACAGAAGGTACCTGAGAGCTGCTGACTGCACGGATCGCTGCGGTGTCTGGTACACCGTTTTCTTCTTGTCTTGCCGCTGGAATGTCGCTGCTGGCCTCTTCTGCGAAGCCTTCTTTTCCTCCAGATATTGCTCCATCTCTCCCTCCTGCCTGCAGGCAGCGCTGAGGGCCTCGTCCAACGTGCGGTGGTCAAACGCCACGAGTCTCGTCCGCAGTGATGGCTTGAGTCCCATCACGAATTTCTTCGTCTTCCTGCGCTCATCCTCTACGATATGCGGTGCATACTTAGAAAGTTCAGAAAACCTTGCCTCGTATTCCAGCACAGTCATGGAGCCTTGCGTCAGGGAGAGAAATTCCTGCTCCATCTTGTCCTGGATATGCTCTGGGACGAACTTGGCTCGAAAGAGCCTCACGAACGCGTCCCACGCCACGTCTACTGCTCCGTCCTCAAAGCGTGTACGTAGTAGGGAGGACCACCATACATCCGCTCTCTCCTGCAATACACCTTCATAAGCACCAACTAACAAATTCTAACTTAAGCAGAACATACAAACATACAAAATTAAAAGCCTACCTGTAGCATGTAGGTGGCTAATGTCACCTTATCCTCATCAGGGCACCTGATGGCTCGGAAGATTTTCTCTGTCTCCCTTAACCAACTTTCTGCCATTAATGGATCACTCTCCCCCTTAAAAGAGGGTGGGGTCATCCTCTTGAATCTCTCCATGGTAGAAGGTCCACCATGGTCCTGAGCTGGTCCTTGAGCCTGCTACATCACACATCAAGCAATATACAATCAACATAATATCACATAAGCAATTTAAAACAGACTATTAATCATTTCATTAGTCTAACCTGAGCCTCCAACTGTGCCTGGAGTGCTGCCTGGGTATGAGCCTGCGTCTGCATGGCTTGCACCAGACCTTGCATGAATACTCCGTAATCCACAGGCGGCGGTGGGGGAAGTACAGGACCTGGCGGTGCCGGGGCCTGCTGCTCCGCCCGCTCGTCACGTCGCGGCTCGTCCTCACGGGCCGACGCTCCGCCACGCCTACCTCTCGAAGCCATGGCTGTAATAAAATTTCAGCCACCATTAGAGCTAGGTTACTAAGTTTTCTAACCATTTTCTTATCTATCTTTCACTTCTTATTAGTGTTTTCTACACATGTGGACATACTTAGCATGCAATGAAGATGATGACTTATGTATATTCATGTGCAATCTCAACCGGTTGCTCTGATACCAATCTCTGTGACGGCCCTCATTATACCGGTACGGTTATACCAACCCACGTCGGTATAGCAAGCGTCATCACAGTGGGACATTTACCCAACGATACATTCAGCTGAGATACACGTGAATATAAGAACAGAGTAGCGGAAGTAAAAAGAACTACTGTCTTCATTCATTCATCATCCACATTTAGCATACATGAAATTGCAATAACATTAAAGAACTTAGAAGTTCACATGATTTAAATTGCTGAAAATTAAATACATAGATGTCCACACTTATACAATTTTCTCATGATAGTTCTAGTACAATGTCACTTTTACATACTATGAAAACACAAAAGGGTACAACTGCTCCAACAGTCTAATCTCCGCGCTCGGAGTCCGTCTCCACCGTCTCCTCCAACGGTGCCACGTCACCAACTACACCTGTACGCCGAAGCAAGTAGTGAGTCTAAAAGACTCAGCAAGTAACACTACTCATACCATACACGTACATGTCACAGTGGGCTCTACACACACAATTGCAAAAGACTCAACATGTAGCATGCTTAAACCTTGAAATGAACAATCTATCATGATAGTTCTATCAGTAAACACATGATACATGCTTTCAGATTTCCTTAACGAAATGAATTTCCTAACACATGCTCTCTAATCATTCCTACTCATGAAATTCTACTTTGCATTTTAACCAAAACATGAAAGCCATTAACATGAATTCCGCGCGTACATGAGAGGGAACACAACTAGCATGGAATCTACATGTTCTTATACATATACATAACCATTTTCACATGCTTAAGCTTGCTGGTTTTCACATGCTTTAGTAACCATAACCTACACATGAGAGCTACAATGTTATTTAAGACACAACATGTGAACAACCGAACATGGAATTGTGTACACATACTCATTTATTTGTCCCTAGCATGGGTTCTAGACACTTGTACATGTAAACATGATCATAACATAAGGAAGCTACTGATTTAGCATGGTTTCAGATTTGTCACAACATGGATTTACAATATCATATCTTCACATTTTTGGTTTCACATTTTCTTTACACAAATTTCCAATTCACTTAAATTGCGCTTTACACATACACATTACACATTGTTCACTTACACATTAACACATGAACACATACACATTTACACATTCACAATTTAGGTGCCGTGACACATAGTCCAAACCACCAAAGAAGGACACAACACATCACATCACATAGACGCCATCTAGGCAATACAATGGCGACTCTTGGACTGCGCAGACCGGGAGAACAAGTCTCCACCCTAACCAGTGGTACTTGTCCACCTCCAGGATTTCCCCCTAATGCCCTTAGGGTCACTCACATTGAACTTTCTCAGGGGGACTTTTCCCTGATACGGTTCCACTGCCCTCTACGGAAGCAGTGTCACATTTGGCACAGTTACACATTTACACATTTTTACCGATTTTACACATGGTTTGACACATGTCACTCTCACTTCATTCACTTTCTCACTCACATGCACATGCCTCTGTTTTCCTAACATGACACTACAGATTTCAGACATTAACAAGCAGGTAATTCCACTAATCAAGTTGGATTAAACAAGAATCAACTCATTTTACAATGACATACATCAATTTCACATTTTTCATGGAAAATTTCATAAGGCATCGTGCTCTGGTCCAAATGACCTGAAATTTTAATCACAAACTAATTTCGGGTTTAGGACCCTTCATGCAATTTTTCAGATTTTTCTAAGTTAAAATGAATTTACAGAAAATCAAACATCCATTTTTCATGCCATTCGTAATTCAAGTCGATATGGAATTATACACAAGTCACAATTTTAGCAAGCTACTGTCTGAACCCTACATGTATAGAGCTACAGAATTTATTCCTCAATTTATGGGGCGATGCCTGGTTTACCAAGGATTTATCATGACTTATGCACAATTCCTATTTCCCAAACAACACTTTCAATAATTTACACAAGCATGGCAAAATCTCAAATTTCAGAATAGGGCTGATCCATACATGCATGATCCTCACAAACTTGGGCATACAGGCTAGTCCTAAATCATGCAACAGTAGATTGACAAGATTAACAACTAATCATGCTTGTAATTTCATGGAACAAAATAACTTCTATCATTCACCACCATGCACACTCATCCATCCACACACCACATTTACTAGTATACATAGTGTATAGGGCTACCATATATCCTCATCACGGAAAAACCCATCGAAATTAATCATATAAGAAGAGAGAACAGGTTTCTGTTCTGTCCCGAAGAACTCAACGTCAAGCTCTGGCCGTCAAAGGGAGTTAACGGCATGATCGCTTGTCGCCAACCATGATCTTAACGGCAAGAGACGTTGCCGTTAAGTTCAGGTCTGTGCAAAACACAGACCCGAGCTCTCAAGATAGGGTGAATTTGGGGGTCTAGGACTCGAGAGAAAATGCATAAAAATGGTAGAATCAACCTAGACACATACGGGGACGTTATGGTTAGGTTACTTGCCTTTAGAAAAATACACCAATGGATCTAGGGCTTGGAGAAGCTCTCCTTGGGTAGTCCCAAGAAGTTGCAAAATGGCCTCCAAGATCACCTCCCTCCGGGTTCTTGGATGAAGATGGCTCCAAAGTACGGCCGGGGAAGTTTCCTCCTTCACTCCAGCTAGCTTCTTGTCGTGGAAGATGGCCGGATCCAGCTTCAGAGGGTTAGATTTTGGGTGCAAAGTGGGGGTTTTTCTCAGCTTTCCTCTAGGGTTTTCTTCTCCTCTCTTTTCTCCTCTTGCAAAGGCCAAGAGAAGAGCTAGGATTGCACAAATGGGGCTCTTTTGAAGAGGATAGGCTCTTCTCCCACGCATGGGGTGACAAGATGTGTTTCAGACCGTTGGGGAACATCTCCCCAATGGGTGAGCTGCCTTGCTTCCGGAATTTCCGACTCTGCTGCGCATGCAGGCCAGAGATGTTGGCGTCCACATCGTTAGATGCTGGGATTAGTGTTGGCGTCCATGGGTGGACGCTGACACCTCATCGACGTCATGCTATTGACGCCAATATGGCCTTCGTCCAGAAGTCTAAAACATGCAGAAACCATGCACCTTTTACACCTATATACATGCTATATGTATACGTTATCATGTACACACTACCATCAAGCAATACATACATTATTTATATACATACACACATAAGTACACTAATTAATACATACGTAGATACATACATACGTACATACACAACACGAATTATTTACATGCAATAATGCAGTAAAATTCGAGGGCCTTACAGATTATGATGTAATCCTCGGGATGGATTGGTTATCTAAATACCATGTCAATTTAGATTGCCGATTAAGGCAGGTCACATTTCCAGGAAAGGAAATTTGTTCCATAACTTTTGATAAACCCTACATTAAACGAATACAAATAATTTTAGCAGTAAAGGCTTGCAAGCTAGTATAGAAGGGTTGTCAAGGGTATCTGGCTTCTGTGACCCTATTAAATCAGAACATTGCGGGATTGGAAGATTCCAGTAGTAAGGGAATTTCTTGATGTATTCCCTGAAGATTTACCTGTATACCACCTAGCAGAGAGGTGAATTTTTCGATTGAATTGGTACCAGGAGCTACACCAATCTCAAACAACCCTACCAGATGTTAATGGAAGAATTGAAGGAGTTAAAAGACAATTTTGGAATTGATAGAAAAAGGGTTTATTAGACCAAGCACATCACCCTGGGGTGCTCCAGTGTTATTTGTTAAAAAGAAGGATGGATCTATGCAATTATGTATAGATTATCGACAGTTAAACCAGTTGACTATAAAGAACAAATACCCACTTCCAAGAATTTACGATTATTTGATCAGTTGTCTGGAGCCCAGTGTTTCTCCAAAATTGATTTAAGATCAGGATATCACCAACTCATATTTCAAGAGCAGGACATTCACAAAACAGCTTTCCGAACAAGATATGGACACTACAAATTTCTAGTGATGCCATTTGGATTAACTAATGCACCTGTTGCATTTATGCATCTAATGAATGACGTATTCAGACCTTATTTGGATCAATTTGTGGTTGTGTTTATTGATGACATACTGATTTATTCTAAGAGCATAGAAGAACACGAGACCCATTTACGGATTACTCTGCAAATATTACGAGATCACAAACTATATGCAAAGTTTAGTAAATGTGAATTTTGGATGAAGCAAGTAATGTTTTTGGGACACATCATTTCAAAAGGTTTGTCTGTGGACTCTTCGAAGATTGAGACCATACAAAGATGGGAGCAACCAAAGAACCTCACTGAGGTTAGAAGTTTTCTGGGTATGGCTAGTTATTACCGGCAATTTGTCCAGAATTTCTCTAGAATTGCCTCACCCCTCACTCAATTGACTAGAAAAGGAGCTGTATTTGTATGGAGTGAGAAGTGCGAGCAAGCATTTCAGTTATTAAAGGAACAACAGAACAATGACCCTATGTTGACAGAAATCAAGGAAAAGTTGAATTACTAAACCTGATTTTAATGAAGATTCCCCAAGAAATCTTCGATTCCGAGACAGGTTGTGTGTGCCGGATAATCCCGAGATTAAAAAGCAAATTTTAGAAGAAGCTCACTGGGCACGTTACACCATTCATCCTGGAGCTGTCAAGATGTATCAAGATTTGAAGAAAAATTTCTGGTGGTGCAATATGAAAAAGGATATTGTGGATTTTATTACGAAATGCTTGACATGTCAAAAAGTTAAAGCCGAGCATCAGAAACTAGCTGGAAAGTTAAAACCACTCGAAGTGCCAGAGTGGAAATGGGACAGTATCGGTATGGATTTTATTGTGGGATTACCTAGGACACGAGGTGGATTTGATGCCATATGGGTAATCATTGACTGACTTACTAAGTCAGCTCATTTCTTAGCAATCAAGACAAGATGGTCTGTGGGTGTCTTAGCAATCAAGACAAGATGGTCTGTGGGTGTCTTAGCAATACTATATATGAAAGAAATTGTTCGATTACATGGAATTCCGAAGGATATAGTGTCAGATAGGGATGCAAGATTTACCTCACATTTCTGGAAAGAACTACAAGATGCATTGGGGACTAAATTATAGTTTAGCACAGCATTTCATCCTCAGACTGACGGACAAACTGAGCAGGTAAACCAAGTTATCGAAGATATGTGCCATGCTTGTATATTGGAGTTTGGAAATGACTGGAACTCTCATTTAGCAATCATGGAATTTGCATATAATAATAGTTATCAGTCTACAATACAAATGGCACCATTTGAAGCTTTGTACGGTCGCCAATATAGATCACCATTGTGTTGGGTGGAACTAAAAGAATCTCATATTCTTGGACCTGAAATGATCCAAGAAACCACACAAATTTATCAAGTTGGTGCAAGACAGAATGAAAGCTACTCAAGACCGACAGAAAAGCTATGCTGATCGTCGAAGAAGGGAATTGGAGTTTCAGAAAGAACATGTATTTCTTAAAGTATCTCCTCGACGTGGAATTAGAAGATTTGGAATCAAGGGGAAATTGAGTCCAAGGTACATTGGACCATTTGAGATATTGAAAGAATTGGAGAAGTGACATACCAATTAGCACTTCCACCACAATTATCTAATGTACATGATATTTTCCACGTATCAATGCTAAGAAAATATGTTTATGATCCGGAACACATCATTGGATATCAAGATCTGGAGATACAAGAAATTTAGCATTCGAGGAAAGACCTGTATAGATTCTTGATCGGAAATCAAGCAACTATGAAACAAAGAAGTTCCTTTGTTGAAGATTCAATGGAGTAAACGTGGACAAGAAGAGGCAACGTGGGAACTTGAAGACGCCATCAGAGGCAAATATCCGGAATTGTTTACAGGTTAGTATTTATACCTTTGTGTTATTTAATTTGGAGGACCAGATTTCTTTTAGTAGGGGAGAGTTGTAGCACCCCAAAAATTTAAAGTGCTAGAAAAATATGAATAATGTGGTTAATATACATTAGGATTGTCATTAAATTGAAATAATTGATATTTAGGTATGATTAGTAGTAATGTATGTTACCCCAGTGTCATACACAGAGGTGCGCGCTTCCACAGGGCGACACCAAAAAACGACAACGAAATAAAATTCGAGAGCACCATAATTTCAAGAAAAATGTGGACAAATCAGAAATGTAATTATCTGAATTTTTCGACACGCGAATTTTGAGAGTAAGTCGACGCGACCATTTTCGGGTGATTTTTCACCTAGTATAAAATAAATCTAAAAATTAAATAAAAATTACCATAACTAGAAAAACCATCATATTAGCCTATGGTTAAAATTTCATGCCAAATGGATTCCATTTGGATATGTTTACATCAAGTTTATTGGATCAGCCGAATTATGGTGTATTTACGGTTTGGTTTTTCTGGAAATTCCGGAAGCTTACGTGTGGAGCCATGGGATGGCCAACACACTTGAAGGAAATGTTAAAACATAATTACCTGAGGTGTCTTAACCAGAGAGTTGCATGGTTAACGTGTCAACAATAAAACCCAATGGTTTTTACTGCGACATTGGGGGATATCGTGTTTTGGTGCATGGAAACCTTTGGGGTTATAAATACACCTCAATATCCTTCGTACCTATCTTTCTGAACCTTTCCATTGTTATGCTGCTGCCATTGCACTGGGTGATCTCATGTTGGGAGGTGTTTTCTGAGTGCTAAACTCTGTACAGAAGCTACTACGGTGTGAATTGTTGTCTTTCTCTCTTTCGTGCAACTTGTCCCTGTTCGAGCTTTTACAGGAACTATTGCTAAGGAGTAGCTGTGGAATCATATTGGAGGCTGTTGCTGCTACAACAACAAGCTCCACCTGTTTGATCCTCCACTTGCAGTCATTTCTTCTTTTGGTCAAGCTAGGTAGAATTCTCTTCCTATATCTTCTCTGTTATGGGTCCTTGACCTCCACTTTGGTTAAGGAGGTCATGATCACTTGGTTACTTTCTTTAAAACGTGTGAGTCCTCTTTTGAAAAATATGTACCCATTCCTTATAGTCTTGTCTTAGTTGTGTGTCTGTGGGATTCTCTTCCTACCCTGGTTTTCTTCTTCCTACAATTCAAAGTAGTTCAGGTAGTTAAAGTAATCCTTTACCATGAGTCAGTTGATTTCCATATTTGAGGATTAATCCCATGGCAAGAATTAAGCCTTCATCATGTATGATTTATGTGTTTGGCCATGAGGAACAATACAATTCTTTTCCTTCCATCATATCTTGTGCAATTCTGAAATCATGTTGATCATTTATGTGAATCACACTCCATGTCTTTTTCTTTCACTTTCTTGTCATGTTAGCTTCATGTTTGAGGCTAAGATCATACTTGGATAAGGTCCCAATCATGTTAGGAATGATAGAATAGCTTGTTAGTACAATTTTTAGTTGGTTTGAATCAATTTTTGAAAGTTTACATTGAATCTGTCGATAGACGAGCTTCTTGCTGTCGACAGGAACCTATATCCAGAACCCAGAAAAACACCACTGTGTGTTGTTGTCGACAGGCCCATAGCTTGCTGTCGACAGATGCACACAGAACTGAAGTTATGTCCCTGGAAAACCAGCCCCTGTCGACAGCAAGCTTGTGCCTGTCGACAGGTATTGAGAGTGCCATGTTTCCAGCACCTGTCTTACTCCATTCTTTGATGCAAATCATACCCAATTGTGCCACCTAATAGTCCACCTATATCTTGTGATTTTACTACCTAAACACCTACTAAAATCAGTCATGTACCTTTCTTTCTATCATGAATTATTTCTCCAAAGTTTCGAACAAAATTGACCTTGAAGGACTATCAATTTCTGAAATCAATAAGGAAACAAAGTTCCTTCACTCTTGTGTGTAAACTTTGAATGAACCCTTGTGTATCCTTGACTCATTACAATGATGAGTGTGTGATGATGACAAATTGAGAGTCTCGAACTCATTTAGAAATTATGCCTGGCAAATAAAGGCTGGTTCAGTCCTGAGGGGAGCGCCCGAATTCGTCAGTGGCCGCACGGGGGCGATAAGGACATCGTGAATGTTGGCATACATCAATTCGTGCTTGATTAGTCATCATGTCATGCTTGCATGTGTGAAATTGTCTGATTCTAAATTTAAGTATCATCCTGAGTGATTAATCTTGCTTCTAAAAGCGTTCTTGTTCAATACTTGTTATCAAGATTATCTTGCTTGTTCGTTATCTTGAACACTTCATGTCAGAAATCTATACTTGTCTTACCTTGAATATATGTCTCTGAATCCTTTTGAGGTAGAGGAATTGAGTTCTACTGGGCTAGTTAGCTCACTCAATTTAACATTTTCAGGTGAACAAGATGGTGATATTGCTTAAGGGGGGCTTGAGTGCTGAGTGGACCACCCTATGAGAAGAAATGCTGTGATCTTTTATTTTCTTGTAGTTAAGTGGAAATGTAATAGCGTTACAGTCTACTTTGCTTGCTCCTCATTTAGACTATAATGAGGAGTATTATGTAATAACTTCTGTAAATCTAGTTGTTCATGAGAAAACCTTATGTTACTTATCGTGTTTAATATCTATCATATTCAGTAAATGTAATTTTACTAGGACGTGACAAGTGTACCGAAAAGGAGGAATCGCACCTTGTTGGACATGGTACGATCCATGATGAGCCGTTCGCAGTTACCAGTTTCCCTATGGGGATATGCGCTAGAGTCAGCGGCATATCTATTGAACAGGGTTCCCAGTAAATCTGTGTCTTCTACTCCATATGAGATATGGAAGGGTAGAAAGCCTGATTTTAAACATGTTAAAATCTGGGACTATCCTGCCCATGTGAAGAGACACGACCCAGATAAACTGGAATCCAGAACCGATAAGTGCAGGTTTGTTGGATACCTAAAAGAAACGTTTGGGTACTACTTTTACCATCCTAGTGAACAAAGAGTGTTTGTCGCCAGGAGAGCTATCTTCTTGGAAGAGGTGTACCTTACCCAGGAGGACAGTGGGAGTAAGGTAGATCTAGAAGAGGTTCTAGATCCACAAACTGTGCAAAGTCCACCAGATGATACATTAGTTCCGGAACCTGTTCAGGATTATACACACGTTCAGCGTAGGTCTGGTAGAGTACCTCGACAGCCTGAAAGATATGTTGGACATATCAGTGAAGGCATGTCTTATAATGAGGATGATGATCCAAAGACCTACCAAGAGGCTATTGATAGTCCTCAATCAGGGAATTGGCGAGATGCCATGAATTCTGAGATGCAGTCCATGTACACCAACCAAGTTTGGAACTTGGTAGACTTGCCTGAAGGTATTGTACCTATTGGGTGCAAGTGGATCTTTAAGAGAAAGATCGGTGCAGATGGACAGATCGACACTTATAAGGCAAGGTTGGTGGCCAAGGGGTATCGTCAAAGGCAAGGAATTGACTATGACCAAACTTTCTCACCAGTTGCTATGATAAAGTCGATCAGAATTCTTCTCGCCATTGCTGTATACTTTGATTACGAGATCTTGCAGATGGATGTAAAAACTACTTTCCTCAATGGAAACATTGAGGAAGAAGTGTATATGATACAGCCTAAGGGTTTTACATCCAAAGAGTGTCCAGATAAAGTATGCAAGCTTCAAAGATCCATCTATGGATTGAAGCAAGCTTCTCGTAGTTGGAACATAAGGTTTGATGAGGCCATCAAATCTTATGACTTCATTAAGAATGAAGATGAACCATGTGTGTATAAAAAAATCAGTGGGAGTGCTATCACTTTTCTCATACTTTACGTTGATGACATCTTGCTCATTGGGAATGATGTAGGGATGTTATCATCTGTAAAGGTATGGTTGTCAAAGAACTTCTCCATGAAGGATTTGGGAGAAGCATCCTACGTATTGGGAATACGTATCTATAGAGATAGATCCAAGAGGATGCTTGGCTTGACCCAATCCATGTACATAGATACCATTGTCAAAAGGTTTGGCATGGAAAATTCCAAGAGACATGGAATCAATCTCTCTAAGGAACAGTCTCCTAAGACTCCTGAAGAGAGGGCAGTCATGGATAGAGTCCCCTATGCCTCAGCTATAGGGTCTATCATGTATGACATGCTATGTACAAGGCCTGATGTGGCATTTGCTCTAAGTGTTACGAGCAGATATTAGGCAAATCCAGGTGAAACACACTGAATGGCAATGAAATGTATCCTTAAGTACTTGAGAAGGACTAAGGATATATTTCTGGTTTATAGAGGAGGGGACTTGAAACTTCGGGCATATACTGACTCGAGTTTCCAGTCAGATCCAGATGATAGCAAGTCTACATCTGGGTTTGTGTTCACCTTAAATGGAGGTGCAGTGAGCTGAAGAGTTCCAAGTAAGAAACCACTGCAGACTCGATGACAGAAGCTGAGTACATTACTACAGCTGAAGCCGCCAAGGAGGCAGTATGGATGAAGAAGTTCATCACCAACCTTGGTGTGGTGCCGAGTGACTCAGATCCGATCCCATTGCTGTGTGACAACAATGGGGCCATTGCGCAAGCGAAAGAGTCGCGGTCTCATCAGAAGTCAAAGCACATTCTGAGGCGATTTCACCTGATCAGGGAGATCATCACTAGAGGAGATGTACTGGTGGAAAGAGTTCCTTCAGTTGACAACATTGCAGATCCACTGACGAAGCCTTTGACTCAAATTGTGTTTGAGCGCCACCTTGAGTCCATGGGTCTAAGACATAAAGGTGATTGGCTTTAGTCCAAGTGGGAGATTGTTAGTTATGGGTGTCCTCAAGCCAATCATAACTTGTACAATTTTGTTCTTTAATAATAATAATAAGGCTTTATATTCATTATGTGTAATTCATTTATCGTTTCATTATGAAGTCCATGAATATGCGCAATGGATATTAATTATGATGAGATCATAACAATGGGATTAATGTCCTTTAAACGCATATTCTTAATTGTTCCTAGTCGGAGGATATTCGAGAAGGACATCGGATATCCGATTAGACTAGTACAGGTTGCACCTGCTCATATGATGAGGGTGACTGGTCTCATAGTCACTTGTGTGAAGACACTAAGGTGAATCTGTAGGTGCTCATTGGAGAATGAGTTCACTGAACTGATCTGTTATGAATCACTGGATGGTAATGTTACCTAACTGTCAACCAGCTAGATTCATTGTCACAGTGGCGTGATTGGTCCTTAGACCTGAGACACCAAGGACACCTTGTCGGTGGACTTCTAGGTTTTGACCTTAACTTATAGATCTCTATCCATGAGGTCTTAATCAGTTAAGTGTTCGAATCTAGCGGAATACCTTCGAAGGTGATTGTGTGGTCAACATGGGATCACTCGCTCTCGGTAATAAGAGAGTGAATGCTCTAGGGAAAGATGCCTGAGAGTCCCTGGCCAGGGCAAGACTACTTATCAGAAAAGAGTTTTCTGATATTGTTATACGACATCTAACCAAGTGAGTGCACACATTAGGGTTTGATAGTTGACCATACCCTAAGTACACTCGGGAGCATTGTACGAGCGAAGGATTATAGTCATGTGCTATCTGTTGACGCAAAAGGTTCCTTGATTGGGTTGCTGAACCCCAATGCTTTCTAGGATCAAGTGGTGTTTCTTGGCACCCAACTTGATTGGAAGCCCGATCAATTATCATGAGACGATAATCGATTGTGTAATTAATTAATATGAGTTATTAATTAATTACAGTAAGTCAATAAAGAGTTATTGGACTTAATGGGCTGAATACTGGACTAGCACTTGGGCCTAGAGGGTCACACACAATAGAATTTTGGGCAGACTGGGAAGGATGGACGTTATAGACAATAACTGGGTTTTTGTAAAAAACTGCAGTGTCTATAAATACACGTGGAGAGTCAAACCCTGGCCCAAGCTCTAGGTCTTCTCTCTGGCCGCCTCCTCCTCTCTCTCATAGGGCGCCCCCACCTCCTCTCTCTCCTGGCACATGGTGGAGCTGAATCCGGGAGACGCGTGGAGACCGAGGAGATCCCGTCTGCGTCTAGAGTTTACGTGGATATGTCTAGAGGCCGGACACCTGAACGGCTTGAAGCACCAGTGCCTCCAGCGCTACCTCCTCTCCTGGTTCGGGATTTTTGCAACCCCGCAAAGGTAAAGATCGGATCTTCCTACACACGGGTTTCCATTTTGTTCAATTCCGACCACCGGCAACAATATCAAATGGAGGGAATCGCGTTTCCGCTGCGCTCTGTAAGATTCCTTACATAACTGTGCAAGCAGATGCTCTAGCAAATTGGCCAGCTCTTTAGCAGTGCCACCAAATGAGAAACTGGAAGTTGTTGTCATGAATCGATGGCAAGTCCCCAGCATGATAGAAGATGAGTCCGAAAATGAAGAGAACGGCCAAGAGGAAGTGTCCGTGGCTGAAGAGATCAGACAAGAAGATTGGAGAGAGCCCTTGCTATAGTGGTTCGAGCACCAACAGTTGCCAAAATAAAGAGAAGAAAAGATCAAATTGGTCAGAACAAAAGACTCATGTGAGTTAAGAGGCGGAGTGCTGTTTAGAATCATGGCAGACTCCAAGAAAAAGATCTTGCTGAGGTGTCTGTCATCTGAAGAGCCCTGGAGGGTCATGAAAGAGTAACAGGTCAGAACTGCTGGCGCCCACCAGGCCGGGCCAAAAATGAAAATAGAAATCAAAAAGCTTGGCTATTACTGGCCGACCATGTTCGAAGACTATGGCAAATTCACCAAAACGTGTCAAAAGTGTCAAGAACATGCGGTCATACCAAGAAGACCTCCAATGCACTTGCATCCGGCCATTCCGAACTGGCCGTTTGCACAATGGGGAACAGATGTTTTAGGCCCCTTGCCACCTTCCTCGTCAGGATGCAAATACATCTTGGCAATTACAGACTATTTTTCAAGATGGGCCGAAGCCGTGGCATTAAGAGAAGTAACAGGGGAGTTGGTGGCGCGCTTTATCCAGCGAAACATCATCTTCAGATTCGGAAGTCCAGACCGGATCATATCAGACAATGGAACACACTTCAAAAATCAGAGGGTGTCCAAAATGGCTTCCAAATACAAAATAGACTGGAGGACTTCCACTCCCTACAATCCGCAAGCCAATGGTCTGGCGGAAGCTTTTAACAAGACGTTGTGCAACCTGCTGGCCAAGACAGTCAGTGCCAACAAGAGAGACTGGGAGGACCGGATGTATGAGGCCTTATGGGCTTACCGGACCATCTACAAGACACCAACAGGCTGCTCACCCTTCTCCCTGGTGTACGGTTTAGAAGCCGTGGTCCCGATAGAACTGGAAGTGCCGTCCCTCAGGGTAGCCATTCAGCATGGGCTAGCTCCTGAGAACCAGACCAACATTGAAAGGAGGCTCAAAGAACTATCTGACTTGGAGGGAAAAAGGTTGCAAGCTCAAAAGAACATTCAAGTGTACCAGGCCCGCATTGCACGTGCCTTCGACAAGCTTGTCAAAGGTCGCGAGTTCAAGAAAGGGGACCAAGTAATGGTCAAGAAAAGAGAGGTCATGGCCGGCAACCCAAAAGGGAAGCTGAACGTGAACTAGACTGGGCCATATGTGGTGCAAAGAGTCTACGAGGGCAGTGCCTACGTCCTAGTCAACCATCGGGGTGAAGTACAATTTTCACCCCTCAACGGAAGACACTTGAAGCTGTACCATGCGTGTCACCACATTTCAGCGGCCAGTGCCATGAGCAGCAAGAGAATGAGCAAGAATTAGACCCGAGCGACTTGTTCAACGAATGAAGAGCTCGACTACAAAAGGAGTCGTTGCAGTTGCAACAACAGGGAGTTTCTATACTTAGGCTCCCCCTTAAAAAAAGAAAAAAGAAGAAGAAGAAATAGACAAAATGCAAAAAAAATTCTAAACTCTCAAACCCTCAGGACGTTAAGTCGCCGATGATGAAGAGCAAAAAAAAATGCAAAAAAAAAATAGCATGCAAAGCATGGCAAAAAAAGAGATAGAAGAGGCAGCCATACCGCTAGCCGAACCATGGCTCTGAGACGACGAACGTCCCGACAAACTTTATGAGATTCCAATGATTTTTGCTGATTTTGAGGGGAGGACAATGAAAGGAGTCCCCTGTTTTGGTTAGTGTGTCACCTCTTTATGAGCTATGTGGAGATTGTTCGATGTTTTCCATATCTCTCCCCACATGAAAAAGATGTTAAAAAAAAGAGAACAAGAACTCCATGTTTCTCCTCAAACATAGATAAAATTAAAGAGACTTAAATAAGAATTTTGTGCCCTAGCATGCATGATGGGATATCATTTAACTAATTTAACCCTTATCATCTTTCGTGGGCAGGAATCTATAAAGTTGGTGTCAACAAGTCTAGGTGACCGACATTACCATCAATGTGCCAAGTCACGATGGAAGTTGACAACGGCGACAAGTCCAAGAGATCAACATCATTCAAATAATGAAGTCCCACGGGCAGTCATGCCAACACAACACAAAGCCACACTAGTAATTTGGTTGCAAGAGGGAGAAGTGTCAACAAGCTTAAGTAGCCGACGTCGATGAGGACATCGGCGAATTGCGCCAATGTCCACACATCCTTTCAAAAAAAAAAGAAAAAAAAAGAAGAAAAAAAAGAAGAAAAAAAAGGAGGCTAAAAATAGAGATGCCTCGTCAGACTTGTCCATTGGGCAAGGGCAAAAGGGACCAAGACCCAGCCATGGTGAAAACCCGCAAAGGGCGCCATGGGCAAAATCGGGTACCCCGCTACACGAAAACCCGAAAGGGCGTGTAGGCAAAAGCAAGAGGGGGTCGAATTTGGTGAAAACCCGAAAGGGCGCCCAGTTCGATAATGAAAAAATGAAAGAAGCAAAAAATGAAGACAAGTGTCAAGTTCCAACAGACACGAAAATCAAGCAATGACAAGGTCGTCAACATGCAACTATTGACCCCGTCACCCTGACAGTCAACAGTGAACAGAAGACCCGTCATCCTGGTGGTCAACAGTGAATCGAAGGCTCGTCATGTTGGCAGTCAACAGTGAACAGAAGACCCATCATCCTGACGGTCAATAGAGAATAGAAGACCCATCATCTTCACAGCAAAAGTCCCTATCATACCAATGGTTAATAGTTAACAGAGAATAGAAGGCCGTTATCTTGACAGCAAAACTCCCTGTCATACCAACGATGAACAGACAACAGAAGGTCGTTATCTTGACAGCAAAAGTCCCTATCATACCAACGGTGAACAGAAAACAGAAGGCCGTTATCTTGACAGCAAAAGTCCCTGTCATACCAATGGTGAATAGACAACAGAAGGTCGTTATCTCGACAGCAAAAGTCTCTGTCATACCAACGGTGAACAGACGACAGAAGGCCGTTATCTTGACAGTAAAAGTCTCTATCATACCAATGGTGAACAGACAACAGAAGGTCGTTATCTTGACAGCAAAAGACCTCGTCACTCCAACAGTCACCAGACGACAAAGGACCCTATCAATCCAACAGTCACCAGACGGCAAAGGACCCTGTCACTCCAACAGTCACCAGACGGCAAAGGACCCTATCACTCCAACAGTCACCAGACGGCAAAGGACCCCGTCACTCCAACAGTCACCAGACGGCAAAGGACCCCGTCACTCCAATAGTCACCAGACGGCAAAGGACCCCGTCACTCCAATAGTTAACAGACGGCAAAGGATCCCGTCACTTCAACAGTCACCAGACGGCAAAGGATCCTGTCACTTCAACAGCCACCAGACGAAAAGGATCCCGTCACTCCAACAATCACCAGACGACAAAGGACCTCGTCACTCCAACAGTCACCAGACGACAAAAGATCCTGTCACTCCAACAGTCAACAAATAGCAAGAGGTCTCGCCATCATGACAACACAGCAAAAAAAAAGGCTAAAAATAGAGATGTCTCGTCGGACTTACTTGGACTACTCCTCTGAGTAAGGGTAAAAAGGACTAAAATCCAGCCATGGTGAAAACCCGTAAATGGTGCCATGGGCAAAATCGGGAACCCCGCTACATGAAAACCCGAGAGGGCATGTAGGCAAAAGCAAGGGGGGGTCTGGTTGAGTGAAAACCCAAAAGGGCTCTCGATCCGATAATGAGAACTATATAATATATGTATATATATATCTATATTAGCATAAACAATGTGTGTACATAAATGCGCAATGAGAACATCAATAAACGAAAGGGAGTGCTTTCATTAATGGAAGAAGTACTACATGGCTTCGAGGCATGGCCTCGGAAGTATACAGACAAAAGGGAAGAGACAAAAGAAGCACAGAGCAAGTCTACTGCAAATCCCTAAAGAGCTCCTCTAGAGGCAGAATGCCCAAATAGGGAGAGGAGGCCATCTCCTTCAAGCGGCTCTTCTCGGATTGGATCTCCATGATCTTCTCCTCTGCCGAAGCGGCCATGCCTTCATCCAATAGAAGAGCCTCCTCTTCCTGTCCTGGGGAAAGTTCTAGCTCATCCAGCTCATCCTCTGCTACGCCCAATTCAACTTTCAGTCTAGCAATATTTGCTTGCAAATCTTGTGAATCCACATCATGCTTGGCAACGGCGGATCGGCAACGCTCCTTGCCAACTTGAAGAGGCTCCAGTACCACTCCATACTCAGCATATCACCACTCCAGGGCAGCTAGCTTGTCAGGAAATTCAAGAAAGGAATTGTTGCCGCTTCACATACTTAAGTAGGAGGGTCACTATCTTCGCCCAGTCAGTCAATGGGCAGCCCATGAGGACTAGCACCTCCGTCAGCTTTTCAGCAACTGGCTTAATATATTCATAGCTTAAACAAGGGTCTTGAATGACCATTGAGCGCAATGCCGACAATTGCTGCCTAACCATGGAGTCAGAAAAGGACATGCCAGCAGATGACAAAGAGGGCGGTACCTGAAAGTCCACCTGATCATCGATGGCCGCCCATAGACTCGTATCCACCTCACGAGAACAAGAGGGCAACCCAGCTTCGATGGCGGCGCTAGTTGCTAAAGGTGCAATGCCAGTCTCCGCAGTAGTAGCATCAGGCGCCACTGGTGAGGAGGCAGCCGCGGCCGCGTCAATAGAAACGAAAGAGGAAGGAGTCTTGCGCGCCAAGAAAACTGGATGAGGAAAAAGAAGAGGCAGGAGCTCCTTTTGAGGATGAAAAGGAGAAACCCGACCGACTCGTACAGGGCGGGAAAAGGGGGCCGGCCAACTTGCGATGGTTAGTCTCCCTCGCCGACTCACGAACGCAGTCGACTCACGCGGTGAAAAGATAGCTGCCGGGTCACCTCCCTACCGTATCAAGGCACTGCCAGCTCATGTGGCTGCGGACTCACGCAGCAGCTGACTCATGTGGCTGCCAACTAACGCAGGACGTCCGGCCAGCTCGCGTTGGGTTGCACCCTGCCAAATCAAGTCGCAGCCGACTCATGCACTCACCGGCTCACACAGTTGCCGACTCACACAATCAACGACTCACACAGTCGCCGACTCACGCAGTGGCCGATTCACGTGGCTGCCGACTCATGGGGCCCAACTCGCGTTGGGTCACCTCCCTGCCGCATCAAGGCACCGCCAGCTTACGTGACTACCGACCCATGCAACCACCAACTCGCGTAAGTCTGCGGGACTCATGCTAAGAGACTGCCGAGTTGCAAGACTCATCAGGCTGGCCGAATCAACATGCCAATGAGCAGAGGGGTCTCCAACTCAGAGAGTCGGCCCACCCAAAAGGCTGTTAAATGGAGAATCTACCGACTTACGAATTGATCTGCTTGTCAAACAAGGCCATTAAGGCAAGCGAGCCCAAGGGGCTGCTGACTCACAACGACGTCAACCATCTCACGCCAAGCACAACAATAGAACAAAGCTAAAAGACCGTCAACACACTGACGAGTCACGAGACTGTCAGCACGACAACAAGTCAATGACCGTCGATGCTGACAAATTGACTCACATCAGATTGAAAATGAGGCCCAGTTGACGTCGTACGGGTTCACCCACAGGCGTCGCTCCGCTCGTCCCTCGCTTGCACCACCCTTGGGTGGGGGGGCATTGTTGAAATCAAAAATAAGGGAGAATGTGAGCCCAATTGCACATCACAAATAGGCCCATTTATTGGCCCAAGGCAGGCCCAAAGAGAGCACCCCATGCAAGGGGTCATCTTAAGAGACCCCTCACCTCCTCACTACAAAAAGCTCTCCTGCGAAAGGGAAGCTTCTGGACGGAGTTACATTTTTTTTGGGAGGGGCTGGCTGTGGCTTGCACAGCAAGGGAGCAAGGAAGAGGACAGAAAAGCCAAGAGAGAGGGGCTCCTTTTCTGGTTCCGGGGGTTCCTGCTCAGAAGAGTAGAGGAAGACGAGAGGGGGAGCAACAGCAGCAAAAAAGAAGAAGGTTACTTGAGGAGGAAGGCATCCACCTGAGGTTTTCCTCCTCCCTCCTTCCCGAAGGCCCAGGCGGACAAAAAAAGGAGAGAAGTCTTCGCAGCAAGCTCTCCTTCTGGGTTTTAGAGGAGTGCTCTAAGAAATAGAAAAGGGGTAAGGGTGGCATCTAGTGTAGCAGACCCATCTTCTGCTGGGTTTATTTGCCATTTCTCGAATCCATCTCTTGTTTTTCTTGTCCTTTCATATGTGTTTTTCTCCCCTTTGTACATAGTTTTATGGAAACATGTGTTTGCTCGGTAAATGTTGAGGTTTGTGGGTTGAAGAGACATGTGTACTTGATAGCTTTTTGTCTCTACGTGAAGGCATATCAATGATAGCATTGTTCTATATGCATATTTTAATCTTCTTATTCCTATCTATGTTGATGTGTCTTGTTTTTTTTTTTTTTTTTTTTTTTTTAGAGCTGAAAGGGCCTGCTCCTCTAAATAGTGAAAGAGGTAATTTAATACCCCATTTCACTCAAAAGGAAGTCGGTACAGGGGATCATCAAGTATTGGTCAGCTTACCAGAAGTGTATTTAACGATTTTCTCTCCTTTGTTTATCCCGTCTTCGTTCCTTTGATAAATTCCTGCAAACATCCCCCTGCATAACAAGGATTTTCCTCCATTCTATCTGATTTGTGCTTGAATATAGCCTGTCGAGTCACTGCATTTCGAAATACAAGCATAAAGGGTTGGGTAATATGATACCCATGCTCCGCTTAGGACACAAATGAGATGTATTAGGCCCTAACATCATGCCTGCATCGCATTTGTCCCGATTTCTAGGGGAAAATCACATAAGTTAAGAGATCTTTGTTGAAGGTTTGTTGCCGACTCACCTGGGCAGTGAGTTTTCGGCATTTTGGGATTGATTGGTGCGGCGTTTCGCCCATATAAAAGGCTGAAATCAACCAAAATACACCTCAGTCACCCCTATAAAAATTTCGTGCCATCCCGACGTGATTTGAGTGGTCGTCCGGTTGCAAATGGACAGTACTGCCTGGCCGCCGACTCACCTGGGCAGCACGCGTGTTTTAAACGGTTTGAGACCGATCAGCACGGCTTTTCGCTCATGTAAAAGGCTGAAATTGACCGGGACGTACCTCAGTCCTCCCCATAAAAATTTTGCGCCGTTCCGACGTGATTTGAGTGTCGTCCATTTGCAAATGGACGTTGCCGACTCACGTGGACAGCACTGCCTGGTTGCCGACTCACCTGGGTAGCACGCGAGTTTTTAACGGTTTGAGACCAATCGGCACGGCTTTTTACTCATGTAAAAGGTTGAAATTGACCGGGACGTACCTCAGTCCTCCCTATAAAAATTTCACGCCGCTCCGCCATGTTTTGAATGTCGTTCCTTTGCAAATGAGTGCTGCCGACTCACGCAGGCAGAACTACTTGCTGCCGACTCACATAGAAATGAGACTCTATGAGGCCTCGGGTTAGATAATATGGTATCTATGCCCGAGTTCCTAGACACAAACATTATTTTATCATCAACCGGACTGTTTTCGGTCTCGGTACTCATCGGTTCCCTCGTAGCCATGCCTCGAAAATCGGTACTGTGTGCCATTTGGGTAGCACCATGTACGGCCAACACCCCGTTTTGGTACCATCTCCTTTGTGGTGGATGGATACCGCGAAGTCCCCCACATCTCATGAGTCCAGGGGAAATGCTGACGAATTTTTCCCGCGAGTTTTATACCGTTAAGTGCTTCTGGATAGTGAGTCGGCAAGGACTCAACAGGCTGCCGACTCACTGAATCAGTGAAGATACTTGAACCAGTGAGTCGGAAAGCCTTGGTTTATGAGAATGTTTGTTTTCGGTCCCGGTACTCGTCGGTTCCCTCGTAGCCACGTCTTGAGAATCAGTACCGTGTGCCATTTGGGTGACGTCGTACGTGGCTAACACCTCTTTTTGGTGTCGTCTCCATCATGGTGGACGAGTACCATGCCCTCCTCTTTCTCTATGAGTAAGGGGAAATGCTGTCAAATTTTCTCCCACATTCTTATGAGATCAAAAGACTTTATATGATTAAAAGACTTCAAAAAACCATATTGCCTAGGTGATTCGGCAACACTGCAGCAGCCTGCCGACTCACTGATTCATCAGAATCCTGCTGACTCACCAGTCTGTCGACTCATGGTTGCAGCAAGATTCTACCAACTCACTTGAGTTAGCAGTTTGCCGACTCAGCAGTCTGCCGACTCACTGGTTCAGCAGGACCCTGCCGACACAACAGTCTGCCGACTCATGGTTGCAACTAGATCTGCCAACTCACTTGACTTAGCAGTCTACCAACTCAACAGTCTGCCGACTCAACAGCCTGCCGACTCAGCAGTCTACGACTCACCAGCATAACGACAATTATTTTAAATGAAACCAAGAGAACACAATTGGCATTAATTGACAAATATCAAATGAATAAATGAACAAAAGCCTCCAACAATTGTACAAAAGATGATAATAATCACAATGAGTAAAATGCTTTTCAATATACATTTCTCTTGTTGCTATTCCAGCTTCACTTCAGCGCGCACTTTGCACCTTTATCGGATGTTTCTGTTTTAAGGCTATGAGACTTTCTAATCTGGTGATTAATCAATGGTTTTCTCTCTTAGAGAGATGTAATTAACGTCGTTGCATTTAGGCAACGGCGGGATCTTGGTCCCGACCCGATCTCCATTTTCATTTGACGAAGTCAAACGGCGCGCACAATAGACCTAAAGCCCTTCGACTCTCGAAGGCAGAACACTTGTTGCCACTTCGGTGGTTGGCACGCCTGCGCTATGCAAATTGTCGATTCATCTCTCATCACTATCGCTCGAGTAGCATTCGAAGAGACTTGGATTAATAATACGTATCCATGAGAAAACATGAGAAACATGATAAAAAGAACCAAAAGATTTGAGATTTTCACAAATCTATTTCCACAACGGACATAGATAAGCTTGTGAAATTGTCTTACCAACAACGCGACCAAATATTGATATGGTTTAAGCTTTGGGTCACGAGTGCGGTAAGTCGAGAGCACCTGCTGCAGAACAAGCTGAGAGTCTCCTATGATTTTGAGGTGGGATGCAACCAAGATATAACCACGTTTAAGACCAGCTAGGAGAGCTTCATACTCAGACATGTTGTTAGTGGTGGAGAAGGTGAGTTGAAAGGCGATGGGGATAGTAATGCCCTCCGGAGTGAGCAGCACGGCTCCAATGCCCCGTCCCTGAGAGTTGAGTGCACCATCGAAATGGAGGGACCAAAAGGGATCTTTGGAGATGACCGAGAGCTCTTCATCAGGAAATTCCTCTCGGATGGAGTCACTATGTGGGAGTGGCAAATGGGCAAGGTGCTCGGCGATGGCATATCCTTAGATGGCCTTTTGGACCACAAAAGAGATGTTGAATTGGGAGAGGAAGCTCTACCAGTGGGCAAGCCAATCAGAGAGGATGGGTTTTTCTAAGAGGTACTTGAGTGGATCCATCCTCGAGATCAACTTGACCTCGTGGGCAAGAAAATAGTTCTTGAGTTTTGAACTACCCACACGAGCACGGCACAAGTTTTGTCTGCGGTGGTGTACTTAGCTTTTGTGGTATTGAAAAGTCTAGAAAGATGGTATACTGCCCTTTCTTTCCCTGATTCATCATGTTGCGCAAGGACAGCACCTAGGGAGTCCTCAATGACTCAGAGATATAGGATTAGTAGTTTCCCAGGTACAAGAGGTTGCAAGACTAAGGAATTCATGAGATACCTCTTCAAATCATCAAAGGCTTCTCGGCACTTGTCATTCCATTCAAACTTTGCCCCTCCTTTCAAGAGATCATAGAATGGGCGGCATCTTTGTGAATGTTGTGATATGAATCTTCTAATGAATTGCAGACGCCCGATCAAACCTCTTAGTTGTGAAATATTCTTTGGAGGCGACATCTCCGCAATAGCCTTAGCCTTGTTTGGATAGATCTCAATTCCCCGTTTATGACTATGAAGCCTAGAAACTTTCCTTATGATACCCCGAACACACACTTCTTTGGATTCATCCTTAATTAGTACTCCCTTGATCTTTGCAACACCTTGGCGAGGATCTCGGGGTGTTCTTTCCTAGTCCTTGACTTCACCAAAATATCATCCACATACACTTCTACAAAGACATGCATCATGTCGTGGAAGATAGCCAGCATCACCCTTTGATAGGTATCCCCAACATTCTTTAGCCCAAATGGCATGACTACATAATAGTATGTACCCTAGGGCGTGGTGAAGGAGGTTTCTCTTGATCTTCAGGAGCTAGACGGATTGGTTATAGCCTGAATACCCATCCATGAATAAGAGGGTCTCATACCCAGCAATGTTATCAATCAATACATCAATGTGAGGAAGCGGGAAGTCATCCTTTGGACATGCCTTATTTAAGTCCCGGAAGTCAATACAAATTCTGACCTTTCCGTCCTTCTTCATGACTGGGACTATATTTGCCACCTAGTTCGGATAAAGCACTACCTTGATGAATCTAGCTTTGTGGAATTTGTCTACCTTGTCTTTCATTTTCAGGGCCATGGGTGGAATCTTCTGAGTTTTTACGTTATGGCCTTTGCCTCTTCTTCCAACACAAGTCGGTGCTCACTAATGAGGTGTCTAGACCGGGCATGTCCTCATATGACTAGGCGAATGTGTCTTTATACTCCCTCAGAATTTGCACCAGTTCTCTTCTTCATCAAGAGGGAGATTTGCTGAAATCATCACAATCCTGGGATCTTCTTCTGTTCCAAGGTTGACTTCCTTAGTAGGTTCATCCACCGCCATTGTAGGCTCATCAAATCTTCTTATACCACTAGCGTACATCTCGGCAGTGTCATCTACTTCACTATCCTCTTCATCGATTGGGTCCTCATCATTCATGATTTCATAGACACCAAAACCATCGTCTACAAACACCCCATCCTGCACAATTTCTTCTTCTAACACCAACGCCTCTTTTGTGAACTCCTCTATTAGCAACAGTGCTTGACATTGCCGAGCTAACTCTTGAAGGTATCTTAGAGGAATAGCCTTGCCCGCTGCTTCCTAGGGCGATGTTTAGATTTGGTGGGTGTTGGGTTGACTTGACTCTCTACCTAGATGTATCTAAACTAAGACTAGACTCTCCTAACCTAGACAACTCTACTTGACTAGACGACTCTACAGGACAATTGAGGATATGGGGTCCTCGAAGAGGATGGCTCCTAATGAAGGAGCAGAAGGGGAAGCCCCAGTTGAGGGGTGCCCCTGATCAGGAGGGTAAAGGAGGTATGCTGGCTCCTCGACCTCAATACGCATTTGAAAATTGGCGTTTTTTTTTTTTTTTTTTGGGATCAGTGGAGAGCATGCAACATGAGAGAGTGATCTCGTAGTCACTTGGATCAAATTGTAGGGTAGTGAGAATTGAGTGTGGGAAGCCGGGAGTGAGGATGTTGCACGCAGCTGCGAGGAGTTGGGGAGACAATTGAATGATTATGGGAGGGGATGGAGGAATGAGGCTTGGGAGGAGAGAGCATAGGAGTGATGGGTGGATGGCCAGGCATGTGCCCCTCCACAGCTCGTCCAACGTCTTCCCTTCTTCGTAAGGAATGTCTGGCTCTCCCACGTCTGTGACGTCGCTCATCAACTGCCTCTTGGAAGTGATGGATGTGGGTGGCTCTAGCAGTTCAGCTGCAGCTGGCGGCCATGTTCTTTCTTCCTCCCAGAATAAACGGTTGAAGGCTATGGTGATGTCCTCCATGGCGAACCAGTGATACCATTCAGCCTCTGGGTCTCCTGTCTTCCTTCTTTTTCCAAGGCGGAGTGTTTCCAATGCCTTGTATGTAAGCATAGGGGCCATGTGCCGAGAAACTTTTTTTCCATGTATATCGTGCTATGAAAGCTCTGCCTTGACCACCACAGTGTTATACCCTGGTTGGGTTAGGCCTTTGACAAAGTGACACCACAATGTCCATGTGAGTGGTTGGCAGTCGGCCTTAAGAGTGGATGTGCTGGATGACCACGGCTTGGACTTCTTCTTGTAACCAAGTCACCATCAGCTTTTCATTACAATGTCTGGGATAGGCTTGGTAATGCCTTGCAGTTCTGCCCTAGGCCTTTTCCTTCCTCATAACCTAGCTCATCATGATTTGCCACCCTTTAGTGCTTAGTGGCTCCTTCTCTTGACCGCATTGACTTGTGCAGGACTGGCCTCTTATTTGGAGTGGAATGAGTAGGTCCAAGGATAGTTGATGTCCAGCACCAAGACAACGGGTTTATTGGCAGGCCATACAGCTAGAAGAAGGGTATCATTGATGGCATCGACTGTGTGAGCAGTGGCTATGCTTTTGACTTTGATAACCCATCCTTGGAAAGGGAACTTTAGACATTGGTGTGCAGTGGACGGGACGACCCCCAATGCTTCTAACCATGGGTGCCCTAGGATAGCCTTGAACATGGGGTCGATATCGAGTACATGGAAATCGACAGTGACAGCTAGTGGCCCCAGTTCGGCTTGTACAGTCACCATGCCGTGGAAAGATCTTCTAGAGTTGTCATATGCGGCCATGGTGGTTGGTGTCAGTCTTAGCATCCCTTCCGACACATCACATGCCCTCAGAGTGCTCAGTGGGTAGACATTTTTGATGCCCCAGTGTTGACCAATGCTACCCCCACTGCTACATGGTTGATGACTAGAGTGACATAGAGTGGGAGCCCCTGGCTTCTGGGGGTGCTAGTTATTTTTAGCAAATGTGATGACCGGCCCACGAGTTACCATGGCTAGTGCACTTGGCAGTTTTTCGAAAACCATGTCCTCATTCACCACTACCCTTTGCAAGAAATTTCTCAAAGCTTTTTACTGCTCTTTGGATTTCTTTATCAATTCTAGGATGGAGATTTGGCTGGCACATGATCAAGATGTTTGAGGATATCATAGTGTGTGCCGGGTAGCGACTCAATCACCCCTCTTCTTATGGTTGCTGCTAAGGTTGTTGCTGAGGTGGTTATAGGACCTGTTGGGGATTGTTTGGCTGGTGGAGGTAGTGGAGATGGGTGGATACGAGCGACGGAAGACTCTTTCACTCCGCAAGGTAGTTGGTTGGGTGACGGGTTGTCTGGTGGAGGATAAGGTGGCGGCGGAAGGTTGATCCAGCCCAGGTGGTGGTAAGATGATGGATGTAGGAGTGGCTGTAGCAACCCTAAATTTTTGGGGAAATAAAAATTAAATATTTATATTATTTAATTATAAAATCAAATAAAAGGAAGATGTATAAATCAACTAGGAAATCAAATAAGAGAGAATTAAATAAAGCCCATTAAAAGAAAATAAGTAATGGGCTTTATTAAATGGACCCATTAGAAATTAGTGGGCAAAAATAGAGATTTTAAAAAGGAGAATAATAGAGAAATACCCAAAATTCGTAACTAGAATATTAATAAAAATAGAAAAGAGATATTTAATACATTAAATAGCTAGTTTGAATTATGATTGGATTCCTAAACCTACCCTAATGGGTTGGCCACGAAATCCTCTCTCTCCCAACCCAAATGGAAGATCTCTTGCTTAAAAAGGGGAGAGGAAATAGGAAATTCAGAATTTAATAGGAATTAGACTTAAACTAGGAAAGGGAATAGGGAGAAGTTTAAATACTTCTCTTAAACCCTCATGGCTGGCCCTAGATCGTGCCAAGAGGTTCCTGGACCAGGAGGAGAGGCCAAGAGGAGGAGAATTCGTGGAGAGGAAGGATCTCTCAAGTTCTTCCCGAGTTCTTCAAGTCTTAACCCTAAAAGAGGAAATGATCAAAGGTAGGCATTCTCACAAGCATAAACGATGAAACTTTTTTGTAGGATGTCTCATCTATCAGGAACAAAAGCTCTTTGGTTTCATAATTTTCCATCGAGCATATCTATGTTCTTGATTTTTCATGTTCTGCAACTGACATGACCCCGAACCCTCTTCTTAACTCTTGATCTCCTCGTATACTTAACCCATGACACGAGATTTTTACTGTAGGAAACTGATGCATGTTAGGCATCTTTTGCCCCTAAAAGCCCTAAATTTGATTCATCATATCTTGCAAATTTAATCGTTGATCTCAACTATGTACTGTTTCATGTTCATCATGAATACCCATGTTTAAACATGTCCAAACCCTGATGTTTTCCAATTCCTATTTATTGTAAGTACCATGCATGTCTAGGTGGTTTTGTAACTAGTTTCAGGATTTTTGTTGACTATACAATTAGTTGTGATTTTTTGAACCACCCTATGTCAAATAGGGTAAGTTCTGGCCCGCAATCCAATGTATGTCCTTTCCCTATCAAACTCGGGCGCAGACCCTGTGAACGCGACGACCCGATAGGCCGCGTTCACAAGGGTCGTCGCGACAGCGCCTTCTGTCGCATCTGATTGCGACAGGGCCTGTCGTCGCGATCTGCTACCGACCTGACTAAGCCTGTCGCGACCTGTACAAGCACCTGTCGCGACCCTCATCAGGGCACGCCGTGATCGGGTTCTTTTTGCATAAAACCCCCTATCTCAGCAAATGCTTGATTATCTATAGTGTTTGTACTCTTGTTTGTTGGGTCACATTCTAAATAATAAATACAACATGTTTTTGATGATGAACAATGATGAACAATGTGAATTGAGTTTAATGCATGAGATTTTTAAAACAAATGACTTGTCACAATAACTTGGTACAATACTTGATTATAAATGTTCATAATATCTCACTAACTATGTTTACTAATGTAGGAGATATACCATGCAAGACGTGTGCCAACAACAAGTATGAAGATCAACAAAAGTCAGAAGACAGAGTACTTGTCGACAGCCATCAAGACCCTGTCGATAGATACCAACAGTCAGCAACACACCTGTTCTGCAAAACAAGACCTGTCGACAGCAACAAAGCTCCCTGTCGACAAAAGCATACAGTCAGAAAACCAATGTTCTGGAAAACATGTGCCTGTCGACAGCACCAAGGCACCTGTCGACTGATGCACACAGTGAAAGCTTTGACAGAACTTCCAGACTTCTGGAACTTGGGACACTGTTGATCCATGTCGACAGCAGGTGTATGACCTGTCGACAGACGTACAGAAGCTTCATATACGGGAAGTTTGAAAGTTACCAAACTTGGTGTTTCCTTGTACCACGTCTCTCCATATGTAAACACCACTATATAAACATCCTTTTGAAGCAAATTACGAATACAAGCAGCCTCCAAGCAAAAACCCAAAGAGTTCTCACAAGAAGTCTTGCTCTGCTGCTCTGCTTCAACCTACCGCCCAGAACCAAGAAGAGAAGTCTCTCCAGTAGAAGGTGAAGTCTGAACGTCATGGATTCAAGTGTCTCCATCAAGTTGTGACCTTCAAGACGAAGCTTGAAGCCCAGTCAGACGTTCACAAGAAGAGTTTACAACTGGATTTGTTCTTCAACTCTTAAACTCTTCTCTGTTTCTATTTCTCCATATCCGTGTGTGTGTGTGTGTTTCAGGCAGCCTTGTGCTTGATACACGTGTGTGGGTGTTGTTCTGATCGTGGTTTCACATCAGATAACACGTGTGTGTGAGTTGTAGTTTGTGAACTAGCTCATAAGCAGATTGCTCTGCGTGTGTGTGTGGCCGTGGATGTAGGATACACAAGTTGTGTACTCCGAACCACGTAAATCGTCGTTTATTGTGGTTTGCACGAATTTACGCTAGATGTTTGATAGGCACGGCATCTCCACACACGTTTGATAATCTATTCCATTGTTATCAAGTCACACAAATCCACACATAGTTTATAGTTCAACATTGTTTTGATAATCTGTGTTTCGAAGAAAAGAAGGTGATAAACATTTTTAATCGGCAGTAATCTATTCAACCCCCTTTCTAGATTACCATACAGGGAATTCTGCAACCCTTCAATTGGTATCAGAGCTGAGTTTCTCTGAATTACTGCTTTATCTGTTTGATGTTACGATCAGGAGATTCATGGTCAAATGGAATCTAACAAGGGGTATATGGCCGAGGGACACTCAGTGACCAGGCCACCCTTCTTTGATGGAACTGACTATCCGTATTGGAAAAATCGGATGCAGGTGTTTCTACGAGCACAAAATTTCGAACTATGGAAAATAGTCAGAAAAGGAGTATACGAGTTGCCTCAGGACGAGGATACCTGGACCAAGGACCAGATCACCAAAGGGACACTCAACTGGAGCGCCCTCAATATGATGCAGTGCGCGGTCCATCCGAAGGAATACTCGAGAGTCTCCACATGCACCTCAGCAAAGGAGATGTGGGACAAGCTTGAGCTAATCTATGAAGGTACGTCTGAGGTAAGAGAATCAAAGGTAAGCATGTTGGTTTCAGAATATGAAATGTTCAAAATGAATAATAGTAAAACCATCTCTGACATGTTTGCTAGATTCATGATAATATAAATGGATTGAAAGGTCTTAAAAAGGAATACTCAGAAAGTGACTTGGTGAGGAAGATACTTCGGTCTCTTCCATCCTCATGGAACACCAAAGCCACGGTCATTGAGGATTCCAAAGACCTCTCAAAAATGAAAGTAGATGAACTTATTGGTTCTCTAATGACTTATGAACTAAATGTCAAGAGAAAGGAAACTGAAGAAAATCCTAGGAAGTCACTTGCCTTGAAGGCTTCTAGGAAGAGTTCTTCAGCTTCCAAAAAGGAGATAATTCAAGAAAGTGATGTGATTGAATCGTCTAGTGAGAGTGATAATGATGAGATGGCTATGCTCACTAGACAATTCAAAAAATTCCTGAAATACAAGAGGAGAGGTACGGTAACTCTAAACCTTTCCAAAAGAAAGACTTTGCCAATAAATTCGATACTAACAAAAAGTCTGAGA
>CM024756.1:129846127-129905860 GCA_014218235.1 Colocasia esculenta
GGGGCGCCCGGCGCAGGTGGCACTCGCGCGCAGGGGCCCGGCGCGGGTAGCACCCGGCGCAGGTGCCGCACGCGGGTGGGCCCGCGCGCAGGGCCTGGCCACAGGTGGCCACCAACGGGGGTGGCCCGCGCCCGGGCCGGCGCGAGTGGCCGAGCCTCCCCTTGGCTAGCCTATATAAAAGGGTGGGCCCTTGGCTTCTTTTGGCCATTCCTGACTGCTGTGACGTCCGTTTTTAGAGCCGTTTGTCGTGCGTTTGCGGCCGTTTGACGTGCGTTTGTTCCCGCTTTCGGACGCCGAGGCCATTTGGCATGTCTGATCACGTGTACGCTGCGTCCGCTTTTCACGCACTTCGAGACATTGACTTCCGCCCATCAGAGGGTATTTGTCCCGCCTTAACGAACCATTTAAGTGTCACTTTTAAATGCATAATCCGAATTAATTCGAACTAAAGTATGGACTCGAACCCGTTTATCTCAGGTGTTTGAGTGGGGGGAAGTTTGGGGTTTATTCCCAGCTTCCGTATTTTTCGGGCGGATTTGTCCCCCAAGCTTTGTTTAAATCTCGATATTTGCCGGTATCAACAGGAGCATACACTAAGGAGGAGTACAAATTGTTGAACCCCTCTCCTTCAAACGCACAGCTATTGGTAAGAAGTTTCTACAACTAAAAATTGGTGAAAGCAAAATGGTAAAATCCTTACTTTTTGGTTATTGACAAAAAGGGGAAGAGTATTTTTAAACTATGATTTTTTTGTTTATTTTATGTTTTGAATATCTTTGTCAGAAAACTCTTATTAGTTTTGTCATCACCAAAAACGGGGAGATTATTGAACCACTTCTATATTTATTCCTTTATTTTAGTGATAACAAAACTCATATTCATCTTAAATCAATTTAATAATGTTTTAAGAATATTCATGCACTATCGCTTCATAGTTTTGCACTGATCGGTAACTTCGTCATGCATGTTTTTATCATAACCAGTCGAAGCTTAGTTCGTCATATACAAAGTTAGTTCTGTAATATCCGAAGCTTTCGCTTCGTCATGCATGTTTTTATCGTAATCAGTCGAAGCTCACTTCGTCATATATGAAATTTTACTTCGTCATATCCGAAGTCTTATACGAAGTTCAACTTCGACCGACAACGTTATTTTCTGTTCTATACGAAGCTTCACTTCATCATATCAAAGCTTTCACTTAGTCATGCATGATTTTGTCGTGATCAGTCGAAACTAACTTCATCATATTCGAAGTCTAACTTCGTCATATACGAAGTTCTACTTTGTCATATCTGAAGTCTTATACGAAATTCACTTCGACCGACAGTGTTAATTTCTGTTCCATCCGAAGTCCACTTTGTCATATCCGATGTTCCACTTTGACTGACAACGTTGTATCTTGACCAGTCAAAGTGGCCAGTCGAATTGATATATCGATTGCCTTAGACATCGATTATTGTTATAATTGTATATCGATTGCCTTCACACAGCGATTATAGTTAAGTGGCACATCGATTGCCTTCACTCACATCGATTGCCTTTTAGCACATTGATTGTTGTTATGCATATCGATTGTCTTTAAGTTTTGCATCTATTGTCATCATCATATCAATTGCCTTGATTCATATCAATTGCTTTTACCATATCGATTGTTGTTATTCATATCGATTGTCATTACATATCGATTGTCTTTCAGCATATCGATTGCCTCCATGATATCGATTATTCTTTTCATATTGATTGTTGTTATAACTCACATCGATTGGCTTTCAAATGTTTCAAAATATCTTTGGGGCCCAATGAAATTTCAAACGCACTTCATATGCTTAACTTATCATTTCTCCGACGGAAGTTACCTTTTTGCTGTCTCATAGGATTCCTCCTTCCTGCAATGAAAGAAAAGCAGCTGCCTACTATTTCTAGCTATCAGCAGAAAATATAGACATAAGGCAAAAAGAGGTATGGGCCATCATACAAAATACATCTCTAGTCTAACATGTTCCTATTTGCATTAATTGTCTGCAGGCCTATTCCACTCATAGCCAACACCTTGGATCTACTGCTGACACTCTTAGAAGCATGCACTAGCTGGAAGATCTTCTGTTCCAAGTAGGCAGTAGACACAAGAACGACTCAAGAGAAGGAGAGCAGAAGAAGAAGAGAACCAAGAAACTTCAACAACCATTCTGTCAACGGTACTCTTCACTGCTCCATAAAAGGATGAAGTAAAAGTTGAAGACAATAATAAGAGAAAACTTGAAGATCTTTCAAAGAATGTACATCCAGTAAACATTCAACTCCATACACACTCAAAACAAGAGACGAAGAGCTCAAACACATTCAAGCAGAAGCATTCAAGCCTTTCTCTCTTTCTCATTCTCTCTTTGTGCGTCTTTGTGTATTTATAAGAGAGTTGGGGGTTAGCCTAAGAAGAGTCTTTTTTTGTAAACTCTTTCTTTCTTAGACATCATCTCAGATCAAACATTTCATTGTTTATCTTGAGCTTGATCTAGAGGCTTTAGGTCCTAGCTTCCGTGTTTAGAAATATTCCTCTTATGTTGAAAAAAGAAGACCAGCCGAAGTGCTGGATGTCTGTCCGACTGTGGGACTATACATAGTGTTCCTCTTCGGTTAGAAGAGAGACTTGTTGTGTAAGCGTTCCCCTTGTGTTAAGGGAAGAACCGCACTACAGTTTGTACCAGGAGGTTGGCTTCTTGACCTTTAAGAGAAATGGGTTGTCTTCTTACCTAGAAAGAGAAGAAGACCAACTTGTGTCTGGTGATTTGACCATCTGGAGGTCTGTGCTAGTGAGTTGCTTCTGAACTCAAAAAAGAAACACATGGCTGAAGTGAAACAGTGGGTTGTCTTCTTGCCCGAAAAGAGAAGAAGACCAGTAAGGGTTGGGTGTTGTATCTCCTTAAGGGGGATTGTACCATTGGTTAGTGAAAAGACCCAATTATATAATCGGGACCAATTGTAGAGGTCTTCGAAGACCACTTGTAATTCAAATTACAAAAGAAATGAAATCTTCAAATTTCTTTGCAAGAGTGTGTACCCGTGAAAGGCGATCACCAAAATCGCGATTGTCATAATGAATAGAGACAAAAAGCCTTCTTTGATAGAGAATCAAAGGTGTTCAGATTTAATCCCAGTCGATGGGGAAGGGTCCAGTACACGAAATCCCAATTGCCTGATAAGACATTCTCACGGAATAAATACGCCAAAACATGGGTTCAATCGTCCAATAAATGGGCATATAAATTCCCCACATCCAACGAATTTTAAATCTTTTTTTTTGTTTGTTAACAGACTGGCATGCCTGACAAAATGATTATTATTTTCTTTTAAAAAGAAAGAAATTCTGCATGTTTTTTTTTGAAATGTGGATGGTACCACAAAGTATATTGAATGTAGAAAAATGTACAAGTGTAGAGGTAAAAGCAACAAAAACCTCAATACAAAAGGCCTCTCTACAGCCAAACCAACCCAAAAAATATCTCACCTCCCCAAGAACAAAAGGAAAGGTGATCAAGGACTCTCTAAGTTTCCTAATAGTTTAGCCCAAGCCTTCTGAAAATTCTGTTGTTTATTTCAATCTAGATGGCCCAAATAGTGGCATGCAAAATGATCCACCACACCATGGTTTGGCGCGCCGGATCGAGCCGGGCCGATCCCCCGAATCGCATCGGATCAGGGAGGATCCGATGTGCGGCTCGCCCGATGCGCCCGAATCCCTTCTTAGCAGGCGGATCGAGCCCGATGCGATGCGATCCGGCCCGGCACTGTCGCATCGGGCGCGATCCGCCCGACACCCTTAAAGGTTTGGCGATGCGCTGCGCATCGGGACTCAACAGTCCCATTCGCAGCGCAGGAAACCGCAGGCCCCTTTGTCCCCCCGTTTGCAGGTTTTTTGAAGAGAAAATCCTAGATTTATGTGCAAATCCACAGGAGGAGGCTTCCTAAGTGAATTTGTGTCCATTTGGAGGTGGATTTGGAAGCTTTGAAGCCTTGTTCTTCAAGTTTTTTGAAGGTTCTACAGGGCTTTCAAGGTAAGCAACCTTATTTCTTCATTTTTCTATTCTTTTCTTGGTGTATGGGTTAGATCTTGTTAGGAAATGATGTTGCAAGGGATTGGTGTTCACTTGCAACCATTTCTCATCAAGATCTACAAGGTTTTCATGTAGATTTGATGATTTTCCCTAAAATATGATTTTCTGAAAAATAATTTAAAATTCTTAAAAAAAAATTGAACAATCAAAAAATGATAGGAAGGTGTTCTATAAGTTCTATATCATGGTTAGAACTTGATTCTATAAGAAGTTTAGGTATAATTAATTAATGTTCATAAATAATTAATAATTATATTAAAATTTGAATAATAATTTTAAAAATCTTAAAAAGTGTAAACAACCAAAAATTGATAGAAATGTGTTGTATAACTTGTACATCATGATTAGAAGTTGATTACATAAGAAGTTGAGCAATAATTAATTTATATTCTTACATTAATAAGAAGTATTTTAAAATAAAATGTGAAATTACAGAAAATATATATGCATGTGTGAATGGATTTCTGTGATCATGTGTTCATGTATATTAAAAAAATATCATATAACAATTAAGAAGTAAGAATACTTTCTTTTAGTGTTCAAATTCTGAAATTTAATTTAATTTACTGTTAATTTATTATTTATTTTTTGTCATTGTAGATGGCACCGAAAAGAGGTTCTGATGATATTGGGTGGCAGCATGGCATCATGTGGAGAATAGGCACAACTTTAAGTGCAATTATTGTGGTTTTGTGGGACAAGGAGGTGGGGTCTCCCGTTTGAAGAAGCACCTTGCTGGTGGTCGACTAGCAGGGTACCATGACGTGCAGGGGTGTAAATCGGTGCCAAAAGAAGTCAAGAAGGCTATGATTGAACACATTAAGCAAGTTCGAACTGAGACAGCAAGAAAGAAGGCAGATAAGGAGATAGCAGAGAGGATTATATCAGGAAGGCAAAGAGATGAAGATGATGATGATGAAGTTCAAATGTATGCAGAATATGTTCCTGATCCTGATGTGCAGGAAAGGCTAGCCAGAGCACATAGCAGGGCTGAGGCATGGGAAGCTGATCAAAGGGCAGGGCATAGAATGAGTTTTCATGGAGCTCAGCATGAGGTTGGCAGTGGCAGTGGCAGTGGCTCAGCGGTAGGTGGCAGTGGCTCCCGTCGATTTTCAAATGTGGGAGATTATTTCACTCGACCCCCTCCCACACAAGTACCAGAAGAAGGCAGGCATACCAAGAGACCCACAGGTGTGCAAATTGAGGATGTGGACCCTTATGTGTATCCTAGGGAGCATGGCAAGCAGACTAGGATTGATGATTCATACAACCAGCAGGGGCCGAAATACAAGGTGGGGAGAGCAATTGCAAAGTGGTGGCACCATACAGGGTTACCATTTAATGCAGCGAACAGTCCCTATTATAAAACTGCAATACTGGACCCCATGTGCTGCCCACTATGTTGATTTAATGCTTAAAGAATTGGGACACTGCAACATGTGAAAATGGTGGTGGATACAGGACAGAAGATAACACGTTTCATCTACAATCATCATCTGGTGTTGGCGTGGATGAGAGAGTCCACTAGTGGAGAGTTGTTAAGGCCGGCTGTCACCCGCTTTGCAACAAATTTTGTGGCACTACAGAGTCTACTGAAGCACAAGGATGGATTGAAACGCATGTTCAGGGGTGATAAATGGTTGCAGAGTAATTTTGCTAGTACATCTGATGGAAAGGAGGTGGAAGGCATCGTCAACAGCTCCAATTTTTGGGATCGGGTCTTCAAGCTGGTACAGATCATTGAACCTCTATATGAGGTGTTGAGGGTGGTGGATGGGGATAGGAGACCATCTATAGGATTGGTATATGCAAAGCTTGAAGCCGCGAGGAAAAAGATCCGTGAAGTCTCACCTCGGCATGCACACTTGGTTTTGGATGTTGTTGACGATAGATGGGACCGGCAGATGAGTAGAGATCTCCATATGGCGGGTAAGGAAATAAATCATATTTCTGTAATAAACTACTCTTTATTGTATTGATGATGGTATTTTATTCAATTGCAGCATACCTCCACCCTGCATACTATTACGCACACGAGCTAGCATATGATGATGAATTGACGGCTACCTTTGCAAGGGTGGTTGAGAGATTGTCAACAAGTCCTGTGCTAGCGGCAGATGCCGTTGATGACGCAAGTATAGGATTATCAACTTCCATCCAAAGTCCAATCAAATACTTGAAGTTCATAGGAGTTGATGATAAATTTATTAAATGCAGATGAAGCGTTTTCGGGAAGCCACTGGGACCTTTGCTGAGCCATCTGCCATTGCTGGTCGGGAGCGTGTAGACGGCAGTAATATGCTTCCCATTTACATTTTTTATCATTGCAACTTGATGGTTGACATCTGATTGAGATAATTGAATTGGATGCAGCTGATGGTGGTTCAACTTTGGGCATTCCGCGCCAACATTGAGGAAAATTGCAGTGAAGGTCTTATCGCAGACTTCCTCATCTAGTGGATGTGAGAGGAACTGGAGTACATTTGCATTGATACACACCAAGTGCGGAATCGTCTCTCATATAGGCATTTGGACCATTGGTGTACGTCCACTATAATATGAGGCTGAGGGTCAAACATCTTACAGAAGATCCAAAGAAGCGTGGGGACGTAGAGTATGATCCAATTGATGATGGATTTCTACGAGATGAAGAAGACCCAATGGTTGCATGGGTTGCACGAGCAACAACAGAGCGAGGGGAGTATGAGTTAGATGAGGAGGCAGACGACCCTGAAGATCCACCTCGCCCTAACACTTTCCTGGCAAGGCAGTAGCAGAAGCAACAGCAGAGGAGGAGGGAGATCGTGGGAATGTGGGACAGCCATATTCCCCTCGTTATGAGATGGATCCAGAGGCTGAGGTGGATCTTCTTGCGGACATACAAGTAGAGCATGTGACGCGTACTGCAGGTGGGAGAGTCATTTCTTTCTTTCATCTTACATATTTTATCAGTTGCATTTATGCTAACTTCCTAATGTATAATGTTGGGGGTTATTGCAGGTAGAGGAGGAGGTAATGATGATGATGATTTTGATAGGTTGATGGAAGGCCTCCCCGCACACAATCTAGAAGGAGAGGCTTATCTACCCAGGATGCGCCTCCCTCACAATCTACAAGGGCTCCGACATCATCACAATTGAGAAGAGGGAAACAAATAGCTCTAGAATCCCGCCAGAAAAAAACTGGTGCAACAGAATCGAGGCCAAGTAAAGGAGTTGTTATACGAGAGCCACCTCCCCCCAGCACAAAAAAAGAAGGGGTGGTTTTCTGGGTGGGGATCCAAGAAAGGCAAGAAAGGTGCTACCGTTGTTGAAGATCCACTTGACATTGCCGATGCAGAGACTTTGGATCCAAATGCAGATGATGAGACACCGTCTCCGTTGGATTCACCCCGATTGCCCAATAGCGCCTCCCATGATTCAATGACTACTGGTAGGCCATCATTTTGTATTAAAAATTACCTCAAAATGTATTTGTAATTTTGTATTTGTTCTAACTAATGTTCAAATGATATTGCCTTTGCAGGTGGTTCTTCAGATGCTGGTGGTGACGGTGGTGGTAACGGTGGAGGTGGAGGTGGTAACGATGGTCAGGGTGGAGGAGGAGGTGAGGGTGGTGAGGGAGGAGGAGGTGAGGGTGGTGAGGGAGGAGGAGGTGGCATGGCATTCACAGAGGAGCAATTTTTTCGGGGTGCAACACAAGATAGCAATCATGGTGCCCCACTTCGATACAATAGAAGGCAAAGGTTTCCACCTGGCAGTCAAGAAGAGGTGAACCAGTGGATTCCCATAGTTATGACACTATGTTATCAGACTTTGAGAGGATGAGTACACATGAGTCTGCTGGATCCTATGGCGGTCATAGCTACCAGCCCGACTCCACTAGCACAGACTACTCTAGTGGTACGGACCGTACAGTGGATACACTGCCACAGCAGGCTACTTTGGTCCATCTCCATATATGTATCCTCCTCCTGCATATTCTATTCCTATTCCAGTCCAAGTTTTTAGGCTGAGGAGGATGTACAGATGGCACACTGGGGGTAGTCTGTCCCGGCTGTCAAGTGGGGACCATTATCTCAGTCAGTTTCGACAGAGATACCATACCATGATGACATGGGATGAGTTTCGTGGTTTGTGTCAAGAACGAAAGGTCATCATCTTACTGGGGACTCCCCTCAGAGTCAGATGAGTCTGAATCCATGCCTAGCCAATCCCAATAGAATGCATATGATCCATATCAACAAGGGCATTGGGTAAATTAGCAAGTCATTGTATTTTTATTGGAATTTAGAGTTTGATAGTTGTATTGACTTTGTGCAATGTAAATATCTTTCAATTAATGAGTTTCAATTTGTTTTCACTCTTCTAATGCTTTATTCATTGAAAATAAATGTTTTTATACCAATTACATGATATAAATCTCATGGAATATGATGAAACATATGTACAAGAGGCCTAAACCACACAATCATTCAAAAAAAGGCCAGATTCAAGGAATCGGCCATAAAATGGGTCATAAATAAGGGTTCTGGACGAATCCAAGCGGATCGAACCGAATCAGTTCGATCCGCCCGAATCGGATCGGATCAGGAAAACCCGATCCGGTCCGAATCGGGGATGTGCCAAACCTTGCACCACACTACCCGATCAGTCTTGCTATGAAATTTCCTGCTCCAGCCCAATAATAATTCCTTCGCTCCTGTAAAAGCAGGGATGTTAATCTGAATACAGTGCCCACGTTCATCCCAATCATTTTAAAATATGAACAGGCTGTTAGAAGATGGTCCAATTCTCCTCCTCAACCCCACAAAGACAGCATGAAGTTAAATATCCAGGACAAACCTGGATCTTTATCACAGGTTGGCAACCTTCCGTGCGAAACCCTCCATATGAATATCGTGATCTTGAGGGGGCCCTGGTGTCCCAGATCTGAGCCTTCGCCTCATGTCTCAATCCCCATCAACCAGCATGAAATAAGCTGATTTGACTGAAAAGCGACCAGATGTCTCCCATCTCCAAGACCACCAGTCCACCCTGTTTGCTGTCAACCTGAAAGGGGCTAGTAAGGAAAACATTTCCAGAAGTTGTGTAGTCTCCTCCGCTGAGAGGTTCCTTCTAACAGTTGGCACCCAAGTCCCACCAACATGGCTTTCCTCAAAGAAGTCAGCAACAGTGGCCATCGGGGCAGAAGAAATGGCAAACAAATCAGGGAAAAGATGATCCAGTTTCAAATCCCCACACCACCGGTCTGTCCAGAAGGAGCACTTCTGCCCATCAACCAGTGAAATGCTGACACTCGCCTTGACGAAATCAAACTTTGCAGAAAACCTTTCACACTGGTGAGCATCTGTATCGCGGGGTGGACCCCAAGTTCGACCCTATGGATGACCCTAAATATCTGTGTTGGATATATCATGCCACAAACCCACTCCTTCTGCCCCGATTCTCCAGAAATTCTGCATGTGAAACAGCAATTCATGTGTAAGAAAAGAATGCTAGGATTCTCTGAAGGGAATCTGGAATCCAGAATCTCAAACTTTTATTGCTCTAGAATAGTAGAATGTGGGAATGGGCTTTAAGTCTTCTGTTATGTGGACGTACCCTCTTCTTCCACTTTCAGATTTTTTTTTCTGGAGAAGAGAGAGTGACACGCCCAGGTGTTCTGTATAAAGAGACTTTCAGGTTATGTCCCCTTCCTATACCTGTAAATCCATTCCTTTTTTTTCATTTAATACAAATGTGGACTTTTTGGTTCCTGATGGTTGCAACTTGCAAGTAAATGACATACAAGAGAAGGTGCTGTTTTAAGAGTATGATAGACTGAAGATTAAGAGAGGAAAATAAGGTAAGTCTTGAAGTCCAAAACCTGTTTTGAGAAATCCAGCCCTGCTTCTCGAAAAGCCTTCTGTACTTCCAATAAACCGTTTCGTGTTTCAGGGGTTCCTCCACTCTGCATGGGCAATGGAGAGAAGTCCAATGAAAACAAATACCAAAGTAACTTAAGCAGGAGAAGAAGAAGAGATATTTATTCAATGTGTACCTTGGAAATCACAATGACAAGAGTAGAAGCTAACTCTGGCCCAGCTGTGCAATTTGATGATCAATTCCAGCTGGATCTGTATTATCAATAAACCTTATCTGCAACACATTCAACAATTGAAATAGTCACATTGTCAATCTAGGACTGGTTTTCCATTACCACTATAAAACAAAGTGGTTGGCACAGAAGATACCAGTCTAAAAAATTTCAGAAAATAATCAATAGAACTGAAATTTCACGTTCACTTTGTGCAACAGAATTATGACTAATTCTCCAAAAGCGGAGGAGTCACTCGTTGCCTTCCGGATAAAGTGAGTATGAGAACTCAAGGAGATTGGAGGCTTTGATGGCTGATTTTGCAGAGGATTTAAGAACCATTTGGATAAAAGGAAAGAATTGGATATTCATCGGACAGCACGCTAGCAGGGAGGGTGGTATGGGAATGGGAGAAAAAAAGATGTTTTTAGGAATAGTGTAGTTTGAGAGCACCTGTGGGCTCGTTGTGGATTTTTCCTTTTTTTTGGTATGAAGAGAGTTTCTCAGGGTGGTGACTTTTTATACAAGGGATAGCCTTTGCAAAAACTCTTTGGGCCTCTTAGATAACCTGATAAGTCCTGATAACTCCTAGTTACCAGGCCTATTAACTCAAAAAGTGATTTGGTAAGCGAGATACCTTATCAAAACTTTATCCCCAATAAGTGTTGATAAGTCTATCTCACCCTCTCAGATCCATACCCCTGGATCAGCTAGGGCCGATCACGATCTAGATCGGGCCAATTCCGGCCAGAATCGACCATGACTGATCCGATCTGGATCGGCCAATTCTGCATTCCATGCTCAGATCTGATAAAGTTATCAATTCTGATAACTTTATTTGCCAAATCAAAAACCTTGTAATTGGAGATATCATATCCGTGGATAACTTATCCGTGAATAAACTATTAGGTTCTTCCTTTCTACACTTGCATACCTTCTTGAATTAATGAATATGCATAATTTCCCTCTTCCAGAAAGGGGAAAAGATGGACAAACAAATGCACACACATATATAACCTATCATGGTTGCTAAGGCGACCAAGGCCGTGGCCTAGCGCCTTACTGCTTAGGTGTCAAGGCGAGGCGCCTAGGCAAAGTCTAGATTATCATTGTTCGCTACTCTATTTTATATCATGTCCATTCATTCTTCTCTTTTTAATATATATAAATAAGCTACTCACAAATATATATATATTTGTGTGTGTGAGAGAGAGAGAGAAGGCATCAAGGATTCAAGGCAAGATAACATAAGAAAACAACATGTTAAGAAAATACTTTTTTTAAGTGGATAGTACCACATGTATATATTAAGAAAGAAAAAAAGAATGCATAAGTATAGGTGGGCCAAAAACCCAAAAAGAGACCAACCCCACAACACCTATACATCAAGAGGACAGCAAGGGGGTGTAAAATAAACTAATCTCCCAAGGAACCAAAAAGAGGAGATATCGAAAATTTTACATTAGACAAAATGATTACCCATTCCTTGACCCTATCCCAAACAAAATGAGCCAATGCCTCCTCCAAATGGGACTCCTTCTTGAAGATACGATGGTTTCACTCCCCTCCCCCCCAACATGCCCATAAGGTGGCATCGAGGATAAGCCACCAAACAATCATGTCCGACTTGAGGTGGCAATGTCTATGTCATTCCCATAGCAAAGAAGCATTATCACCCACAAGTTGATAAAGCGTCTGGTCCACCAAGTGATCTCCAGCCAAAGCCCCTGAGAGTAAGAGCAGCTCACAAAAGGAGATCCAAAAACTCCTCCTCAACACCGCAAAGACAGCAGATAGGGCTCACATCTAGTAAAAACCGGATCAATCTGTCCCTAATAGGAAGCCTCCTATGAGCAACCCTCTAAACCAAGATCTGAACCTTAAGGGGACTAGGTGTCCACACTCCCTAGAAAAAGGCAAACTACACGCCCCCACCTGTGCAAACTTCATAAGTTGATTTGACAGAAAAGGTCCCACCCTTCCCCCATCTCCATACCCAAACCTCCTCCTTATCCTACAGCTGAAAAGGAAGGATAAAATTCAGAAAACACTGGAACTGCTCCAACTCCTCTTGATGAAAAGCAAGGTCGCCGCATCGGGGAATCAGGGCGAATCGGGTTTTTCCTTATCCGCCACGATTCGCCAGAATCAGACCGATTCGCATTCAGGGCCCAGGCACCACCCACGATCTGCTAGTCAAAGCGTGAGCCACGAAGTCAATAGAGACACCGAAATAGCAAAAAAACTGGGAAACAAGGACTCCAGCGTGAAGTTTGTTTGCCCACCGTCTTTCCATAACAGACCTTTGTCCATCTCTCAACTTCACTCAGATCCCAGAAGCAATAGATCCCTGAAGAAGAGATACCATCCACATAGGAGAGGTCTTGTCGAGGTGAGGATTCCAGTCCCAGCTCTGAAAGAAGAAAAATATTAACACCTAATGACCTCGGATCACAGCCCTGCTTCCCCACTTCCCACCCTCCAAAGCCATTTGCCCAACAAGCTAAATTGAAATTAGTGACATTCTTCAAACCCAGAACACCTTGTTTTTTTTTAGGGTAATCCTCCCCGGAAAAAATCATGCCATTCTCTCTATCTGTCACTACTCACTAGTACCATGCCAAAAGAATCCACTCTGTATAGACTAGAGCTTCCTATACATAGAGCTAGGATGCAGAATAGGATAGAAATAAGTGGGGAGGCTGTCTAAAATCAGGCTGCAAAGAGTGAGGCGCCCCATAATAGTCTTGCCTTCCAACCCGCAAGTTTGGACTCATATCTCTAAATAATGGGAGTCCATCAGCAAAATGTGATGATCAGTTCATCCCCATATAATTTCATGAATTATATATCTATTTTTGTGATTAACAAAACTTCAATAAAGTGTCATCTAACATATTTTCATGAAGCTTAAGCACAGGAGGTAAATCAGGCAAAATCAAGAAAATATGTAAGTATTCTTAATTGTAGCATTTAAAGTACAGAGCAGAAAATTTCTCTAAGTACACATCGACTTCCTATGTGTCATAATGATTTCCACTTCTATCGATTCATTTTCACAAGGATTTAATAAAGTCATATTGATTTCGGTTTTATAATGATTCATAGTGTTGTCCTCGATTTCGATCTCACAACGATTCGTTAAGTGAGCATAACGATTTCGATCTCACAACGATTCGCTAAGTGAGCATAACGATTTCGATCTCACAACGATCGCTAAGTGAGCACAACGATTCGCTCTCACAATGATTCGATAAGTGAGAATAACGATTTACTTTCACATCGATCTGGTAAGTAACATAACGACTTGGTCGCCGTAACGATTCGATAAGTTACATACGACTTGGTCGCCGTAACGATTCGATAAGTTACACAACGACTTGTCAATGTACGATTCGATAAAGTAAACAACGATTTGATCACTGCATCGATTCTAAGTAAAACAACGATTCGATACCTGCAACGATTTGCTGATATGTGAAACACGATTTGCTCACAACGACTTGCTTATAACGACTTGCTTATACTCTCATAACGATTTGTCTCTACAACGATTTGGTTATGATTGTATAACGACTTGTGTTCACATCGATTTGTTTATGGATGAATAACGATTTACATAAACAACAACTTACTTACACAACGATTTCATAAGCCGTACTCGTAATGATTTATGGACTACAACGACTTGACATTCAAACATGTCTTAAATATTTTGAAAGTCAAAGTCCTCCCGCATGTTTCTCTAATATCCATGCATTTAATGTGATTGTACATTTCACTGCAATGCATAGCTGAATATCTTCTACTCTCATGGTATATAAGAACACCTTTAGAAAAAACAGAATAATGTTTCTATTTTAGTGAAAAGTCTTACTACATGATTCTAACGTTGATTGACAACAAAAGACAGCATAGATGTCTATAGTGTGGTATTTATTGAGTGCAGGTCTCTGACAGCACAACCCCATACAACGTTGGACAAAGTGGAAGCTGAAGGATATCAAGAAGGATCTTCTCCTTGCGTGCATGGAACGTAAAGGACTATTGACTGCAACATACCTATTGAAGAATAAGGAGAACCATGCAGTCTACCGTTCACTAAAGCCCAGACACAACGGTCATCTAAACGGCTAATTCAGCAAGAGAAGAATATATACAAGACTGAAGACTCCGGAAAAATAACTTTTGAAGGATTCAAAATCTCAACGAAAAATCTAGAAGTGATAGAGTCTTAGCAAAAAGAGCTTCTTGCTTTCCACTCCAAACCGTGTAGCTCTTGCTCTCCAGTACCTCATTGTTGTAGTTTTGGAGAGCCCTTGTGATCTGAGATTTCATTATTGTAGATCTTTCTCTCTCAGTCACTGCTTGCCTCAGATCAAGCGTTTGCTATAAGCTTGGTCTAGGGGCATTTTGCATGTTTTCTCACTTTCTTGAGAAGTTCCTCTTCGTGTGTGAAGAGAAGACCTGTTGGAACAGGTGAGAGTGTTCCCTTCGTGTTAAGGAAGACCTGTGAATCAGGGTGTTGTTTTTCCTCTTCGGGTTGTGAAGAGAAACCAGCTGCGGCTGGATGTGTAAGTGTCCTTGAGGAGACTGTACCCTTGGGTAGTGAAATCCTGAGTTGTTGCTCAGGGACTGGATGTAGGACTCCTTTGGAGAGGAGGTCCGAACCAGGATAAAATCCTTGTGTTGTGTGATTGCATGTTGTGATTGTCATCTTTTTTTTATTACTTACACTAACTCGAACGTAGTGTTTTGTGTTGAACGTTTTGCTGACAGGTTTATAATCGAATTTTAAGTATCACATTCACCCCCCCCCCTCTAGGCTTGCTAGCTGGGCAACAAGTGGTATCAGAGCCAAGTCTCTTCGACAAAGAAGATCTCATGATCTGAAGAGAAAAAGATTAAATGGCAGCTCAAGGTCACTTCGAGGGTCAGTCCATCACACCACCGTTGTTCGATGGAGAAGACTACAACTATTGGAAGACCATGATGGAGTTCTTCCTTCAAGGTCTCGACTTTCAAATCTGGTCCTCATAGAAGAAGGAGATCTAGTAGTTCTCAATAAAGAAAATTGGGCAGAAGACGATAAGAAGAAGATTTCTCTTAACTGTAAAGCTAAGAGCATACGTGTTGTGCTCTCAGTAAGAAGGAGTTCAATAGAATTTCAGCATGCAAATCCGCGATAGAGATGTGGGAGAAGCTGAGAATCACCTATGAGGGAACAGACAAGGTTAAAGAACAATGATAGACATCTTGGTAGCTCAGTATGAGCGATTTCAAATGCAGCAAGGAGAATCTATTACACAGATGTATAGCAGATTCACAGATATTACGAATGGTCTGGCTAGGCTTGGAAAGAATTATGATATGGGAGATATGGTAAGAAAATATTGAGATCCTTACCAGCCTCGTGGACTTCAAAGGTGACAGCCATAGAAGAAGCAAATGATTTAAGGAGGATGTCACTAGAAAAGCTTATAGGGTCACTAATGGCCCATGAAATAAATATGGAACGAATTGGAGAATCCTCCAGTAGAAAGAGCACAGCAGTGCTCTCATGGCAGCTGAAGATACATTTGGTGAAGAATCAGATGGTGATAAGAGCATAGGGAGCAGTGAAATGAGGAAGCATTCCTATCCAGAAGACTGCAGTGCATACTTGCCAAGAAGAAGTATCAATCACGAAGAAGATACTTTAAGAAAGGAAAGAGTTCAAGAAACCTGAAGCCAAAGATGTTAAGAGGTTCAAACCCACATGCTACGAGTGCAAAAAGCCTGGACACATCAAGGCAGAATGTCCAAAGCTGAAAAAGGTGGAGTTCAAAAAGAAAGACAACACAAAGAAGTTCAAAAGGTTTAAGAAGAAAGTCATAGCAGTAGCATGGGACAACGACACCGACTCAGACAGTGAGTCAAGCTCAAGTGAAGAAGAAGAAATGCCAACCTGGCATTCATGGCCAACATCGAGGATAAGGTAACCTCTGACTCATCATTCAATTCCTGCAACGAATCTGATTCTGATAGTTTAGAGCATGGTTTGGCGAGCCGGATCGAGCCGGGCCGATCCCCCAATCGCATCGGATCAGGGAGGATCCGATGCGCGGCTCGCTCCGATGCGCCCGGATCCCTTCAATAAGAGTTCTGGCCGAATGCAAGCGGATCGAACCGAATCGGTTCGATCCGCCCGAATCGGATCGGATCAGGAAAAACCCGATCCGGTCCGAATCGGGGATGCGCCAAACCTTGGTTTTAGAGGACGCGTTTAACGAGCTGTATAGTAAATATAAGATGTTTGCAAACTACTAAAAACTTCTAAGAAAAATCATACTTGCTTAGAAACACTAATTCAGATCTAAGATCCGAAAATGAGCAATTAAAAAATAAGTTTCTGAACTAAAAAGAAGAAATGAATTATTGTGTGAAGATTTAAAAAATAAAAATGATCAAATAGCTAATCTGGAGAACCAAGAAACTGTAAGGAAACTAAATCAAGAAATTAATATATTAACTAAAGAAAATGAACAGTTTCCAGTACGTTAGAAAAATTTACAAATGGAAAAACAACATTAATACTAAAAGGAGCTAGAAGGTCAGGAAAAAGAAATATGCCTAGGATACACCCCTCCTGATAATGAGGAACAATAATCCATCCTAAAATATATCCAACACCTAAGTTTGTAGCCGAACAAGACACTGCATACAAGTCTAACTTTAAATATAGTCAAACTGAAAAAAACAAGTAAAATATCTTGTTGTAGCCACGGTAACAAATTAATTCATATTAAAATAACATGTCCAACTAAACACATAAAATGGATAATTAAAAGGAATTGAGGAAACTAACCAGCAAGGACCCAAAGAACTTGGGTACCTAAAGTTTAGTGTCTTCATTGCAGGGAAGCCTTCGAGCATCTAAATGGTACCTAGACCGGGGTGCTCAAGGCACATGATAGGGAATAGAAAGTTGTTCTCCCATCTTGAAACTGAAGAAGGTACAGTAACGCATGGCGACAATGGAAAAGGGACAGTAGTTGGTTGCGGATCAGTTGGCAGTCAAGGCAAAACTCTCATAGAGGATGTTCTATGCGTGAAAGGACTCAAGCATAATCTAATCAGCATCAGCCAGCTGTGCGACAAAGACCATCAAATCAAGTTTCAAGAGTCAAGATGCAGTATCATGAAAGATGGTGTAACAGTATTTGAAGCCTGCAAAGAGAAGAATCTCTACGTACTTCATTTGGAAGAGTTGAAAGATCAGGATGTGCGCCTTACAGCAAGCAAAAATCATTCTATTGAGCTTTAGCACAGAAGACTGGGTCATTGCAGTTTAGATGGAATCAGAAAGCTAATCAAGAAATCTAGTGGAAGGACTGCCCAAAATAAGCACAAGAATGGAAGGCGTCTGTGAACCGTGCGCAAAAGGAAAGCACACTAAATCATCCTTCAAGTCAAAGACAGTGCTACCAACCTCAAAACCCTTGGAATTATTGCATATGGATCTATTTGGACCGATGAGAACCACAAGTCTTGGAGGAGAATTTGGCTTTGTGATTGTAGACGACTATTCCAGATTCACATGGGTATCTTTCCTAGAGCACAAAGATGACACCTTTGATAGCTTTGTTAAGTTCAGTAAGAAAGTCCAGAAGGATAAGAAGTTCAGCATTGTTAGCATTCGATCTGATCATGAAGGAGAATTTCAAATGAAAGATTCGCTGAGTTCTGTGATGATCAAGGAATAGAGCACAATTTCTCAGCACTAGGACACCACAGCAAAATGGAGTTGCTGAGAGAAAGAACAGAACTTTATTGACATGATCAAACTATGCTATCGGAATACACCCTACCAAGATATTCTGGGCTGAAGCCATCACACTGCCTGCTACATAATTAACAGAGTGATGATCAGACCAATCTTGAAGAAGACAGCATACGAGTTACTCAAGCAGAAGAAACCAAGATCAGTCACTTCAGGACCTTCGGATGTCCTTGCTTCATTCACATAACGGCAAAAGAATATTGGTAAGCGGACTTCAAATCCGATGAAGGTATATTTATGGGGTATGCTTCTAAACTTAAAGGCTACAGAGTATTTAATAAACAAACTTTATTAATTGAGCAAACTATGCATATTTTTTTGATGAAACTAACCCTTCCTTGAGAAAGAAATAGATAGTGATAATATGATGCAAATTTTGTCCAAGAAATTAAAGATACATCTATCAATGATAAAGAAGATCCACCATTGGAGGAATTGCAACAAAGAGGGTTATCTCATGATGATCTTCCAAAGGAATAGAGATACAAAAAGGATCACCCGTTGGATAACATTATTGGAGATCCATCGTTGGGGTAAGAACCAGAGGTAATGTAATTCCCTGTGATTATTTAGCTTTTGTATCTCAAATAGAGCCTAAACAGTCAATGAAGCACTGACTGATGAATCTTGGATATTAGCCATGGAAGATGAACTTAATCAGTTCAAGAGAAACCAAGTGTGGTCCCTTGTTCCGAGACTATCAGATTATCCTGCGATTGGCACTAAATGGTGTTCAGGAACAAATTGGATGAAACTGGTGTGATCACAAGAAACAAGGCCAGACTAGTAGCTCAAGGCTATTCTCAAGAGGAAGGCATAGATTTCGATGAAACCTATGCACCAGTAGCTAGACTTGAGGCAATTAGAATTTTGCTTGCTTACGCATCAGCATTAGATTTAAAGCTTTTTTCAATGGATGTAAAATCCGTCTTTTTAAATGGTTTTATAAAGAAGGAAGTCTATGTAGAACAACCTCATGGTTTTATGATATCGATTTTTCAAATCAAGTCTTTAATTGCATAAAGTTTTGTATGGTTTAAAGCAAGCACCTAGAGCTTGGTATGAAGGCTCAGTGCATTCTTATTAAACCATGGTTTCACTAGAGGAAGTAGATAGTATATTATTATTAAGATAAAAGTCAAAATATATTACTTGTGTCAAATTTATGTAGATGATATAATATTTGGTTCTACTGATGAACTCTTTGCAAGTATTTTGAAAAAGCTCATGCAGGGAGAATTTGAAATGAGCATGATGGGGAACTCAACTATTTCCTCGGATTGCAAATCAAGCAAGGAAAAGAAAGCTCACACATTTGTCAAGTTAAGTACACCAAAGAACTACTAAAGAAATTTGGTTTTGAAAACGCCAAGCCCTGTCAACACCAATGAGCACATCTACAAGGCTAGACAATGACAAGGATGGTAAGAGATATAAACCAAAAGCTCTACAGAGGTATGATAGGTTCTTTACTCTATTATAACTGCCAGTAGACCTGATATATTATTTAGTGTATACATGTGTATTAGTTATCAGGCAGATCCTAAAGAATCTCATTTGTTTAGTGTCAAAGGATTTTCAAATATTAGCTAGAACTCATGATCTAGGATTGTGGTATCCAAAATCATGTGAAATAAATTTAGTAGGATATTCTAATGCTGACTACGTTGTATGCAAATAGATAGAAGAAGTACCAAAGTACTAGAGTGTTGTCATTTCTTGCAGGATCTAATTTCATGGTCCTCAAAGAAGCAAAATTCAGTAGCACTGTCAACAGCTGAAGCTGAGTACGTGGCTGCTGGAAGTGCTTGTTGTACACAAACTCTTATGGATTAAAGCAGACTTGAGGATTAATGCACATCAAGACAATTCCCCTGCTGTGCGACAACAACAAGTGCAAGCAATAAATCTCACCAAAAATCCAATTCAGCACTCAAGGACAAAGCATATAGAGGTTAGATATCATTTCATTCGGGATCATGTAGCTAATGGAAATATAAATATTTCTTTTATAGATACTCAATATCAGTTGGCAGATATCTTCACAAAGGCCTTATCTGAAGAGAGATTTACGTCTCTTAGAAGGAATTAGGTAGGTGTAATTTGTGATAGATTCATCTATATATAATTGAAATAACAATAATTTCATAATACAATATTCTCTCCCCTGAAAATAGCGTTATTTTAAAAGTCATTTACTTCATTCATATCTGTGACGGCTCGCTAATTTAAAAGTATTTATTTATCTCGAACCTATCTCTGTTTGTCATTTTCTGCATTATAAGGAGCCATCCTTTCAAAAAGTACTTTATCTTTAATGCCTATCTCTAAAAATCCCGAAATCTGTGTTATAACGATTCACCTCCCGCTCTCATCTCGTTCGACTTGCCTAAACGAACAAACCTATTGTGTCCTCCACATCGACTCTGTGAGATTTAAAAGCATTCATCCCTTCCCGCAAAAATTTCTTGAGGGCTTTTGCTCCAATCCTCTTCCAGATCTTCCAGAACCCTCCCCTGTTCATTCCATGGCCGTTTCTGGAATTTCCGGCACCGTCGGGGGCTATGGCGCTGCGTTCCTCACAGCAGAGCAGCAAGAAAGATTTGCAACCGTGAAGACGACGCTTTGCGGCAACAAGGCAGTGGACGTGGCTGATTTGGAAAAGCATGGAATGCACAGTGTAGTGGCAGCTATCCAGAGGATGAAATGGTCAAAGATGTAACTATTTCTGAGTAAGTTATCCAGATCTGTGTGAAAGTCTTCTATGTGTGCCTAAAATAGGAAAAGAAGAGAGTCATTGCACTCACTCCACATCAAGGGTACACCTATTCACTTACATATGATTTGCTGGCGAGTTTGTTTGGAGTGTCTACCGCGGTCCGCAGTGTGGTAAACAGAGACCATCCGCGCCAAGGGTTTGGGATTGTTGGTCCTGAGTACAAGCTGAACGACGGTAAAATCGACATCAACCAGTTGAATACTTTCAATCGAATTCTTCTTTCATAGTTTGTCAGATTCTGGTTCCCAGAAGTGCTAGCTTCTCCTCATGTCCGAAAGCAGACTCGGATATGATGTTCTGGGCGATTCAGAACCAAGAAATCACTTGGCCGAAGTCATTATTGAGGATGAAACTTGCATCGGCTGTAATATGGGACAAGAAATCAAGCTCAAGGTGTCCCTTCCTTATGCTCATTTCCTGACAAAGATTTTCTAGCACTATAACATAAATCTAATGGTGAAGTATCCGAAAAGATGGGGCAGTTCATCAGAGGCAAGAATTAAAGAAAAGTGGGTTCTCCTTGGTGCTGAAGCTTGGACCAAAACTTCAGTAGCAGAGGGCGAGGCCATTATTGCAGAGGCCCAGAAGTCCAAGAAGAGGCAGTTCATGCAGAAGCAACAGTAGTGGATCAAGCTGTTCAGCAAGAGGAAGTCAGAGCAGAAATCAGTAGTCCAAGGAGAAAGCAGCAGCAGCAGCATGCAAGAAGCAGTTGAGATCAGTGTTGCAAATTCAGGCAGCCAGTGGAAGCAAATGAGGAAATTCCTCTAGAATACATTGAGCCCGTTGGGGTGCAGGTTGAAGAGTGTTCTCACCCCCCTCATATGGTAGCATCAATCACTCAGCGAGGTGTGCTGGACTCTAGCACTAGCACTCAGGGGGAGCCCGAAATGGTTTGATCAAGCTTGCAGAGGTTGTGGCATCAGGCCACAATGAGGATATCTTGATGGAGGATGCTCCCAGTCAGGGGGAGCATGTTGCTGAGAGAAGCAGAGTTTCAGGGGGAGCGCACTGCAAATCCCCCAGTTGATCAGTTTCAAGAAGGTGTCGTGGAGAGCACCTCTGATGAAGAAATGTGGAGCTCGTTGCTAGGCAGTGAAAAAGGGAAAGAGGTAGCTCCTGAGATCCCTCTCCTCACCAGGAAGCCGCATTAGAGGCTGAAGAAGAAGAAGAAATTGAAGGTCAATATAAAGCCCATCATTGACAGACTGGATGAACAGGTAAAATTCTTTGCCTGTGCAATCTGATATTGCCTCCATATTCATAAGCCAAAGCACTGCCGCTAAGGAAATGGGCATGGTCAAATGCCGTCAGATGGGTGAGAAGTGAGCTGAGTAGCATAAAGGATTCAATAGTTACTCTCTCAGATCTGTTGAGGGCGCAATCCCCTCCTGCCACCTCTGCTCCCATTTCATCAGTTCCACAGGAATCAGGGCCAAATATTGAGGAAGTTCGGCCAGCAGGGCCATCTGTTGATGAGAAGTCCGGGCCTCAGGGCCAGAGGTTGTTGAGTCTCCAAAGCAGTCATTAGATGAGCAGTCAGGGCCACAAGGCAATCTTGGATGAATCAGGTCATCAGGGCCAGTGGAAAGTCAGGCCAAGCTTGTAAGAGAAGAAGTTTCTGTTTCAAAGGTTGTGACCCCAGTGCCACCATCTTCTCCTACTCAAACTCCAGCCCCTCCTTCTCCACCATCTTCATCCACTGCTCCTCCAGCCCTGCCACTTTCAAAACCCCTTCCTAAACATATCTCATCACCAACTCCATTTCCCACTTCTACTTTTTCTCCAGTCTCCACCTCCTTTACTCCTCCTCCTGAGGTTCCTCCAGCATCATCTTTAGCTGGAGCTTCCTCCTCTGGTCCTTCTTTAGCTGGACCATCCACTATACCTCCTCCAACTCCTCACTCATTTCTTCATCCTACTGCTCCTCCCTCCTTCATCACCTATATTCCTCAGCGTGCTCAACTTGAAGGTCCTTTCCTTGAGAAATTTGAAACTGAGTCTGAAGTAGCCATTCTTCGCTCAGTTCTGGAAGTTGGCACTCATGTCCACAGGACTGGATCTCCTAGTCCTGCCCCCAAAAAGAGAAAAATATCCAACACTCTTGCTTTTCTTCTGATCCTAAGTCCCTCCTCTTTGGTTCTCCCTCGCGGTTGATCATCGAAAGAAATCCATCTATTCTGAATATCTTCAAAAATGCATTGTTGCCATCATGGTTGGTCTTCCAATTTAAATTTAACCGACCATCTTAATATTGTTCTTCTTCTGCCACATCTCCAAAACTGATCAATCCAAAATCTTCCAATCACTGAATCCAAAAATGAAGATCAGTGGGCCAAGGGTCACAAGTCCTTGTACAGAAAATTCTTGCTTGCCAAGTCTGATCGGTTCCCTCACAGGATCATCCACTCACTCTCTCCGAGTGGTTTGAATTCATCACAAGAATACTTGGGCGCCCTTATCCAAAAGGAAATTAAAATTATTCAGTATTACCAGCTTTTCAGTGACTACCGCTACCTCAACAACATGCCAGAAAGTTGGGTCAATTTAGGGGAGCTATTGATCTGCTCAAGGTTGAAAGCCCAGTGAACTGCTCCTTCAAAGTAGACTTTGCTACCTTGCAGATCCCTGAAATTGTGTTCCTTCCCAAGTTACATTCCTTGGTCATGGATTCTTCAGTGGACCCTATTATTTTTGAGCAATTTGCCAAGGTTATGGGTCGGATGTCAGCTCAGCAAGGTCATCTTCCCTCCTTTCAGAGGTTCCTTTTTCGAGAGTACCATCGGGGCAATATCAATTCTGATGTTCTTGCCCCTCTCTTATCTGAATGTGAGAGGCTTTCTCCACTGATTGGAAAAGCATTACAATCACTCTGCTCTTCAATTAGAACATCTGAACAGCTCTCTGGTCCGCTCTGGAAAGACTCGGTTGACGGCTGAAGCGTTTCTTGATCTCAACTCCATTCACCTTGTTCAAGAGCCATTTGTCACCTGGGCAGAACGCTACAAGATCTTCATGCTTCTGAAGAAGATCTGAAGGAAAACCGTCCCTCTACCCCATCAAAATCGATTAGTTCCTCGCGCGCCAGTTTTGGAAAAACCAGTCTTTACAAATTCTCTCTTGATCCAGACCGCTATGATCGTTTCTTAGACGCAGCGGGGCGCTTCATATCAAGCTGATGGTTCCTGACATGGGACCTTCTTACTCCATCGCTAGTGGGGTCTTTCGGCAACATTTGAAGAACAAGAACTTAAGGCTTGGCAAATCATTTCTCGCCATGCCTCTCTTCTGTCTCCTGCCTTCTATCTTCTTGTACCCCCCTTAGAATGAATAAAACGGTTTTCTTTTCTCTCATTTATCTATCTTCTCTTCTTTGTCACTCTTGTATCTTTTATTTAATGACAAAAAGGAGGAGAAAAATAACTATTCTGAAATACATCTCTCACTTCTCTCTAATTATTCCGCAAAACTATTTAAGATTTATTTCAGAACCTTTTATGCTTATATCATGTTTTGTCATCACCAAAAAGGGGGAGATTGATGATCAGTTCATCCCCATATAATTTCATGAATTATATATCTATTTTGGTGATTAACAAAACTTCAATAAAGTGTCATCTAACAAATTTTCATGAAGCATAGGCACAGGAGGTAAATCAGGCGAAATCAAGAAAATATGTAGTATTTCTTACACTGTAGCATTTAAAGTACAGAGCAAGAAATTTCTCTAAGAACACATCGACTTCCTATGCGTCATAACGATTTCCACTTCTATCGATTCATTTTCACAAGGATTTAATAAAGTATCATATTGATTTCGGTTTTATAACGATTTCATAAGTGTTGCATCGATTTCGATCTCACAACGATTCATTAAGTGAGCATAACGATTTCGATCTCACAATGATTCGCTAAGTGAGCATAACGATTTCGATCTCACAACGATTCGCTAAGTGAGCATAACAATTTCGATCTCACAACGATTCGCTAAGTGAGCACAACGATTTGCTCTCACAACGATTCGATAAGTGAGAATAACGATTTGCTTTCACATCGATTTGGTAAGTAATATAACGACTTGGTCGCCGTAACGATTCGATAAGTTACATAACGACTTGGTCGTCGTACGATTCGATAAGTTACACAACGACTTGGTCAGTGTAACAATTCGATAAGCAAAACAACGATTTGATCACTACATTGATTCAACAAGTAAAACAACGATTCGATACCTGCAACGATTTGCTGATATGTAAAACAGATTTGCTCACAACGACTTGGTTATAACGACTTGCTTATAATGACTTGCTTATACTCTCATAACGATTTGTCTCTACAATGATTTGGTTATGATTGTATAACGACTTGTGTTCACATCGATTTGTTTATGGATGAATAACGATTTACATAAACAACAACTTGCTTACACAACGATTTCATAAGTCGTACTCGTAACGATTTCATGGACTACAACGACTTGACATTCAAACATGTCTTAAATATTTTGAAAGTCAAAGTCCTCCAGCGTGCTTCTCTAATATCCATGCATTTAATGCGATTGTACATTTCACTGCAATGCATATCTGAATATCTTCTACTCTCATGCGTATATAAGAACACCTTTAGAAAAAGCAGAATGATGTTTCTATTTTAGTGAAAAGTTTTACTACATGAATTCTAACGTTGACTGACAACAAAGACAGCATAGCTGTCTATAGTGTGCTATTTATTGAGTGCAGGTCTCTGACAACACAACCCCATACAACGTTGGACAAAGTGGAAGCTGAAGGATATCAAGAAGGATCTTCTCCTGCGTGCATGGAACGTAAAGGACTATTGACTGCAACATACCTGTTAAGAATAAGGAGAACCATACAGTCAAACGTTCACTAAAGCCTAGAGACAACGGTCATCTAAACGGCTAATTCAGCAAGAGAAGATATATTAAAAGACTAAGAGACTCTGGAAAATAACTTTTGAAGGATTCAAAATCTCAACGAAAAATCTGGAAGTGATAGAGTCTTAGCAAAAAGAGCTTCTGCTTTCCATGTAGCTGCTCTCCGTCCACTCCAACCGTGTGCTCTTGCTCTCAGTACCTCATTGTTGTTAGTTGGAGAGCCCTTGTGATCTGAGAGATTTCATTATTGTAGATCTTTCTCTCTCAGTCACTGCCTCAGATCAAGTTTGCTATAAGCTTGGTCTAGGGGCATTTTGCCTGTTTTCTCACTTTCTTGAGAAGTTCCTCTTCGTGTGTGAAGAAAGACCTGTTGGAAACAGGTGGAGAGTGTTCCCTTCGTGTGAAGGAAGACCTTGAATTAGGGTGTTGTTTTTCCTCTTCGGTTGTGAAGAGAAGGCCAGCTGCGGCTGGATGTGTAAGTGTCCTTGAGGAGACTATACCCTTAGTAGTGAAATCCTGAGTTGTTGCTCAGGGACTGGATGTAGACTCCTTTGAGAGGAGGTCCGAACCAGATAAAATCCTTATTTTGTGTGATTGCATGTTTGTGATTGTCATCTTTTCTTTATTACTTACACTAACAGTCGAACGTAGTGTTTTGTGTTGAACGTTTTTGTTGACAGGTTTAGATAATCGAATTTTAAGTATCTCATTCACCCACCCTCTGGGCTTGCTAGTTGGGCAACAAAATGAAGAACCCCTTGGGAAAGAGGGAGACCCATATAAGAGATAGGGAACTCCCCAACCCAACAAAGTAGCTGCCCTTCATAAAGGTATATCCTCCATATTCACCCTGACCAGGATGGTTTTACAAAAGTAACCTTCAGACTAGTGGCCTCTTGAAGAAGCTCCAACCAAAGTTTCACCACAGCATGGGATTAGTCCCCGTCCTCCAAAAATATAATAGTATCATCAACATATTGAAGGTGAGAGGTGGAGGGGCCATCCCTACCCACCAAAAAACCCTTGATTAGATCAGCCACCTCTGCCTTTTGCCAAACCATGCTGACAACACTCGCCTCTAGCACAAAAAGCAAGGGAGAAAGAAGATCCCTTTGGCGAAGACCCCTATTGTCATGGAACCAAGCTGTCAATTTTCCATTGATAAAAGCCACAAAGAAAGTTGAAGAGACACTAGCTCTAGCCCACTCAATCCATCTATCCCCAAACCCCATATTATGCAGGACATCAAAGAGGCACTACCAGCTGACCCTGTCATAAGCCTTCTCACATTTCCAAGCCACTGCGTTAAAGCGACAGTGCACATAAGATTTGGTCAAATCTTTTAACCGGCACCGAGTTAAGGTGACAATGCACATGTCCAAGCCACATGAATCTATTTTCTCTCATTTTACTATCAATTAGAGACATCCCCAAGTCCTTACGGAAGCGCTCATTCCTAATCTTACGTTTCTTAGTTTTACCACACATCGATCTCAGCATCCTCATCTCTGCTATACATATTTTGTTAATGTATTTCTTTCGTACTATCCAACACTCAATACCATATAACAAAGCAGACCTCATAGTTCTATAAAACTTCCCTTTAAGGTTCACGAGTATACGAAGATGATGTACTTCTCCATTTTAATCAGTTTGTCTTAATCTTATGTGCAACATAGTCATAAATCTCCACATTCTCTTGAATAATAAATCCTAAGTACCAAAAGCTACTACTCTTAGAAACTATCAAGACTCTATATCTCCCAAATTCAGGAAAACTCCTACAAGATGACCTCGCTAAGAAACCATCCCCAAGATTCCACATTGATATGACAGTGAAGTAGACAATCCAAAGTTAAGTAAAACATATATGTGTTACCAAATATATTTTAGTATTACTAATAAATGAACGATAGTAATAAATATCGGTTACAAGATTATCTCATTTCAAATTTCTACTTATAGAACTAAATGAAATCAATATTTTTAATCAGTTATAACAAAGCAACTTCTGCATGTATACCATTCTTACAATAATTGCAAATCTGCCCTTTTTGCCTTTTTTTTTTTTTTTGAAACGTGGGTGGTACCACGGGTATATATTAAAGAAGAGAGAATGTACAAAATGGGAGGACACAAACGGCCCCTATACAATACTCCACACCAAGATAGTGTGCCAACCTAACAGCCCAATGACAAAAAAAGCGAGGAGTTATGTGGACCCACATTACAGCAATGGTTAGCCCAAAAAAAAACCTCTAACAAATAAATCAAAAAGGGACTCCTTCGATCTAGACTCTCTTTTGAAAAGTCTATTGTTCCTTTCATTCCACAAGGCCTAAAGAGTGGCATTAAGAATTAGCCACCGGATGATGTTATCCCCCTTGAGCATCCATCTTCTATGCCAATTAGAAAGAAGTTGTTGCACCAAGCTAAAATTTCCCAAAGTTAGCAATGATCTCTGCCCCAGTCTCGTCCATAGAGCCCTCGCATAGGAGCAGGAAGTGAATAAGTGATCCATATCCTCATCCCCGCACATATAGCACCGGGTAGAGATGTTCTGCAGAAAATGTGCCACTTTGTCACAGGTCGGGAGCCGACCATAAGAGATCCTCTAGATGAGCACCTTTACCTTCATCAGGCTCTTGGGAGCCCAAATCTGAGAGGTCTAGGGGTGTAGTAAGCCTCCATTGGAGAGATTCAGATATGCTGACCGAACGGAGAAGAGGCCTCCAGACTCCCATCTCAAAACCCATGTGTCGTGTCTACTCAAAATGGGTTTGAATTCCGGAAGAAGAGATGAAAGGTGTTGAAACTCATCCATTTCCTGAAGTGATAAGCTCCTCCTAAAAGTGGGAGCCCAAGTACCTCGGGCAACTGATCATCAAAAACCTGAGCCACTGTAGCCCCAAGCAAACCTACTATATCCAGTAGCGAAGGAAAGGCCTCCGCAAGGGAACACATATCACACCACTTGTCCTGTCAAAACAAACATCTCTGCCCATCCCCCAGTTTGCATCTTACACTAGCTCTGAGGAAATCAGCACACTGTATTATCCCTCTCTAGATCGGAGAAACATAATACAAGTGGCTAGGAAGAATATCCCACACTCTGCCTAAGTTGTAATACCTCCGGGAGATCAACTGAATCCACATGCTTCCTTCCTCCGTCCCCAACCACCATAACCACTTGCTGAGTAGTGCCAAATTGAAGTACCTAATATTCTTGATGCCCAGACCCCCAGCTTCTTTCCTTTGGCAGACTCTACCCCATGCAATGTCATGCCATCTTCTGACTCTGCCCGCACTACCATGCCAAAAAAAACTTTGCTTGAATTGCCTCAAGTCTCCTTGCCAGAGTCATCGGGATTCTGAAAATGAAGAGAAAGTAAATCGGCAGACTGTCCAATACCGATCTACACAAAACTAGACAACCCCCATAAGAAAGAAGCCTCGCCTTCCATCCTGCCAATCTCGACTCAAATTTGCAAACTACTGGCTATCAATCTTTGCAATGAATTGGCCCAGGCAAGAGCGGAAGGTCGAGATAGGAGAAAGGAAATGCCCCAATCTGGCACTCAAAGATGAGCACAGCCCTCATGATGTCCTACTCCTCCAAGTTGATCCCCACCAAGTGGCTTTTGCTGTAGTTCACCTTGAAACCAGAGATATCGTGTACCATTTCTAGCACCAGTCTAGCATCAACCAACTGCTGGATGTCATCAGCTAGGAAAAAGAGTGTATCATCAGCATACTGAAAACGTGAGATAGAAATACTCTGGTGAATCTGGAAGCCTCTGAGAACTCTCATTGCCTCTGCCATCAAGAACAACCTACTCAAAATGTGAGCAGCCATAACAAAAAGTAGAGGGAGAGGGGGTCTCCCTACCGCAGGCCTCTCCCACTGGCAAAAGGAGGCCGAGGGGTGCCCATTAATGAGAACCGCAAACGTGGCGGAGGAGATACACTCCCTGATCCAAGAAATCCATCTCAGGGGAAAACCATCCTAGCAAGCGTCTGAAGGATGCAATTCCAGCTGACCCTGTCAAAGCCTTCTCGAAGTTCAATTTGAGAGCCACCCCTCTTCTCCTCTGCATCTTCATGGCATGGAGACATTCATGAGCTACCAGAAAATTCTCTTGGATACTTCTTCCTTCGATGAAAGCCCCTTGATAGTCACTTATTATACCATCCATCACCCTATACAGCCGGCTAACCAAAACCTTTGCTAAAATATTATTAGAAATATCACTGCCAAATCTCAGATGTTGCAAAAATGCCATCGACATTACATGGCATTACCATATAGCTAACCATGCTTGAGTGTAACCTACGAACAAAAATGGATTGCCCATAGGTAAAACCATGGGTGTGAAGGTACCCATCCCTTTAAAAAGGAGAGCAGGAGTATTTGATCAGAAAATGTTCAGCTAATGGAATAACAGGATTTTAAAGGAATATACAGTTTTTTCCCTAATCGAAGTTAACATTAGTGCCTTCGTGGACATGGTGATGGGAGAAAGATGGTAGGTTGTCAGTTAGCTCTGCTTATACTACCATTTCAGATGGGGAGGGGGGGTTCGCCATGCTTCCTCTAATGTCATTTGGGCAACCAAAAGCCCGCTCAAAGTTGAGGAGTTGGTGTGGAAGATCTCCCATGCAAGGTTCGACGCATCGGGGAATCGAGGCGAATCGGGTTTTTCCTGATCCGCCACGATTCGCCAGAATTAGACCGATTCGCATGGGAATCGGTCCGATTCGATGGGAATCGGGCGAATCGGGTTTCTCCTGATTCGATCCGATCCGGCAAACCATGCTCCCATGTTAGGCCGCCTACCTGCGATAAGCTGCAACTTTTTCTCCATCACATTTCTTCCATTTGTGTCTTGTATGGGGAAGAAGAAGAAGTTTTGCTAAGTGTATTTGGGAGAGGTTTGGGCAGTGTCTTCATCAATCTTTGCCTCATAGCAAGAGGGTCCAGCAATTGTTATCCAGGTGGCGGAGGCCATAGACTCAAAAGGGAGACAAAGCTATTTTGTGGCTCATCCTGCATGCCACACTCTAGGCTTTGTTGACCGAAAGGAACAATAGGCTTTTCAGGAGGGAAGCGAGGACGGAGGATACTTTATTTTATTTTCTTCGAGAAAAAGTGCTTCCCTGGGCTAAACATTTATGTACAGAGGATGGTTCTAACTCCTCCCTCTTTTTGCTTTTGGGGAGTTAAGGGGACATACCCACTCAGTGTGGAGTTTCTTATTGTAAAGAGTTTTTGTGACATTTCAGTCTATACATGTACATCCCTCTTCTCATCTAATATAATCAGTGGCACTACCCACGTTTCAAAAAAACAGTGATATCTTTAACAATCTTTCATCAAAGATAGCAGATTTACAATATTTGTTTTAAAAATGGTTTATAAGAAAAATCTCAATTGAAAAATCAATTTCCAATTAACATCCTGATGGTACAGGTGAGCAGCTTACAAACATCTTTTGCTAAATCAAAATACAAGAAGACTGCATCATGGGACCAGAATCCCATTTCCTAAGGCATATGAGTGGAACAAGCAGGCACAACAGGATTGCACAAGAGGAACTTCTCCATGGGTATCCAAAGGTTAAGCACTGCTTCATTTAGTGATTAGGCACAGAAAGCCTCTTTTATATTCTTGGTGGCATCTGTACAAAGATCTGAATCAACAAGGGTCATCTGGTTTCTGGCCAGCTCATGGGTGTTGACCGCATTTGCCTAAAAGAGGAGAGTTTAGAAAAGCAAAAGCAAAATCCAATGAGGAAATAAGTGGCATGGACTTTTTGTATTGTCTTAATAGTGTAGCTTGTGTTTTTCAATTAGGTCAGACTGTGACCAGATTGGTGTGTTTCCTTGCTGTTCCAGTTACTTTTCCTTTTAGTAATGAAATGCATCCTTGCCACCTTCAAAAAAAAGGTTGAAACATGGAAAGCAGGTCTATTTAGTGCAATATATTCTCATTTCAGGCTATAAGGCAAGCCATAGAACATTTCCTTTCTTCTTTATTACATTGAACAAGGAACTATGTAGTCCTTTCCTCTGCAAGTTAACATATGAAATTTTCAATTACAAAGCAAACCAACCTTTAGGGGAGGATTATCAGGAGCCAACGCCTCTGCAACAAACTGGGGTCCCAAAGCTGATCCACCAATTCCCACAGAAAGCACCTGGGTAACCGACCAGCTGGAGATGATGGAGGCTTAATCTGCTTTCAATGTGAAATGTCAGAAAGGAGCAGCGAAGCAGAAGCATCTGATTAAAAGAAATTATTGTGCCATGAAATACTAAGTAGTGTTGCATTTAACTATAATAGAAAGAAATGAAAGATGAGCAACTGAAAACAGAGGATAGGTCATTAATCCGTAGTCACCTGGACAAGCATGAAGCATAGAAATGGCAATGCCAATTGAATAGTAATTTATGCAGGATAATGAAAGGGATGAGTAAACGAGAATTTATAGTTCAAGAACTTCAAGAGATCAAGGTATTACAGGTGAGGTGAGTAATTCTGGTTGTCAGCCTTCACTAAAGTGAAAATCAAAAGGGCAAGAAACATCCAGCAGCAAAATTTGTTAGTTTGCTGTAGACAGAATGCCACCATTAGTGTTAAATCCATGCATGGAGGGTATACATGCAAATGAACAATGGATGCTAATGCAATTTCACCTCAACATGTTCGATTGTCTGGCAAACAAGCCAATTTTGTTTCATCATTCCATCCATTTGGCCCTCCTCCAAAGGCAGAAATAGGAGGCCAATGACCAGAAAGTGGTTGTGCCAAACCAAAAGGGAAGTGCATCTGTATGCAATCATTCTCCACTCTCCTTCCATTCAATGTTCAATGCAGAACAAAGACATAACAGGGGGCAACGCCCAATCATGGCCTCTCCCCTTCCCTGGTTTGTCCCACATCAGACAATTCAGGAAGCAAAACACAAGGGATACACCTGCAAATGCAGCCTCCTTTCATCCTTTGCACATGTCACCTTGGTGAAACTGATGCACCATGCAGGCCCCCATTAAATAAAATGTGACTTTGAGTTCATCGTCAAGATGATAACTAGCTTCTCTTCCAGCATCCTTCAGGCTACTAACCACAAAGATGCATCAACAGCCTTACTGGAGTCCCAGGTACACAATGCAGTGAAATCTCCTACCAAGTTAGTGTAAAAGCTGACTAGATGTTATCTACTTGGAAGCGCTTTGCAATTCACACTCAAGCTTTCCTTCATCAATTCAGTTTCTTCTTTATCAAGTGAAGGATCCAAGATTTTGGAGTTACCTACATCAGCCTGTGTGGCATCAACCTTCCATATCTCTGATAATTCTTGTACATTTTCATCAGCTTTAGGAAGAAGTGACGAAGGGGCCGCTTTTGAGACCTTTTCCAAGAAATGTGCTTAAGAGCTGCACAAGCATAGCCATCAACAATGCACTTTACTTGTGGAAGATCAATCTGGAAACACACTCAGTACCAGCAGCTGCTGCGCATGCTGGAGGAGTTTTTTTTTCATCCGTGAAGTCTCTCTCACTATGCGAGTCTTCCTTAACCTCATCGGAATCCCAGAGATATTGAAACAGCAAAGTGGTAGAGAGAACCCAGCCTACACAGATGTTGATTGCCACCAAGTGGAGAGAATGCTTTAATTTCACTCGGTTGGAAACAGCACGATCCAGATCACTTGACCAACAGCATCTGTTCAAATCTTTATGTGGAAATGTTTGTTTTTGCTTTATGAAACAGTCTCCACATCTGCCGATTCATCAATCCTCTAGATTGCTTGCAATGGCCAATAGAGATGAAGGAGAAAAAACAACCCACTGTGGAGACTCAGAGAATGCTTAAGGGATTCAAGTATGGGGGAATAATATGTATTTTGTTATCAACTGTATAATTTGGCAGTTTAACAAGTGTAACTTGGCAGGTTCTCAATATTTGATGGTTGTCAATATTTCTTTTCACTGACACTGGATACATCTGAATACTTTTAAGAAACTCTCCCTTAATTTTATCAAAAGTATTTTTGTCCTATAAGATGGTGTTCAATGTTTCTTACAATTTCAATCCTTCAAGAATTGACACACAAAAAGAGCTAACAATCAGTACTTCACACAATAATACTGGGCTGAAAACTTTACATCCTGGTGTACAACCTCTGAGATAAACATGGGCTTCTTCCTATTAGTATCAAACAGTCTCACCAATGCTTTTATTTCATACGTCATAAAGAATATAGCAGTTGTTGCAACTGCCATTTTCTCAACTTCCTATCACTTGTCAACAAAGAGATTTCCTGATGGATCATGGAGAAATACTCAAGATTTTCACATCAGTTACTGCTTTCTAGAAATCGTTTGATAAGACCTGCCTCCTTTAAATTATGATCTGATAAAAAAAATGGCCAGCATTCTATCAGTCCAAGACCAATATTGACAACATTGTGAAAAGGACCAATTACATACGCGAAGAGATAGCGGGACACTAATAACTTGGTATTAAGGTTCTGGACAAGTTTAAATAAAGCAATGTACGTAGTTCATTAATGCGACGAATTCCAGTGAGTAGAGAAGACATAGCAAGATGATAAACCACATTGAGATTTTAAACATATGGGCAGTGATTTGCATGAATGATCAGTACGAGAATATCTGCACACGTTAGATTAAGGAAAAACAACGCCGCCAGGTGTACCCCAACAGGTAGCCATTGACGCAAGCACGATCAAACGTTAACGGGAAACGAGGAAAATAAAACGGCTTACTAGCGAAACATAAGAGGGGGACGCCGAAACAAAAAGGAGAAAAGGGTTACCCGACCTCGCCGTTGACAACCCTGTTGGCGAACTCACAGATCGCATCAAGCGTGGTCTCAATCTTGGTCTTCAGGAAGGAGTTGGGGGCGAGGTTGGAGTTCCGCAGCCAGTAATGGCCAACCATCCTGCCCTCGTCAGGGTTGGCGATGGCCCCCTTCTCGAGCTCCCGCATGTCGGCGAACGCCTTCTGCATCCTGGGCTCCATCCAATCGAAGAACTCGTCCGTGAACCCGATGCGGCTGACATCTAGGAACAGCCCCAGCTCCTTGTGCTGGTAGAGCCAGTCAACGTAGCGCCGCCAGAGGACGATCGGGTCCTTCTCGACGGGCGCCCCCGTACTCTTCTTCAACTCCAGCGGCGTGGCGTTGGCGGCGTCACCGACAGTGGGGAGGTTGGCGGGGGGAGTGTCCCTAGCAACAGAGCGGAGGGGACGGAAGCGGTGGGGCGGCGGCGCCCACTTGGCCGGCGGGAGAGGTTTGACATTATAGGAGGGAGAGTGAGGGAAGAGCTTGTGGGATTTGAAGGCGGATGAGGAGGAGCAGATGCCGTAGATGGACGACGCCATGGAGGTCGGTGGAGGGGAGGGGGGAAGAGAGAGAAGAACGGAGGCCGGAAAAGGAAGAAGAAGAGGAAAAGAAAATGGGGAGCTAAGAAGCGCGGAAGGGGGCGGCCATCGGGGTCGTCGCCTGTTCGACCGCGGGAAAAGGGTGGGCAAATGACGGCGCAGTAGTGGGGGTGGGATGGTGGTTGTTGGACACAGGTGTGCGTGTGCGTACGAACATTTTTAGCAACAAAGTCTTCTTCTCCACTCCTTCTGTTTGTCGCTCTTCCGTGCTGTTTTCCCCCATTTTTTTCCTTTTTTTTCCCTGCCTCCCTCCCTCAGGGCCTCAAGCTTAACGTGAACAAATAGGGGAATCTACGGAGATGGGAGAAGAGAGGCCGATGCCGGTGGCGGGGCGGCGGATTTTTTGGTCTCTCTGTTTTTTTACACAACTTTTTTTTTGTTTTTTAATCTCTCTCATCTTTGTTAATTAAGGTTGGCGTTACTTATTCGGACGACTTAATTATATACACCGACTTCTTTCATAACACGATGCGAATGATATGTTTCGATTCGTATGATTTATTTTAAAAAAATATATATTAAATATTAAATGATGAAGTTATTAAAATAATATATTAATCGTATTATATCAACTCCGACTCGGCCTGTGATCTACAAAGACAACAAGGCCAACCATGTTATTAATTGAGAATAATTTATTATTGGTCCGGTGCGGATATCATTCGGTATCTATATATGCTCATATGTTGGTGAGGTGAGTGAGGCTCCGTCGTATCAATTGGGGTAGATATTGGAGGGGGGGTATCGATGTCGTCAGATGACTTTTAAGTATTTTTTGTTTATATATATATATATATATATATTTTTGAAGACTTTATATTTTTATTAAAATATTTTTAGTTTTTATTATGAATAAAAAATATTATTGTAGCTCCTATTTCTAAAATACAAATATCAACAAAAAATGACAAGGAACAGAAATCCGCTCCCCTGTTTTGGGGAGGTGAAGTTGGAGATTTTGAGCAGGCGCAGCGAATGAGAGAGAGAGAGAGGGATTACAGGCGAATGCGATAGGGGGGTGGTGGGCACGTGAGGCGGAGGTGCGACCTGATCCCGCCCCCCGCAGCTGGACCTGGAGCTTTGCTTTGTCTCTATTTACGTGCAGGCGTCTCCCGTCGGAGCGAGCAAGGTGAGTGACGACGAGGTGCTGCGCAGCGGACGGGTGTGCGCACGTAAGGCGGAGCTGCGACCCGACCCCGCCGCTGCTGTGGAGCTTTGTCTCCTTCGTCTGGCGCGCGTACGCACGTGCGAGAAGACGGTAATGGGGCAAGAAATGCCGGCAGTTGCGAGTCTCGAGGGCCTTTTCCACGTTTGTCCCTCTTACGGGCGAAAAAAAAAAAATATATATATATATATATATATATCATAAATTCAGGGTTGCATCTAAAGTTTGCCGTACCCGTTGGGTGTCAAAGCGGCACAATCATATTATATTATCAGAATTTTACGAGTCTTTGGTATCATATTGTTTATTTTTTTACCGTGTCCATATATCTTATTGAGATAAATTTAATTTGGGATTTTGTTCTAGCTAGTTTAACACGAATTGGTAGCATCCCCTATTTTTATTTTCCTAAACACAAAATCCCAAATTAGCTAGAACAAGCCCAATTAGTTACCCTCGGTTTCAAAACAGATTTTTAGATAACGATGCAACGTGATCAGCATATTATTTCCTAGGGATTATAGACATCGCAAAATAGTCAGCAAGTTTTCAAAGTCTGGTCTTCACAACTTCTTTAATATGTTTGATAGGTCATCTTCGTCACTTCAATCTTTTATTTTTATTGCATATCATTTTACTGTGAATGATTTGTTTAGTTGTTCGTAAAATATATTTATAGATAAGAAAATTTTAAGAAATAATTTTTATAAAAAATTTATAATTATCTATTTAATACCTACGTAAATATTTGTTTGAAAAGATTTTGTTAATGTTTATTCTTTAATAAAAATATTTATTAGAAATATTTTTTAAAAATAATTAAATGTCTAAAAAATAAAAAGCATTGTTTTACGTTGGCTATCGATCGTAGGGTCGGACATTGGGCATCAAGTGTCAGCCGCCGGTCGTCGTACGGTGGGCACCTAGAGTCGGGCGCCAACTGTCAGGTGTCGGTCGCTAGGCATCGGACGCCAGCTTGTCAGGCACCGGATGCCGACCGCCGGCCACTGTGCGCTGGATGCCTGGCGCCAGTCATCGGGCACTCAACGTCGGAAGTCAGGCGCCGCCCGTCAGGCGTCGGCTGCTGTGTGTCAATCGCTGGGTTGCAGGCCGCCGGGCGCCGACCACCGAGCGTCGGACGGCGACTGTCAGTTGCCAGTTGTCGGGCACCGAGTGCTAGTCGTTGATGGTGCCGGACGTCAGCTGTCGAGTTCTAAATATCGAACACTAAGAGTAAAGATTGTAGTCACATTCATAAAAAATCTACGTGAAAAAAAAAACTAAGAAAGTAATTTTATCGCATCAAAGATGCCAAAATCTATAATCTTAAGTAACAAATATACTACAAGAATAAATGGGTTTAAAGACCGACAACTTCGGTCCCTATTCAGTCACTATTCGGTCACTAAATAATTTAGTAACCGAATAGTGATAGTGACCGAATAGGGACTGAAAATGTCGGTGAAGAATTTTTTGTCACAATTCTGTGAACGAAAAATTCTGGTCGTTACTCAGTCACTGATAGTGACCGAAATAGTGACTGAATTATTTCGATCGCTATCAGCGACCGATACAATCGATCACTAGAATAGTGACCAAAATAGTGACTGAATTAATTCGGTCACTATTTCAGTCACTATACAGTAATCGAAATAGTTACTGAGATATTCAGTCATGGATAGCAACCGAAATAATTTGGTCACTAATCGGTCTCTACTTTTTTAATATTTTTTAAAAAAGTATATATTTTTTAACAAAAAAACTTGTGCATATAATAAAAAAAACTATACTATGACAAATGTCAATAATAATAAAATGTCCATAAAATGTCAACAATAATAAAACATAAAATGTCTACAACAATACATAAAATGTTCATTACAATGAAAAGAAAATCATGAATCCTCGTCCTCGTCCTCGTCTCCTCCAACGCCACTCGATGAAGGAACATACAATAGATGTATAACAACAATAAGTTAAAATTAAATACTATTATAAGTAATAAATTATTTAATTTTTTAGATTTTATTCACTCACTTTTAAACTAAATTAACTAGCTTAATGTGAATTTGAGCTCCGAGCTCAAACCGGAAATCCGATTTGAACTCCGTCAGTTTTCACAAGTCACACTCATCGTCTCGATCGTGTTGGAACAAACCGAAGGCTGATCGGATTAGTATTTCTAATTTTGAACCCTCAAACTTAAATTCTTCATTTTTAAACTAAATTAACTTGCTTAATGTGAATTTGAGCGCCGAGCTCAAACTAGGAGTCCGAATTGAACTCTGTCAGTTCCCACAAGTCACACTCATTACCTCGGCCGTGCTGGAATAAACCAGAGGCCGATCAGATTAGTTTTCTAATTTTGGACCCCCAAACCTAATTAAATTCTTCCTTTTAAAACTAAACTAAACTAACTTGCTTAAGGTGAATTTGAGCGTCGAGCTCAAACTGGGAGTCCGAATTGAACTCTGTCAGTTTCCACAAGTCACAATCATTGTCCTAGCCGTGCTGGGAAAAATAAGAGGCCAATCAGATTAGTATTTCTAATTTTAAACCCTGAAACCTAAGTTCTTCGTTTTTAAACTAAACTAACTAACTTAATGTGAATTTAAGCGTCGAGCTCAAATCGGGAGTCCGAATTGAACTCCGTCAGTTTTCGCAAGTCACACTCATTACCCCGGCCGTGCTGGAACAAACCAGAGGCCGATCAAATTAATATTTCTAATTTTGGACCCCCAAACCTAAGTTCTTCGTTTTTAAGCTAAACTAACTTGCTTAATGTGAAATTTGAGCACCAAGCTCAAACCGGAAGTTCGAATTGAACTCTGTTAGTTTTCACAAGTCACACTCATGACCTCGGCCATGCTGGAACAAACCAGAGGCCAATCAAATTAATATTTCTAATTTTGAACCCCCAAACCTAGTTAAGTTCTTCCTTTTTAAACAAAACAAAATTAAACTAACTTGTTTAGGGTTAATTTGAGCGCCGAGCTCAAGCCGGAAATCCAAATTGAACTCCGTCAGTTTCCACAAGTCACATGCATTACCCCGACCATGCTAGAACAAACCAGAGGCCGATCAGATTGGTATTCCTAATTTTGGACTCTCGAACTTAAGTTTTTTATTTTTAAACTAAACTAACTTGCTTAATGTGAATTTGAGCGCCGAGCTCAAATCAGGAGTCCGAATTGAATTACGTCAGTTTCCACAAGTCACAATCATCGCCCTGTTCATGCTAGAACAAACCAGAGGCTGATCGGATTAGTATTTCTAATTTTGGATCCCCAAACCTAGTTAAGTTCTTCCTTTTTAAAAAAAACTAAACTAAACTAACTTGCTTAAGGTGAAGTTGAGCGTCGAGCCCAAACCGGGAGTCCAAATTGAACTCTGTCAGTTTTCACAAGTCACATGCATTACCCGACCGTGCTAGAACAAACTGATGATCAGTTTATCCCCATATAATTTCATTAATTATATGCCTATTTTGGTGATTAACAAAACTTCAATAAAGTATTATCTAACATGGTTTTATGAAGCTTAGTCACAGGAAATAAATCAGGTAAAATCAAGCAAAACCTGTAAGTATTCTTACATTGTAGTATTTAAAGTTCAAAGCATGTAATTTTTCTAAGTACACATCGACTTCCTATGTGATATAACGATTTGATAAGTGAGAACAACGATTTGGTCTCACAACGATTTGCTTTCACATCGATTTGATAAGTTACATAACGACTTGGTCGCCGTAACGATTTGATAAGTCTCACATCGACTTGGTCGCCGTAACGATTTGATAAGTTTTACATCGACTTGGTCAACACAACGATTCGACAAGTTACATAACGATTTGGTCGCTGTAATGACTCGATGAGTTACACAACGATTTGATTGCTGTAACGATTCGATACGTCACAATAACGACTTGGTTAGTGTAACAATTAGATAAAGTAAATAACGATTTGATCACTGCATCTATTCGATAAGTAAAACAACGATTCGATATCTGCAACGATTTACTTATGTGTGAAATAACGATTTGCTTATAACGACTTACTTTGTCACGCCCCGATATTTAGCAGCGGAATAAATACCGGGGGACGTGAACGATACAAATAGACGTATCACAGTTGAATAACGCAGAGTCATAATTGAACAAAAGAACACATTTGAGACTATAGTATGGTCACCAAAAATATACCTTATTCCATTTCATTCAACTAGTTACAACCTTACATAGAAAGGACCAGCTAAAGGGTCCATTATTCAAATAAAACTTCCAGAAAAGTTTCACTATTACATAGACTACTCAAATATCTACTCCTAAACTGTCAACTACTCATATGGCGGGTGCTCATCACTCTTGCCCTGCCCCATCGGACTCCACTGGTTCCTCATCACTACCTGAAAAGGGCAGGATGAAAGGGTGAGTGAACTAGCTAAGTAGGATTTACATCTCAATATTGTGCGGGCACTAATATACGTGATTAACATTTTAATTAGGCAAGATATGAACATGTACATGATGACAATGCATGCAATACTAACAGATTGAGTAGCAGAGTAGAACGGATATCATCCCAGATCAAATGTCGAGTTGCATATACAATGAACAGATATTTCGAGAGTAGAATCGTATCAAAAGAGATTGGTCATATTCAAACAGATATCATGTATTCACATGAACAGGCGTATCATATCAAATCTTATCATATCAGATCAAATCAAACTTATCATATCAAACGAAGGCACATTTCCACTAATCTTGCTTATTCGTTGTGCTATGCCAAGCACCAGAAGTCCATACTCCCGCGGTTAATAAGTACGTTGGGGCGCTCCTCCCCAGGACCGGACCAGGCCCCTTTTGCACAGGCATTGGTCAAATGGACCGAAGTCCCATATTGTGCCGAACAAACATATTCATATTATGGCCACAGAGTTTCAATGACAAGCTCATAGTAAAAGGAACAAGATCATTCATAGAGTCAAAGTATGGCAATTAGCTCAAGAAAACAAAAGGCAGTATAATGACGTATCATGTTTCATAATCCATTAATGTCTTGACATGAGGATGTTTCTAAAGACAGATCGTATGCAAGACATGTGCTTTCTATCTCCAGGGTACTTCATGGTACAACCAGCTCGGCTCTATGTGGGAATCCATAGGGAACGGAGACTTACGAAGGTCTTAAGGAAAGGTCGCTAGTCTACCAATTCAGAATAACCAGCAGAGAGCTCCCAATTCCCCAAGGAGGGTGTGCCTATTCATGCAAATGTGTAAGTGACGAGTCACGGATCTTTCCTAGCATGTATGCATATGGACAATTAATTAATTGAACACCGAAAACATGTAACTATCGAAACTCATATGCAAATCATGATATTAACTTCACTAACAAGTCCCTACTAACATGTATTCATCCCCATATTCTCATCATATTCTTATCATATCAATGACAACAGGGAAGATCCCAAGATAATCCAATGAACATAAGGACAATCACAATTACACATTAGAATCATATTCATGTCATTACATTATTCAATGGGCTGATTTCTTTTAGGTCCATGCATACTATATAACATCATGCACATGCTAGTAGACACCATGTAATGATCAGACCCATGACATGCAATATTTTACAAAGGTAGTGTCGACACACCTCTTACTGGTGTCGACACAATACTTCAAACACAAGGCAAAATAATGAAGAACTGGTCAAGTAGTGTTGACACTAGAGACAGCTCCCAGAAAACCCAGTCAACAGGTATGGACAGTGTGTCGACACTAGATCAAGTAGTGTCAACACTAGAGACCTTCCCAGAAAACCTGTTGTGCCAGTATGGGACAGTGTGTCGACACTAGATCAAGTAGTGTCGACACTAGAGGCCTTCCCAGAACATCTTTTCGGCTGATTTGGACAGTGTGTCGACACTAGATCAAGTAGTGTCGACACTAGAGGCCCTCCTAGAAAAACATATAGGTCAAGTGTAACCCGAAAACACATCTCATGCAGCGATTTACTTACCCTGCTTATAACTCTCTAACGAATGACATTTAGATAAAATGTTTGGCATGAAATATGACGAGGACAACTAGTAGAAGAACTTTGATGTTGGGGGTTTGATCTAATTTGGTCTCTAATCCCAAGAAAACATATGAAGAACATAAAGCTAAGTGCAGCCCGAAATCACAGTATCATGCAGTGACTCTCTTACACATTTATAACTCTCTAACGAAAGACTTTTGGATAAAATGTCCAACATAAAAGATGATTGTGACTACAAGTAGAAGAACTTTCATGAAGGAAGTTTAGTCTAATTCGGTCTTGAATCATGTGCATGATATGAAGAATGGGAAAAGCCCTAACTATGCACGACTTAGGGAAAACTACGATTACACAATGTATACTCCATGAAAATTAGTCAAACCAAGTGAAAATGAACCTAGACTCAAAGATCTACATGATGGTGTTGGTTTTCTTCAATCTTGACCCGAGAACACCTACCTTTGAATGCTAATAACTCTCTGCAGATTTCTGGGTTGATGCAGAGCGAGGTGAGGAAGACCACGTTTTCCCCAGCCGTTCTCCACTCCTCTAGCGCTCCAAACTTGCTGCTCACGACCCCAACTTGTTGCTAAACCTTTCCCAAGAGTTTAAGGACGATTTCTTATAGTTTTAGGGTGTATTTACAAGTCCTAACGGGACTAGGAAAGGGGCTGCGAATTCTGTTTCCTACTTTCTAAGAAATCTGGGATTCTCTCACCCAAAGGAGGTAGCAAAGGTTTAGGAAACCACCTCTTAGGGTTGGGTTCGGTTTTGGCTTACCTTACATGACTAATCACCCTAATTTTAACCCTAAATTGCCCTCCCTAATTATTGCATAATTACATACACGAATTTCTGGGTATTTCCTTGTCCCAATTTTTATCCTTGGGCCAAATGTGCTCCATTGGTCCAATCTTGTTAATGGGTTATTAATACATAATGTTGTAAGTCTCTCCAACATGTTTATTTAATTTATGGTTGGGTTATTTTTCCCACGTTAACAATTTTTTTCTCGATGTGTTTCCTCTCGTACGATAATGGTACGTGAGTTTTATCGTTCCAATAATTACAAAATTTATTTATTCTCCTTTATTTCTAAAATTCTAAATCACTAAATTTCCAGGGTGTTACATACTTGTTCACACAACGTTTTCATAAGTTATACAACTGTTTCATTATCATAATGACTTCATAGATTACATCGACTTGATATTCAAATATATTTTCAAATATCGAGTCAAAGTTTTCCCACGCGTTTCTCTAACATCCATGCATTTGATGGGACTGTACATTTCACTGCACGATGCATGTCTGGATATCTTCTATTCTCATACGTCCATAAGAAACCTTTTTCTGAAAGCAGAATGACTTTTCTATTATGGTGTATAGTCCTACTACATGGATTCTAACATTGATTGACAACAAGAGACAGCATAGCTGTCTATAGTTTGATATTTATTATGTGCAGGTCTTTGACAGCATAACCTCATACAACGATTGTACAAAATAGAGGTTGAAGGATATCTAGAAGGATCTACTCTTTGTGTGCATGGAACAAAAAGGTGTTTAACGAAAAGCGTACCTGGTTCTCACCTATACCATGCAGTCTAACGTATAGAGACAACGGACATCTCAACGGCTATTTTAGCAAGAGAAGATATTTATTCAAGACTCAAGACTCCTGGCAAGACAACTTTTGAAGTGTTCAAAATCTCAACGAAAAATCTGGAAGTTATAGAGTCTTAGCAAAAGAGCATCTTGCTTTCCACTCCAACCTTGTAGCTCTTGCTCTCCGTGCATCATCGTTGTTAGTTTTGGAGAGCCCTTGTGATATGAGAGATTTCATTATTGTAGATCTTTCTCTCTCAGTCACTGCCTCAGATCAAACGTTTGCTATAAGCTTGGTCTAGGGGCATTTCGCCTGTTTTCTCACTTTCTTGAGAAGTTCCTCTTCGTGTGTGAAGAGAATACCTATTGGAAACAGGTGGTGTGTGTTCCCTTCATGTTGAAGGAAGACCTGTGAATCAGGGTGTTGTTTTCCTCTTCGAGTTGTGAAGAGAAGGCCAGCTGCGGCTGGATGTGTAAGTGTCCTTGAGGGGGACTGTACCCTTGGGTAGTGGAATCCTGAGTTGTTGCTCAGGGACTGGACGTAGGACTCCTTGAGATAGGAGGTCTGAACCAGGATAAAAATTTCTGTGTTGTGTGATTGCATGCTTGTGTTTGTTGTCTTCTTTATTTCTAACACTAACAATCGAACGTAGTGTGTTGTGTTAAACATTTTTGTTCACAGGTTTTAACGCTATTCTAAATTTAAGAATCCCATTCACCCCCCCTCTGGGCTTGCTAGCTGGGCAACACAAACCAAAGGCCGATCGGATTAGTATTTCTAATTTTGGACCCATAAACCTAAGTTCTTTATTTTCAAACTAAACTAACTTGCTTAATGTGAACTTGAGAAGCCGAGCTCAAACTGGGAGTTCAAATTGAACTTCGTTAGTTTCCACAAGTCACATGCATTACCCCCGTCATGCTGGAACAAACCAGAGGCCGATCGGATTAGTATTTGTAATTTTGGACCTCCAAACATAAGTTCTTCATTTTTAACTAAACTAACTTGCTTAAGGTGAATTTCAGCGCTGAGCTCAAACTGGGAGTCCGAATTGAACTTCGTCAGTTTTCACAAGTCACACTCATTACCCCGGCCGTGCTAGAATAAACCAGAGGCCGATCGGATTAGTATTCTAATTTTGAATCCCCAAACCTAGTTAAGTTCTTTCTTTTAAACAAAACTAACTTGCTTAATGTGAATTTGAGAAGCCGAGCTAAAATCGGGAGTCCAAATTGAATTCCGCCAGTTTCCACAAGTCACATGCATTACCCCGGCCGTGCTAGAACAAACCAAAGGCCGATCGGATTAGTATTTCTAATTTTGGACCCACAAACCCAAGTTCTTCGTTTTTAAGCTAAACTAACTTGCTTAATGTGAATTTGAGCGCCGAGCTCAAACGGGAGTTCGAATTGAACTCCGTCAGTTTCCACAAGTCACACTCATTACCCGGTCGTACTGAAACAAACCAGAGGCCGATCAGATTAGTATTTCTAATTTTGAATCCCCAAACCTAGTTAAGTTTAGGGCTGTAAACGGAGCAGGTACGGAGCGGATATGGGTTTTTCGGTTCTGATCCGAATAGTTAATCGGATAATTCGTATCCGCTCTAAATATAATTTGAATACGGAGAATAATTTAATCGGATAATTTTCGGATTTGGAGGGATACAGATATATCCGCTTCGAAAATATGAATTTAATAAAAGATATTAAGTGGTCTAAAAATAATAAAAATAATATATATATATATATATATATTTAAATATAAATGTCAAAAATATTTTCTAAACAAAAAATTAGTATTAGATATATTATATATTTAAATTATTATATTATATTATGAATCATTAGATCTAAAATATAATGGAAAAAATAATTCTATTTCGAAGCGGATCACCCATTTCCGTATCCGCTCTGTTATTATCCAGATAATATCCGTATCTGAAATCCGCTCCGCTGGATATTTGTTAATCGAATAATATCTGGATAATCGGATACGAATTCGAATCAGATCCGGATATTATCCGGATCCGTTTATAGCCCTAGTTAAGTTCTTCCTTTTAAAACTAAACTAAAATTGACTGTTAAAATAGAAAAATTAAAATAAAATCAATTTACTCACATGAGGGGCCCGTGCTGATGTCAATGGTGTTGCCTGAGGAGGAATGCTGACCTGGGAGAGGGCCTAGGAGATAGCCTGGGAGAGCTGGGCCTGGATAGCGTCGGACACATGCGTATGCATCGTGTTGACCATACGAGACTCCAAACAGAGATCTCATCTCGAATGAAGCCCATCATCTCACTAGGAGAAGTACCTGGAGCACCAGGTGTGGTAAATGCACTAGTCGCCTATGAGCCGAAGCTATCAACACAGCATGCTACATAATTAATAGAGTGATGATCAGGCCAATCCTGAAGAGACAACATATAAACTATCAAGGAAAAGAAGCCTAAGATCAGTCATTTCAAAACCTTCGGTTGTCCTTACTTCATCCACAACAATGGTAAGAGAGACATTGGTAAGTTAGATTCTAAGTCTGATGAAGGTATATTTATGGGGTATGCTTCTAAACCCAAAGGTTATAGAGTCTTTAATAAACAAAGTTTATTAATTGAGCAAACTACCATGTTATTTTTTATGAATGTAACCCTTCCTTGAGAAAGGAAGTAGATAGTGATGATGATGATGCAGATAAATTATCCAAGAACTGAAGGACACATCTATTGAGGATAATGAAGATCCACCCTTGGAAGAACTGCAACAAAAAGAAATATCTCACAGTGATCTTCCAAAGGAATGGAGATACAGGAAGAATCATCCAAGAGACAACATCATTGGAGATCCATCTGTTGGGGTAAGAACAAGAGGTAATGTTATTCCTTGTGACTATTTAGCATTTGTTTCTCAAATTGAGCCGAAGACAGTCAATGAAGCATTGTCTAATGAATCTTGGATCTTAGCCATGCAAGATGAACTTAATCAGTTCAAGAGAAACCAAGTTTGGTCCCTTGTTCTGAGACCATCAGATCATCCTGTTATTGGCACCAAATGGGTGTTCATAAACAAATTGGATGAAGCTAGTGTTATCACTAGAAACAAGGCTAGACTGGTTGCTCAAGGCTATTCTCAAGAGGAAGACATAGATTTCGATGAAACCTATGCACCAATGGCTAGACTTGAGGCTATTAGAATTTTACTTGCATATGTATCTGCATTGGATTTAAAGCTTTTTCAAATGGATGTAAAATCTGCATTCTTAAATGGTTATATAAAGGAGGAAGTCTATGTGGAACAACCTTCTAGTTTTGATGATGAAAGTTTTCCAAATCATGTTTTCAAATTGCATAAAGCTTTATATGGTTTTAAGCAAGCACCTAGAGCATGGTATGAAAGGCTTAGTGTATTTATTAAACCATGGTTTTATCAGAGGACATGTAGATAACACTTTATTTATTAAATCAAAAGTCAAGAATATATTACTTGTGCAAATCTATGTAGATGACATAATATTCGGATCTACTGATGAATCTCTGTGCAAGTACTTTGAAAAGCTTATGTAGGGAGAATTTGAAATGAGTATGATGGGGGAGCTAAATTATTTTCTGGATTGCAAATCAAGCAAGAAAAAGAAGGCACACACATTTTCCAAGATAAGTACACCAAGGAGTTATTGAAGAAATTTGGATTCGACAATGCAAAGCCACTGTCAACACCAATGAGCACATCTACAAGATTAGACAGTGACAAAGATGGTAAGAATGTAGACCAGAAGCTCTACAGAGGTATGATAGGTTCACTACTTTATTTAACTGCCAGTAGACCTGATATTTTATTTAGTGTATGCATGTGTGCAAGGTATCAAGCTAATCCTAAAGAATCTCACTTAATCTCTGTCAAAAGGATCTTTAGATATTTAGCTAAATCTCATGATCTAGGCTTATGGTGTGCTAAATCATGCGAAGTAAATTTAGTAGGATATTCTGATGCTGACTATGCTGGATGCAAGGTAGATAGAAAAAGCACCAGTGGTTGTTGTTAATTCCTTGCAGGGTGTCTGATTTCATGGTCCTCAAAGAAACAAAATTCAGTAGCTCTATCGACAGCTGAAGCTGAGTACGTGGCTGCTGGAAGCTGTTGCACACAACTCCTATGGATAAAAACAGTAACTTGAGGACTACGGATTACACATCAAAACCATTCCTCTGCTGTGTGATAATACAAGCGCAATAAATCTCACCAAGAATCCAGTTCAGCATTCGAGAACCAAGCATATAGAGGTTAGATATCATTTTATTAGAGATCATGTAGCAAATGGCAATATAAATATCTTTTATAGATACTCAAAATCAGTTAGCAGATATCTACACAAAGGCCTTACCTGAAGAAAGATTTACGTCTCTTAGAAGGGAATTAGACATGTGTAATTTGTGATAGATTTATCTGTATATAGCTGAAATAACAATTATTTCAAAATAACAATTATTCTCTCTTCTGAAATTAAGCAAATTCTTTAATTGTGTGCGTTATAAATTGCTTTGACGGTTCACTATTTTATAAATCTTTATTCTTTGCGAAATGTCTCCTAATTTGTGTTTTGTGCATTTATTGTCGCATCCTTTCAAAATAACTTTACCTTTTGCCTTGTATCACGTAATCTATGCCATAACGATTCACCTCCCTCTCATCTCTTCCGACTCGTCTGGAACGATAAGCCCTATCGATTCCGACTCTCCTTCTCCGAGAGATTTCAAAGAATCCCTCTCCTCCCACCAAAAATCTCTTGAGGGTTTCTGCTCTACTCCTTTTTACGATCCTCCAGAACTTCCCCTCGTTCAATCCCATAGCAGTTTCTGGGGTTTTCGGCACCGTTGGGGGCTACAGCGCTGCTTTCCTTACGGCTAAGCAGTAGGAGCGGTTTGCAGCAGTAAAGACGAAGCTGTGCGGCAACAAGTGCGTGGATGTAGCAGACTTGGAGAAGAACGACATGCATAGCATAGTAGCAGCGATGTAGAGGATGAAGTGGTTGCAGATGGCAACGTTCTTTGAGGCAAGTTATCTGGATTTGGTAAAAGCATTCTATGTATTTGAGATCAGAGGCAAATGGGTAGGACTGTTCAGAATTCGGTTCAAACCGAAAAACCGAACCGAACTGACCGGTTCGGTTCGGTTCGGTTTGGGATCCTACACAATTCAGTTCGGTTTCAGTTTCTGAACCGAATAAACCGAATATATATATTAGAAATATAATATATACTCAAATGAACTGTGGACCGGTTGGCTAGCACATCTGTGCCCGCTTGCGCTGGCGCGGGTTCGAAGCTCGCCCCCCGTAGTCGCATTTTTTTGGTCAAAAAAGTGAAAAACATCTGTAACAAAAAATGGCAGAAGCAGGATTTGAACCCACAACCGCCCGGAGGAAGCGGAGCGCCTTAGCCACTGAGGTATGCATGAACTTATGTTATAAAAGATATAAACTTCGATTTAAACCGAACCGGTTCGGTTCGGTTCGATTTGACCTTGGGATTCGGTTCGGTTCGGTTCGGTTTGGCCAAAAAATGAGCCAACCCGAACCGAACCGAACCATGTTCACCCCTACAAATGGGTCCTTGACCTCCACAGTCAAAGGAACCCAGATTCATATCACCTATGATTTGTTGGAGTCCCTATTTGGAGTCTCTACCACTGGTCACAGTAGGGTAGACAGTGTGGATGTTCAGGCCAAGGGTTTGGGGATTATCGACACAGAATATAAGTTGAAAGATGGCAAAATTGGCATCAATCAATTGAATGCCTTTAATAGAATTCTTCACTTTATAGTTTGCCAGATTTTGGTACCTAGAAGCACAACTTTCTCCACCTGTACAAAAGCAGACTCAGATATGATGTTCTGGGCCATCCAGAACCAAGATATTAATATGGCAGAAGTTATGATCGAAAGGATGAAGTTTGCATCAGCTATGATCTGGGACAGGAAGAATAGATTGAATGTGTCCCTTTCCTATGCCCATCTGCTGACGAAGATCTTTCAGCATCATCACATCAGCTTGACTGGAGAAGTTTCAGAGAAGATAGGTCAGGCTATCAGAGGCAGAAATTTGAAGAAGAGCGGTTTTTCTCTTGTCACTGGGTTTTGGACCAAGACCTCAGTCACTGAAGGTGAAGCTATTATTAGAGAAGCCAGGATGCTTAGATTGCAGAGGCAGAAGAAGATGTAGTAGTAAGGGTTGAAGCTCTTGTAGCTGAAGCCCCTGCAGTTCCAGTGATTCCTGAAGTGCCAGCAGTTCCTGATGTCCAAGTTCAACAAGAAGAGCAAGCAGCTGTATTTCCAGAGGTTCAAATGGAAGAGATCAGGCACACGGATCTATCAGTCCAAGAATCAGCAGCAGAGGTCACAATTGAAGTTTTTGTGCCCTGTCCAAGAAGGATTGAAGAGATACCTCCAGTGCATATTGAGCCTGTTGGGCAAGTATCAGAGGCAGATACCCCCACCTCAATTGTAGCATCTGTGCTTAGAGATGTGCTGAACTCAATCTCCAGCACTCAGGGGGAGCAAGAAGAAGTTGTGGCACCAGGCCACTGTATAGATGTTCAGATGGAAGATGCTCCTATTGAGGGGGAGCATGCAGTTGAGAAGGAAGCAGAGCTTCAGGGGGAGCACTTTGTTAGTCCCCTTGCTGATTAGTTTCAAGAAGGTGTTGTGGAGAGCGCCTCCGATGAAGAAGAAGTTCATGTTGAAAATGTGAGGGCCACTGCTGGCGCCAGTAATAAAGGTAAAGGTGTGGCCACTACAGTTCCACTTCTTTCTAATAAGGCACACCGAAGATCAAAGAAGCAGCAGCTAAAAGTCAACATGAAGCCAATGATAGAAAGACTAGATGCTCATGGGGAAATCTTATGCTCACTTCAAAATGAGGTTTCTTCTATTTTTGTGAGCCAAAGTACTGGAGCTAAGCAAGTTGGAGCAATGAAAGCTGAGCTCCAAAGTTTGAAGGGTGAGTTGGGCAACATCAAGCAATTAGTTCAAGATTTATCTGTTTTTGTGAGGGTGCATTTATCCATTCCTGCCCCTCCTGCTCCCACTCCAACTAGTAGTTCAGGGCTATCAGGGCCATCTGTTGAAGATGTTAGGCCATCAGGGCCTGTTGATGTTGGGCAGTCAGGGCCACCAGGGCCAATTTTAGATGAGTCTGGGCCATCAGAGCCAGTTGATGTTGAGCAGTCAGGGCCATCAGGGCCAGTGGAATCAGTAGCTGAGCCTGCAAGAGTTGAAGACCAGGTTGTAACCCCAAAGCCCCTTTCTTCCCCTCTTCAAACTCCAACCCCTCCTTCTCCACCTTCACCCACCACTACTCCTCCAGCACCTGCCACCTTCAACAACCCTTCCTAAACATATTATCACCCACTCCATTTCCTACCACCTCTTCCTCCTCTCCTACTTCCTCCACATCCAATCCTCCTCCTATTGTTGAGGTTCCTCCAGCATCATCTTCAGCTGGAGCCTCCTCCTCTGGTCCCTCCTCAACTGGACCATTCACTCCACCTCCATCTACCTCTCATTCATTTCTTCATCCTCCTACTCCTCCCTCTTTTGTCACCATAATTCTTGAGGGTGCCCAACTTGAAGGTCATGAACTCTAGGACATTAAAGATGAGTTTGATGTAGCAATACTTCGCTCAGTCCTGTTAGTTGGCACTCACATTCATAGGGTATGCTCTTTCAGCCATGTTCCTAAAAAGAGAAAACTATCTTCCACCATTGCCCCCTCTTCTGAGCCTCATTTTCCACCTCTTTGGTTTTCTCTCACTGTTGAAAATCGAAGAAGGCCCATTTATTGTGAATTCCTCCAGAAATGCACATTTGCCACCCTTTTTGGTCTTCCCCATCTACCTCTCACCGACCACCTAAACATTGTTCTCCCTCTCTCCTCTCTTTCAAAATCTGAACAATCCAAAATCTTTTCTATGACTGAAGATCAGTGGGCTCGGGGTCATCAAGGCTTATACAGGCAATTCTTATCCACCTGCACTGCTAGATTCCCACCCCGGGATCACCCACTCACTCTCTCTGAGTGGTTGTGATACATCACAAAAAATACCTGGGGTCCATTTATTCAAAAGGAAATCAAGCTCATCCGCTACTTCCAGATGTTCACTGACTACTGCTATCTTAATAATCTACCTGAAGTTTAGCTTGGCCAATTCCGGTAAGCTATTTCTGCTCTTGGTTCAAGTAATGCTCATACCTCATCCATCCTGTGGATTTTGCCGCTTTAGAAATTCCAGATGTTGTGTTTCTGCCTCCACTCCACTCCCTAGTCATGGAATTTGCTGTCGGCACTATGATTTTTGAAAGATTTGCAAGGGTAATGGGTAGAATTTCAGTACAGAAAGGCGGTTCACTCTCCTTTCACAAATTTGTCTTCAGAGAATATCATCAGGGCCACATCATATCTGATGTTCTTGCCCCTCTCTTGTCTGAATGTGAGCGCTTATCTCCATCAGAATGGGAACAACTTTACCCCCTCACTGCTCAGCAGCTCACTGCTCTCAATGTCTCTCAGGCCAGATCAGGTCAACCCCTCTGTCTGCTGCAGAATTCTTAGACCTGAACTCTATTCATCTTGTTTGAGATCCCTATAAAACCTGGGTTGAGAGATACAAGGTGTATATGGCTATGAAAAAGGAACTGAAGCAGCACCAGATATTCTACCCCATAACCATAGATAAGTTCCTTCAACATGCCAGTTTTGGCACCTCTACCTTTTACAAATCTTCTCTTGGCAGCAATGAATATGGCACTTTCATAGAAGCTCAGAGGCAGTTGCACATCCAGAGGATGGCTCCTGTTATGGGACCTTCCTACTCCATTGTTTATGGTGCATTTCAAAGTTATTTTGAAGAGCAGGAGCGCAAGGCATGGCCGATTAATACTTGCTATGCCTCCCTTCTGTCCCCTGCTTTCTACATTCTTGTACCTCCTCAGTGATTTAATGACTAACTGTCTCTTCCTGACTCCCATTTATCTTTCTTATGTTCTCTCTTTGTAATTTTTTTTGCTTAATGACAAAAAGGGGGAGAAAATAAAACATTCTGAAATACATATCAACATACCTTCTTTCTTATTTTAGAAAAATTACTCAGGTTTATTTCAGCAAATTATATGTTATGTTTTGTTATGATTTTGTCATCACCAAAAAGGGGAAGATTGATGATCAGTCCATCCCTATATAATTTCATTTATGCCTATTTTAGTGATTAACAAAACCATAATAAGTATTGGCTAACAAGTTTCCTTGAAGCTAAATCACAGGAAATAAATCGGGTAAAATCAAGCAAAAATCTGTAAGTATTCTTATACTGTATCATTTAGAGTTCACAACATGTAATTCTTCTAAGTACACATCGACTTCCTAAGTGATATAACGATTTCATTAGAATCATAACGATTTGTTAAAGTACTCATCGATTTGCTTTACGACTTCCCTTATAGCGTAACGATTTCATAAGTTACTTTAACGATTGCATCGCATATCGATTTGATAAGTGAGAAACAACGATTTGGTTCTCACAATGATTTGTTAAGTGAGAAACAACGATTTGGTTCTCACAACAATTTGGTAAGTGAGAAACAACGATTTGGTTCTCACAACGATTTTTTAAGTGAGAAACAACGATTTGGTTCTCATAATGATTGGTAAGTGAGAAACAATGATTTGTTCTCACAACGATTTGTTAAATGAGAAACAACGATTTGGTTCTCACACGAATTGTTAAGTGAGAAACAATGATTTGGTTTCACAACGATTTGTTAAGTGAGAAACAACGATTTGGTTCTCACACGATTTATTAAGTGAGAAACGACGATTTGATCTCACAACGATTTGATATGTTACATAACGACTTGGTCGTCGTAACGATTCGATATGTTACATAACGACTTGGTCGCCGTAACGATTCGATAAGTTGCATAACGACTTGGTCGCCGTAACGATTCGATAAGTTACATAACGACTTGGTCGCCGTAACGAATCGATATGTTACATAACGACTTGGTCGCCGTAACGATTCGATAAGTTACATAACGACTTGGTCGCCGTAACGGTTCGATAAGTTACATAACGACTTGGTCTCCGTAACGATTCGATAAAGCAAACAACGATTTGGTCACTGCATCAATTGTTTGTTTGAACAACGATTTGGTTGCCGTAACGATTTGCTTTCACTTAAAGAACGATTTGATCATTGTATCGATTCGATAAGTGAAACAACGATTTGCTTATATTTGTATAACAATTTGCTTACTCGCATACAACGATTTGTATACACAATGATTTCATAAGTTGTACAACTATTTCTCTATCTTAACGACTTCATGGATTACATCGAAATTCACACATGATATTCAAATGTATTTTCAAGTATTGTGAAAGTCAAAGTATTCCGCGCACATCTCTAGTATCCTTGCATTTATTATGACTGTTCACATCATCTGCACGTTGCTTTCTATTCCCATGCTCCTATAAGAAGCGCTTTTCAAATAGCAGAATGGCATTTTTATTTTGATGTATATTCTTTCTAACGATGGACTGACAAGCATGGAGATAGTCTAGTTATCTATGCTTTAGCATTTAATGTGTGCAGGTCTCTGTCAATACCATGTCATACAACGTTGGACAAAATAGAAGCTGAAGATATCAAGATGGATCTTCTCCCTGCGTGCATGGGTCGTAAAGCATTAAAAGACTGCAAGCACACCTCTCGTACTCGACGAACCATGCAGTCTAACGAGCATCCAACCTAGAGACAACGGACACTTCAACGAATATATTTTTTCAATGAGAAGGATATATGGAAGACTGATGACTCCGTAAAGAACAATTTTTTGAGCTTTCATCTTACAGCCTGCGAGCATCAGAAAGTAGAGCCCGGAGCTTCACTCCTAGCTTGTTGTAGCTCTTGCTCTCCGTTTTTCATTGTCTTTAGCCTTTGGAGAGCTTGTGTGATCTGAGAGATTTTTTCTTAGTGCAAATCTTTCTCTCTCTCAGTCACTGCCTCAGATCAAGCATTTGTTGAAAGCTTGGTCTAGGGGCATTTTGCCTTTATTCATACTTGTGGTGAAGTTCCTCTTCGGGCTGTGAAGAGAAGACCTGTTGTGAATAGGTGGTTTGTATTCCCTTCGGTAAGGAAGGAAGACATGTGTATCAGGGTGTTTGTATTCCTCTTCGGGGTTAGAAGAGAAGGCCAGCTGCGGCTGGATGTGTAAGGGTCCTTAAGGGGGACAGTACCCTTAGTAGTGAAAGCCCAAGTTGTTGCTTGGGGACTGAACGTAGGACTCCTTGGTATAGGAGGGCCGAACCAGGATAAAAATCTCTTGTTGCATGTGTGATTGCTTTAGTGTGTTTGTTTATCTTCATTCATCGAACACTAACTACTCTCTTTAGTGTTTTCTTTTAAGCATTTTTGTTAACAGGTTTTAATCGAAAAGAATTTTTAGAATCCCATTCACCCCCCCTCTGGGCTTGCTAGCTGGGCAACAAAACTCTCTGTCATTTTTCCTCGCATTATACAACAAATGTTTATAATTTGATCAGGCGGTGGTCGTCCATACTGATCGAGACCGTGCCTCATCTGAAAGATGCGTGAATCGATGATTGCTTTGTACATATAAGAGTTAGTTTACTGAATGTAGGAATAAGAAAACAAATAAATTATAAAAAGAAATTACATACCATGAACATCTGATACAACAACTCCTGGACGTCCATCGGGAAATCATTGAATCTATGAATAGGCCCATGAAAATTGATCTTGTGATGAATTGAGATGCTTGGGCGGGCTCTATTTTATCCCTGTAATTATGTAATTTGTTACAATAAATTTATGAGCTAAATATGCCTCCTTAATAAAAGATACATATAAATTTATTACGTACACATTTATCCACACCTCCCGCAAACTGCCATCATAAAAACTGCCTCCCCCATCCTGTAGACTGACAACATCCTCTGCCTCTGGCACCGTAGATACACCTGACAAGAAAGCTAGAGGTGCGGAAACACTTGATCCAGGAATCATAAAAATTGTACGACATAAGCAATGTACAAGAATATAAAATATTTAAAAAATAAATAATGACTATACAAATACTTACAAATTTAAATATACATACCTGCTACTATAGGAGGAGGAGGCGTAAACTGACTCAAGCCTGTAAGAATTTTAATGACATAAATAATACAAGTGAATCAATGCACAAAGAAACTACAACTTTAAATATACATACCTACTACCAGAGGAGGAGACATAGAAGGACTAGAAGCTGTAACAATTTAAATGGCATAAATAATATGTATAAATAATGCACAATGTAAAATACAACTTTAAATATACAATGTTAAAGAATATAAATAACGACTATACAAATACTTACAAAATTAAATATACATACCTGCTGTTGTAGGAGGAGGAGATGTAAACTGACCCGAGCCTATAAGAATTTTAATGGCATAAATAATATGTATAAATAATGCACAATGTAAAATACAACTTTAAATATACAATGTTAAAGAATATAAATAATGACTATACAAATACTTATAAATTTAAATAAATATACATACCTTCTACTGTAGGAGGAGGAGGTGTAAGCTGACCTGAGCCTGTAAGAATTTTAATGGCATAAATAATATGTATAAATAATGCACAATGTAAAATACAACTTTAAATATACAATGTTAAAGAATATAAATAACGACTATATAAATACTTACAAATTTAAATATACTTACCTGCTACTGTAGGAGGAAGAGGTGTAAACTGACCCCAGTCTGTAAGAATTTTAATGGCATAAATAATATGTATAAATAATGCACAATGTAAAATATAACTTTAAATATACATATCTGATGTCGCAGAGGAACCCCTCCCACTACTCATCCTCCTCCCAGAACTGGAGCCCGATCGTGCTCCACACACCATATCTTCATAGGGAACATCAAAATTCATGCTCATTGGTCAATTGCTTATATTAAAAGTGGGCAACTTTAAGTATACTGAACAAATTTGAAAATTTTCTACCCATTTTTAAATGATATACATTTCCTCCTCAGATGATGACGATATATCTAATTCAGCTCCATCTTCATCATCATCTTCACATTCATCACTGGTATATCCTCCTCCTCATCAGAATCTTCGCCAAACACCTGACCTCATCAATCATATTGTTCGCCTTGCACTACTCCTTTTATCTCATGTGGATCGACTTCTTTGACCTCATTTCCTTTAGACAAGAAAATTAGCTCTTTAGATTCATCTGCTCCAATATGAGCTGTCAACTCTACATCTTCAACAAGTCTTCTTGAAAGAATTCGGCGTTGACCTTTTCAGGTGTCTGATCAGTCATTCAATTCATAATCAGAGAATAGTCTTGATTTATCTACAAACTGCCCACAAATCATTTCGTTCTTTGTTCATAGATGTAGCTTATATAGTACACCTACTGGGCTTTGTAATCACAGGGATTGGCTTCCCCTCAACACAGACATGAATATCAAATATGATAGCATGGGAAAAAGGATGTGATCGCCACCTAGATAAGTTGCCTAATGATATGGAAAGACAATGGCTAACTTAAACTAGGAAAAGGAAGAGAACAGGAAACTGACCTGGTGTCGCGGTCGCCATGGCCGCCGCGTTTCTAGTATCGCGTCAGTGAAAGTCGACGCGTCTATTGTCCCGTCACCCTAGGCCGTCGCGTTCTCTAAATGCGGGAGAATTGTTGTGTGACCTTCTAGTCCTCCAGCCGGCCAGAGCACCAGAGCTTCTCGTAGACTTCGCTTGCTTGCCTGTCAATCAAAAGAAAACACAAGGAAAAGACCCTATTAGAACATGTAAAGTGTAGTATCTATTCTAAGAGACGAAATGAGATGGGAGATCATGGTGGGAACGCACTGGGGTGGTTTTAAACCCTGTGGGTGTGGGAAAACGTGGGTGGATGGTAGATATGCTCTATTTAAAAAGGACATAAAATGCATGTAGAAATAGAAAAAGAAAAGGTAGAGAGAATGAGCCCCATTAGGGCGACTTCCTGGCGTGGATGCAGCTCCGATGATGTGCAAAGAGATCCAGAGATTGCTAGAGTCGCCCTCTTCACACGTTCCTTGCTCCATATGATGAAATGAGTGAGTTGTGGGGAGTGGAATGTGAAGGGAATGAAGGGAATGAGTGGCTGCGTGGCTAAGTCTAGTTCAGAGGGAATTTTGGCAGCCCTTCGGGGTAATCATGAGGCTCTCCTCGTCCATGAGGAGGGGCCTTCCTATATAGAGCTTGGAGTGGGATATTAGGCATTATCTCCTCAAAAAGGTTTAGAAATAAAAGTGGGGGATAAAGCTCTATCAAAATCAGGTGTAGAGTCCTTAGGGGAGCTTAGGAGAGTCCCTAGGGCCAAGGATCCGCCCAAGGGGTCGGGATAACCCTCTTAGACCAAGTCAAAGTGCATGGGAGGATAAATAGGGTGTGGTTATGGAGGCCAGAGATCTCGGACCTGTCGCGTCAGATCGTAGGGTCGCGACTAGAAACGCGACGGTGCGGGGGGACGCGACAGTATTACCCACGTGCATGTATAATGCATGGACTGTCGCGGCGGCCCAACCCGTCGCGACTATAGTCGCGGCGCCACGATGCGTCGCGACAAGGAACCCGAATTATCTTGGATTATTCTCTCTAACCACATGATAAAATATAGGTCATATTCCTCTAGGGACTCTCTCAAATGATTGATTTCGGGATTTCAAGGCATTTTAATGGATTGATGGGCTCAAATCAAGGCAAATGATGGGCTCAAGGTGAGTGACCAATTAGGGGCCCACTAAGGTAGCAAGAAATGTGGTTCAACCCATTAGTCATAATCGGGTGTCTACAGATTGCCCCTCCTTGGCTTCTACTTTGCAGGGGAGCGAAGCGGAAGTGGCGTGGAGATGTCATGAAGTGACGGTGAACGGAGATGACGCGGAGTGGACTGAAAAGTGGAGGCCAAGGTAAAGAGACACCCGATGTTAACTAACAGGCAATTGGAATCCTTGTGAAAGCCCCGAGTCGGTTGTTCGAGTAGAATGCAAGAAGAGCACAAGTCTGGACGAGAGGAAAAGAAGAGGATGATCAACCCCTCGATTGAGAGGTACCCTAGCCGATTGGCCTGCAGGTTTCGTTTTGGAAGGACATGTGCGTGCCAGGCAGGTAACTCATGACTCTGTCCTGGGAGGGTTCGCAACCAAAACGGATCAAAGGAAAAGGATGAATATTTGGATGGAGAATCCAGACAGGGAAATTCTTGTCAATCTGACGGGAACAACTTGCTCGGAGGCAAACCTTTCGATTCGGAGTGGAATTGTTTCTTGTTTGGAACATGAAGGATGATTGGGCACTCAACACGAGCTCATCAATGGTCAAGAATGAGTCAGGAAAGTTCAAAGTCCTACATGATGCATGCTGGGCAAAATAAAAGAAATTATTAAAACAAATGCAAAGGAAAGAAAAAAAGAAAATAGATCAAGGATAATATTGCTAAGTCAAGTAAGAAAGGGTCAAGAGACTACCCACAACCGCGGTGTAGGCCTGAATCTATCGTCCCCGTGCTTAACTAACTCAACGGCCTATCCAATGATTAACAATGTGTACCTAGATTATCACTGTTTTTGGTAAAGGGGAACTCAAATCCCAGAACACATTGAGAACCAGTCGGTCCTTGAAAAGATATAA